>VZTB01011155.1:628492-833856 GCA_013397245.1 Thryothorus ludovicianus
CGCCCCGCCGGTGCCCTTTCTCTCCGTCGGGAAAGGGCGCTGCACCAATCCAGGCGTGAAGCTGGGAAGGGTTTGTTTTGTTATTCCTCAGGCAAGGACCAGCGCCCAAATAAGTGCAGCTCGGTCAGCGACGAGGCCCCCAGCACCCCTGGTGTTCCCTGGGATGGAGCAGGGAGTTACCAAGTCGGGCGGCCTGGGATGTGGGAACATACGTGAGGAGGGGGGGAAAAAGAGTAGGATGTTAAACTGAAGTAAATGGCTTTGCCGGGGAGCTCCTGGCAGGTGCCGGATTGTGTTCCAGCATGTTGGAGGGCTTGTTTTCAACAGAGAAGAATAAGCTCTCCAATTGTGGTGTAGCTACAGGATTATTTTTTTTTCTTTGTCTCGCTATCTATTTTTAAAGGGCTCAGAAATAGCAAGAAACGGGAGTAAGTGTAATGGCTTCCTCTCACAGCGCATCTGGAGAGGTAGAATGTCCTCTAATGTTTCAAGTTAACAATTGTGCTTGGGAGTGACTTTCAGCAGACTGAAATTGGGGTCAGCCAGTGCTTGTGGGCAGTTGTATCTGTGCTTTTCCAAAAGCACTGCCTGATCTCGGCTGAAGGCAAGACGGGAGAACAAGCAGGTCTGACGCTGTTCATCAGAACAAACAGTAGCTGGCAGTAAAAACTGGACCTGATGGTGCTCACCTGGTGAAGCACGAAGGGATGTGGAAGCACCAGTGCTGAAGCCAAAGCTGGTTGATGTTATATTGTTGGGTGTACGAGATGACCCAACCCCCCTTTTCCTCAGAAAAGAGCAGAAGATAAAGCTTTATATAGGAGAGGCTGCACTACTACTTGGTCTCTGTCCTTGGAGGAGCTTGAGGAGTGAAATATGTCCCTGAAAAAGTCTGGAGCATGCTTAGGCAGCCCAGCCTACCCACTGTGGAAGTCAGCCTGGATCCCTGTGATGCCTCTTGTTGTTGGGCTACACCCAGCCAGAAGAGAGGGGAGCAGATAGGTATTTGGTATCTGTAGTTGAAGGTAAGTTTAATGTATGTAGAGTGTCATGATGGAGCTAAGTTAGAATCATAAAACAGCTCAAGTTGAAAGGGACTGCAGAAGATCATTGTGGTCAACTTCTCATGGGCTTTTCCTGTCCCAGAATGTGGATTATGGGTGCATTTTCCCATCACAATTTGGCTTTTCAGTTAACGCAAGACTTCTTCTGTTGTAATTGCTATTATTCCTTGAGTGATGGAAGAGTGAGAGAAATCTGGATCATTCTGGATGGATGCACAAATATTACTGTGATGTCCTGTGGACAGCAGGTGTTCTTTTCCTAATGACTCCATTGTTTATTTCTGCAGTCATATGGCCATATATTAACCAGGTGTAACAAGTCTGCTAGGTCTTTTGGGCATATCTGGCCTCAGCATGGGTGTGTTGAACTTTGGGACTTCTGAAATTCTGTCTGTGGTACCTGTACAGTGTATTTATGACCTTAATCTCTGCTCTGATGTCTCCTTGAGTAGACTTTACTTAGTGGGTGTCACTTGACCTATACAGGACATATGTTTTTGCTGAAGGGAAAGAATGACATCTTTAAATATTCTTCTAAATAAAAGAATATCCAGTTGTTACTGCTAGTATTGTTTATTAATTATAAACAAGTTATAAGACTTAATGCATCTAAATCCATAGTAGGAGAAATAACACTTAAGGTGCTTAGCTGGCCTGGTAGAGTTGGTCTGGTAAAATGTGTGGGCCTCTGTGTTCCTTGGTTAGACAAAAACCTGAAACGCAGTGGTTGGAGCAGCACAGTGAATGATGATCTTATTTTCTCCCAGCTGGAAAAAAAAATGTAGAAGGCAATCAGAGCAATAACTGAATAATCTTCTCTTTAAAGTAGTGTTGATTCACTAGTAAGTGATGAGAAGGGAGTAGTGGTGGTAAGAAGGGATAGGTAACACTTGGATGTTTTTGTAGCCAGCATTGATATGTCTATATGACATGAATCAATCTTGAAAACTGTATATTGGAGGTTTCAGTTTATATCCTGCCTTTCATTAGAACACTCTGAGATAATATATTATATTGTAGCCTTATTTATTTATTAATTTTTTAGTACTGCCTTTTTTGAATTTTTTTAGTAGTACACCAAGAAAAATATACGTCCTGGCAGTAATAAATCAGTTACTGGTTTAAGGCAAGAAACCAGAAACCCAGTAGCCTAATTGCTTACTTAATGTTCTTTTCAGATCTTACTTTGCTAATGACTTTTGGTTCTTCTCCTGACTAAGTTAATGTCCTTAGGCCCTGATTCTATTTTTCAATCTATTTTGTATGAGTAATTCTGGCATCTGTGCTGAGTCTTGCTGACTTCAGTACGGTTCCTTATGGGTAGAGGAAGAGTAGAAAAAATAATTGAGACTATTTATTGACTCTGGGTATATGATGATGTATATTGTCAGAATAAAGCCTTACATGGAAGAACTGAATACAAGAACCTTTAAAATACTAATTTTGGGTATTTGGCCTATTAGTTTTTATTTAGTCAGTCAGATTTGCATTTCCCATCAAATGGCTAATCCATACAAACTGTTTGAAGTGGCTGTCCACAAAATTAATCCAAATTCAGGGATGTGTGTGTAGCTTAAAACTTAAGCTTCCAAAGAAGTCTTCAGTGTTTGTGCTGAAGTGCAAACAGTCATTATCTTTGTTCAAATCTGATTTTCGGAGAGAAAAGGGAAGTTCCTAATTAGTGATGAAAGTGGTAGATGAGCCATAAGATTAAATATTCACATTTAAAAAAATACTGACAGTTCATTTGGGTGGTGTGTGCTGATTTTGTCACCCAAACAACCACTTAATTATTGCTGCAGCAGGAAACATGAAATGTTTGTTGGCAGCATATAAACACCTCACATTTTGATGAGCAGGCTTTATATTTTTTTACACCTGTAGCAGCCATTTGATTTCAATTAAAACATATAGTGAAGTGTTTATTTTTTAGTAGAACAAAGCTTATTCCATGAAAGCATCCACATTTACTTGTAGCATTAGAAAGTACTGTGTCAAAATAATTAACTTTTTATATTACTTCATTATCTGAACCTCTTTTTTTTTGATTACCTATTAAGTATCTCAGTTTTTGCATTCACTTTCAAAGCATTGT
Organism: Thryothorus ludovicianus; assembly: GCA_013397245.1. Classification (NCBI taxonomy): domain Eukaryota; kingdom Metazoa; phylum Chordata; class Aves; order Passeriformes; family Certhiidae; genus Thryothorus; species Thryothorus ludovicianus. The sequence goes on from VZTB01011155.1 coordinate 631,652, forward strand.
GTTTGAAAGAGTTTTTTGGGCTTGTTTTGTTTTTCCTATCACTGTTTCTTTTTCTCTGGGTGCTGTAATTATTGAAGGTGTGTTTGGGCTTTCTGCCCTCTTTATCAAACTTGCTTTCTCTTTATTATGGAAATATGCAAAGATAAGTATAGAAATTCTCAGATTTGGACAGTGTGTGCTTGGTGTCATAGAATGATTTGGGTTGGAAAGGATCTTCAAAGTCATGATCTGCCATGGACAGGGTCCCCTACCTCTAGACCAAGTTGTTCAAAGCCTCATCCAACCTAGCCTTGGAAATTTTAAGAGGGTTTTTAATTACTAAATTACTTTATAATAATGTTTGTCTTACTTTCAGAGCTCCTGATGCAGAGGAATGTTGCATCTTCCATGCAAATCTGTCTGCTTGACCTTTTTGCTGCATAGAGGCAACCTGATGTTAGAGGCAGGGTGAATATGTGGATTTTCTTCAGAAAATGGAATGTGTCTTGGTGTTCTCTGATATTTCCTGACTGGCGTAGTGGCTACACAGAGCCAGGTACAAAACAGGAGTTAGAGAAGCACAGTTCTTGCCTCGAGTGGCAATTTCTTTCACATGGGTGAGTGAGTCTGTGATCTCTGAGTGCAGCTCCATTTTGGTTTGTCCTAAGTTTGTTTTCAGCTGTAAGAAGTAAATCACCTGCTGCTTGCCCTGTTGGGCTCCAGTCACCACTTAGGTGTGCAGCATCAAGAGTTTGCCCCAGCACCAGCCTGTTCTGTGCTGGTCTCCCTCCCTGTCACAACTGGATGCTCAGCAAATGGGAAGGGCTGCCTTGGAGCCATTTCTGTTGTTCTCAAGAACATTTTAAAGCTGGCAGTATAAGCTGGCATCTAGTCTTGACATGTGAATAAAACTGGTACAGAAGCTCCCAGGTATTAGTCAAGGAAGGTAATGTTGATCATGTCAGTCTTGTGACCTTTTTGTTTTCATTGGCATTTTGGGAGGGTTTCTATGCTCACACTTGAGAACACAGAAGGGTACAGCAAAAGTACAGACAGATATTTAAAGATGTTTTTCCAGGGCATGGAAAGGCCCTTGGCTGTACTGTGTGTCAGGTTATAGCCAGAGTGACGCTGTTTTTTGGTGGTGGGTCCATAGACCAGCCAGGAGTGGATTTTGGTTTTTCATTGTCTTGTGCAGGGTGTGCTGTGGCATGTGAAGCTAAGAAGGCAGCCTGTCCTTGGGGAAAGAACAGGAGAACAGGGCAGAGAGGAGGAGGGTATGTGGAGCATGGTGTGTTACGATACTGTTGATCGTTTCAGCCATCCTGGTGGTGCAGAACGGCTCTTTAAAACCAGCACAATTATTGAGAACCCCTTTGAATGCCCTGTAGAAGCCTTGCAGCTTACATCATTAGTTGTGGGGTTTTGTACTCTTGTTTTTGTGTTGAAGGAGGTAATGATATGTGGAAGAAGGATCTGTTGGCTCACCAGACTTCATGAAAAAATTTCATAGCCTCTTAAAAAACAATGAACAAACACGCAAATAAAAGTTAACATTTTGGAACATAATTGTTCCTGCTGCACAGCAGAAAGCTTCCATTTCCAAAGACCAGAGAGTGTTAAGCAGGGGTTAAATCTAACACATTTTAGTGTGTAAGTAGTTTGTTACATGGCCAGTAAGGTGAATAACTCTTTACAAGGCCTGAAACTGAAAGAACAGGCTTTTGTGCTAGGAGTCAGGAATGCTGCCTTTCACATAAATTGCTTGTTCCACCCTACATGTCTCAAGGCTGATCAGTAATCAGACTACTGATCACTCTTCATTTAAGTAAGTCATGTAAAGGTGGAAGGTCTTGCTTTCTGTTAGAAATCCTTTGGAGGTACCCAGAGGTACTTTGTTCTCAGTAAAGCTGAAGTAGTATTGTAGAGAAATAAAGTTGCTTACAGGATGAGTAGCTTACAGCTGGGATAGAAACCAATTTAGCTTCATTTTAACTTGCTAAAGGTTATGGTTACACCACTATGTACTGCCTGTTGTTTTAATGTGGTGCTTTTAAATGAAGTGCTAGGAATTAGAATTGTCTTCTAGATTCTCCATGGCTGTGCAGAAATGGTTGCCCAAGTTGAAAGGTAGAGTGGTGGAAACCTCTACCTTCAGTATATATACCATTTGACATTTAAATTTTTAAGCACCCTTAAAAGTAGTAGAATATAAACTTATATGCAAAGAGAGAGGTTAGGGAGGATGTATTTCATAATTTGTGTAATCTCTCTGCTTTAAGTTCCTGTTCCATATCCACCCTGACAGCTGTTTTGTAAATATTTTCTTTACAAGTACAAATGCTATATAATCCCTTTACCTGGGAATGGTGAGTCAGCAGTTCATGAAATTTAAATTCTGAAATGTAGTTTTTACCACCTCCTGTTTGTGCTGAGGAGATCAGGAAGCAGTGGGAATACCAGCTTCTGCCTATGCCTTCCTTCCTGGCCAGCAGTACAAGCTAGTTGAAATACCAAAAAATTGCCAGTTAGTTGAGACAGCAGATTTGCTGGTGGCTTACTGTTGTATGAAGGAGGAAGTGGTTTTAGCATTTTAATTGTTTCTCATGACATTGTATAGAGAAATAGTTTGTCAGTGTCTTTGTTTCTTCTTTATAATGTAGACTATAAACTTGCACATAAGTACAGAAGGGGCACTTGTGGAACGAAATTTGTTTTTTTCAGTACAGGAATGAGAGAAATGAGCAGCTATGTGCACAAGAGAACTTTGATTTAGAGAGGAGAGCAAATTTGATTTGTTAGAGAAGCTGTTATTTTTGGAACATCTCTGAAGTTCAAATGTGTATATATATATATGTATTAAAAAAAAGAGACGTCACCTAAACTGGAGTCTGATTTCTTCCACTGATCTTGAGCTGAAATCTTCCCTAAAATTTTCCCTATACAGATACTGACATTGAAGTAATGTTTTGTCTACTGACAATGTGCTTGATTTTTTTTTTCCATTTTTTTTTTACTTCAAAGTAGAAATGCTCTTATCTCATAGGGAAAACCAGTGATCTTCACTTAGGATTTATGCTGCCTAAAGGTTTGTTCTAGTAAGGCATTTACTTAATTTCAAAATTACTAGTTTATATATTGAATTATGCTAAGCCTGTATTTGTGTTCCTTTTAAGTAAGGTGGCTAGGGCTTGAATTGATGGAGAAGATAATATATAGTAAATGAAGATATTAAATGCAAAAATGCCTCCACATGTATACACTTTCCACGGCTTTGTAGTTTTTCTGATTTGTGAACAGTGTGTGCTTATAGCATCTTTCTGTACACAAATTACTCCACTTTGAAGTTATTATAAATTCTTTGCTCATAGTGCTTGTTGACTTTTATGTGAACATGCTTTAAGTGAGTGTGACCTTTTAAATCACTTCTGAGAGCAAGACTTGTACTCTTGTTTTTGAATCCATGTAAGTACCTCTGAAGAATCATTTGTTGCTCTTTTATTGGGAGATTTTCTTACTACTTGTAAGAAGATGTTTTGCTGATAGATCGTTTAGAAGCTATGTAATGAGCTAGATAGTGAAAAAAAGTCCTTGGTCAGTGCTAAATCTGCCTCTTATCTACCTGTTAAAACTTTGATTTTTGGTGAGGAGGGTGTGGCATGGTCAAAATGCTGGCCCTGATATGTGGGAGTGTTGGTTGGAAGGCATTTTTGGGCATCAGTCCAGGCACCTGCTCAGATCAGGATTATGAATAACAGTAGCTTGCTGTCTGTGGCTTAATCTGTGGAGTCTTGGAAACCCCTGAGAGCAAAGATCATCACCAAAGCACCTTGCAGATGTGTTTTCTAATGTCCAGTATGAACTCCCCAAACTGTTGTGATACCCAGAAGCGTTTGCCTCCGTGTTTCTGTAATGTGCCTTCAGCTTTAGTTACTATGTGATTATCCCTAAACAGCCTCTTTGCCATGCTAAGCAAACCCAGATCCCTGACTCTTCTCAAACCTTTCCTTCTCAAGGCTCCATGCCCTTTTACTGACTCTTACCAGGTTCTCAAATTCCTTTTCCACGTGGGGGACATGAATAGAACACAGTATTTGAGCTTCAGTCTTGCCAGCATTGTTTCCTTTGATTGCATTTCTTTTGGCTTTCCCTGTTTGCAGTGAGAGCTGGCTCTTGACTTGTATTCAACCTGACAAACAATTTGATCTCCATATCTATCTCAGTGAGGCTGTTGTTCAACTGGTCTAATCCCAGACTCCACTGAAGCACCCTGGAGCAGTTTTTCACTTTGCAAGGTTCCTAAGGTTGGTTTATTCCTCAAGTTTGTCAAGGTATATGTGAGTTAAATCTCTTTTTGGAGAGTCAACCAGACCTTCTTGTTTAGTATCATCCACAGATTTTCTGAGCCTTCATTTTGTGTTATATATTCAGGTTGTTGCTGGCTCTGGTATCAGCCTTTGTGGTGGTGCTTACCTGCTGCCAGCTGGATGCTGAGCCATCAATTACTGCTCTTCAAGTTCAGCAGTCTGGCCTGTGGCCATTCAGTCTAACAGGCCATTTCCCCAACCCTCCTGTGGGAAACTGGCTTAGCCCTAATCACTAAAAACTAGGCTGTGATTTCTGGTAAATGCATCAAACAAATAGTTGAAGTGTTACTAACCAAAGCTAGCTTTGGATAAGTAAATTCATATAGATAAAATGATGTGTCACAGATAATTCAGTCTTCCAAGGTTGACAATGTTTACTTTGGGAGACTTCTGCTGCTGTGAAATGTAGTCTCAGTTAAAGAAAAAGTGACATTCAGAAGCTCTGTAGAGAGCCCTTCCTTTATTTAACAGAAATGCATGGCCTTTTTGCATGTAGGTAAAGCCTGCATGTTTAGAATGTACATGTTACTCATTTGAAGTGGTTAGGGTCACTAACTTTGTTTCAGGTTCATTATACTATGACACCATAGCAGCTTCAGTTTTAGAAATATTGCATTTAAGTTCTTTGATCTCAAAATATTGGAATAAGCACTGTTGAATGGTCATTTCTAGTGGCTAAACAGTGCCTAACACTATGAGCCTTGTTCTACAGACTTGTAAAAACTCTTCTCAAAACAGCTTAAGTTACTTTTCATTTCTGTAGTAGTGTACTTTTACTTAAGTTTTTTTGCATTATGGCACTAAAGAACTATATAGAGAAAGTTATTCCTTTCATTCAGATAGTCTATGCCAAGCCTGAATATGAAGGAATAGCCATAATTTCATCTTTTGGTAAACATGTGGAGGAGACAGATAAATAACACTATTTGGAGTGGTTAGTAAATCTGTAGTCTCCATTTCAGTTTAGAAACAGTCAATTTTCCACAATTTCAAGTGGCAAAAAAGGAGTTGCAGTAACGATTTTGATCCAAATTATGGATCTGCCTGACTGGATACAGCATTTTGACATGATTTGTCAGCCAGAGCCCAGTAGCATGGATCTGTGATCACACTAAATTTCCAGATGTGTTAAGGAACTGGGCAATGGGCAACTTTATCAGTGAAAGAAAACAGAGCCTTGGTATTATGGAGGTAACACTTGAAAATGAGATTGATAGCTCTAAAACTTGAATGTGAAACTAAACTTTTTTCTGTTATTTCTTGAATATCTGGAGTTCAATAGTGGGTTTAAAATTCAGAGAGGCTTTTTTCCCCACTTGATTGAAAACCAGACCTTTTCTAGATTCAACATGTGGCTGTTTCTACCAGAAAAGCTTTTTGTGCCAGAATGTCAGGACACTTCTAGTGTCATGCAACTAATTTTATGAATGTATCATCAGATTAATGTAAGAGATCAGTAATGGCAGCAAGAAGCAGCTGGTACCTTGCACCTCACAGTCTGTGCTTAACTAGTAGGTCTTAGAAGCATAGATTTTGTTTCTTGTTTTGATTTCAGTATTTTAAGAGCAACCTAATTTTATATAATGCTTTTGGACCTCTTTTGAAATGAGCAAAGAGCTGAACAAACACATTTTGGTATCTTGGAGGCATATTGGTGAAAGATTTGCCCTCAGACAGAAGTATTAGTGAAAATCATTGGGAACAAAGTTTCATCTGCTCTTCTTGGTTCAATAAATTGAAATTTGTCATTGCTTGTGAGATTTTTTTTTTTTTTTTTTAAAGACCTATGTAGTGGCAGTGTGAGTTCAGTGCTAAGAAGCTGATGCAGAGCATGGGATGTCAGTAAGCACTTTTTGGCTGGAAATTGTGCTATGGGGCTTCTTTTTTTACTTGCTTCTGGTACTTAGATGGAAAAATAAATCTTTCCAGTGGAATGAGACAGTGAAGTAAAGTGATTTGACATAGATCAGAAAAGGTAGGTCTTGCAATAAACTGATTATTAGCAAGGCTAATTTTTAATGTACTGGTATCAGGAAGTTTATAGTCTTGTGCAGCATGGATTCAGATTGTCTGTGTTAGAGCCAAGGTGTTTTATTTTTTCTTCAGACCTCTCTAAATAATTTTTATAAAATAAGTTTTATTTATGATACCTTGGCCTGTTGTTTTTGTTTTAAATAAATGTGGTAATTTAGGCTTTTTGTTTAAGAGAAACAAAGACAAATGTGAAATCATCCTAAAACTCTGGAGGTATTGAACAATTCCTTTGAATTTTCTGTCTTTTTTGTCTCTTTATGTGAATAGAGAAATGTAAAGATGACAAATATCCTTCTTGCAGGCTCTTAAATTTCTTGTGTGGATTACTGTTTTTTTTAGTAAAAATTTTTTGAGGTATTCCTGTGTGAACACAAGGAAGCATCCACCTGCTGTGTTTTGATCTTGATGAGCATCTCTAGTTGTTCTACTAACTTTCTTGATGTTATCTTAGATTTCCATGTTTCAAAAGCTCCATTACATAGGTTATTCCTCTGAAAAGTACTTAAATGGAAAAAATATACAGGTATATTTGGCATTAAAACCAACAAGAATTCCCAGCTGTAGGGTAAGTATACTAAAGTCATGTTGGAAATTACTTTTTTAATATCCTTCCTGCCTCTGGGTAAGCAGTAAAATGTCATGAGAACGTGCCTTGTTTGAATGGAAATGGTGAGCAAATGTGAGTGCTTGCTCTATAGCTGTTGTTAAATGAAGCCAAGTAGTTGCACTAGACTAAGTGCCTACTGTTTTATATCATTGGTTTGGAGTATTTTGAAATAACTGTAAAGCTGGGTATTCTTTTGGTGAGATCAGGGTTCTGGAAAGTTAAAACTGGCATGTTGAATTGGTGTCATTTAACAGAGAATGTAATGAGCAGTGTTACACATAGGTCTGTTTCAAACCAGGGAGTCTGGGTTGGCTTTGTCTGCTGCTTCCCTCCTGCTGCACTTCATTACTAATTTCTCTGCAGCTCTTCATGTTGGAATTTCTTTTTTTCTTGGGGTTATATTTTTTTGGTGTGGAAACAGGAAAGGCTGGAGCTTCCTGCCCATATAAACAATAAATCTCTGTGAAGTAACTGGGACAGATTCCTGTCAGCCTTCCCTGAATACCATGTTTAAAAGGAAGGAAACAGCATAAGTGTTTTGGGTAGTGAAATAGGATTCACTTAATAGTTGAACTATTTTCTTGAAGAAATATGCAGAGGAGGCAGGATGCCTTTATTGTTTTACTGCATAAAGTCCTTGAAATTCAGATCTGAGATGTATTTTTGTGTGACCATGTTAAGTGTTGTGTTACACCATCAGGTATGTAGAAACATCTTTAATGAATTAATACAGCTGACTACAGTAAGTTTTGGCAAAGTGTCCTTTTTTACGCCTTCAAAGCTGTGTAGCTGTACATTCTATTGTCTTTAAATATACTGCCACATTTTCACAAAGCATCCAAAATTTTTGTTCTTATTGCACTCTGAATTAAAGCTGATGGTTTTTAACTTATTTGTCAATTATGTTATGATCTACAGTTTAGTTTCTCTAGTCAGTCACTAATGCTACAACATGGATTGACTTATAGGTAGTTTGAGTTGTAACAGTTCCACACTGACAGTGTGAAAGAATATGTATGCCCTAAAACATCTGGAACTGAAATTACCTATACAATCATGTAGAGGATTGGTTTATTTAGGGTTGTGTTTCTTCTCTTTGCATCAGAAAGAAAAATTGTACCTTTCCAAAAATAACTTTAATGTAAAAAAATTATGTGTGTGGGTGCCTATTTTAATATGCAGTCTAACTTTGTGTTTTCTCTTCCCCTCCAGCTGGTGAGCCTGCTGCTGATTGGAATTGCAGCATGGGGAATTGGCTTTGGCCTCATCTCTAGTTTCAAAGTCGTTGGAGTGGTGATTGCAGTAGGAGTCTTCCTCTTCTTTATTGCCTTAGTTGGATTGATCGGTGCAGTGAAACATCATCAAGTCTTGCTATTCTTTGTATCCTTCTGATGCATTGCATTGATTGCAATGTGGTTTGAGCCATGTAAACAACTCCCCAGCTGAGACTGCTGGGGGAGGTGTTTCAAAAGCAGAACAGAAATTCTCAATCTTATTTTGGTCAAGTGCAGTCTAAATTAGACTTCCTTCCCACTTTATTTCAGTTTCTTTTTTTCCCTTCATTGTTTGTGCTCTGAAGATAGAAATATTCACATCTCTTTTTAAAAATAAGATTATTTTAATTCTTTGTGAGCTTTTTATGGTAGTTTGCTGTGTCACAGGTGCCTCTTACTGTGTGCTCAGCCCTACAGAGAGCTAAAGTAGGAGAACTATTAATGTTTAACTTTTGTGGTCTGTGAACAAGAACTGACCTCCACTTTACAAACAGCTTAATTGTGTGAAGTGTCTGCCTCTGAACTCAGCAGCCGAATTTTGAAAGTACTCCCCAACTTTCAAAACATGATCTTTAGTATCAAAGTTGATTCTTTTGGTTTATACCATCTTCAGATGCAGTAGTATAAAAGTGTGTGAGGCTATCTTCCAAGAGCAACTCTTACCTTTTTTTATTTTTAATCTATGCTACAGTTATTTTTTGTAGTTAATTACAGGACTGTCATTGAAAAAAAAATTTGAATATACAATACCCAGTATTTTCTCTATTACTTTATGTAAGTGAAGAATATTGAAATTACATGAGTCCCTAAAGGTGGAGAAAATAGCTGGAGATTTTTCTCTCAAAGCTTGTTTTATTAACCTCTCTGCTCATCTTTCTTGCTAGGCAAGAAATACCTAATCCATAAATACCAGCTATGTATAGTAGTAGCCAAAAAGAAATAATAAATGGTGATTGGGTTTTGGGAACATTATTTAGGTCATCCTTTCCTCATCCAGTGAGAATTTGCTTTCATAATTCTTTTGTTTTAAAGGACTTACTGTTACCCAGTGAAATAAGGAATAACATTAGGTGTATATGTTATAAAAGCAAAATTAATTTGAGAGTATACCCTTAACTATTGATTGTTTCCAGTACATGATTATTCTTCTGCTAGTCTTTATTGTCCAATTTTCTGTCTCCTGTGCCTGTTTGGCACTAAATGAGGAACAGCAGGTAAGAAAAGCTTCCTGATTTCTCAATTAATCTGTAGCACAACACTATAAGTATATGTATATATATATATACACACACAGGCACATGTATTTATAGATAGTCCTCCACAAAATGGGGAGAGTGTATTTAAGGAAAATCAGCATTGTCCTATTTAAAGACTAGAACTTGGTCAGTGCTTGGCTCTGGTAGCTAGGAAGAAGTGCATTTGGGTCTTAAAATTATTTTTTTTTAAATTTATTTGTTTTTAAGCTTTTTTTCTAGGTTTATGGTCACAAGCATAGCAGCATGATATCTTGAATATATCTCATGTTCAGCAATTTCAGATAAGCTGATGAAATATGCAGTAATCATGGTGTAAATTTGATAAAGTTACTGAAATGTTCTTGTGTATCTGGAAAGATCTTAACTGCATTGGGCAGTTAGGTGTGAAAGTGAAAGAGTCTCCATGTGGTGTGGAGACCAATTCTTACTGCATAAGAAGTGGGTAAGGACACAGTGACTTTATAGTCTGGTTTTGCATGTGAGGGTGCTTTTTGTGTATAGCCTGGGCAGTTCCAGCTAGATTAGCTGCATGTCCCTTTACTAGTGATCTTGTTGGGCTTAGCAAAAACAAAGGAAGGAAAGGAATTATTCCTGTGGATGTGCTGCTGTTAGGTGCTGTTCTTTTGTTAGCTACACAGCCTCTTAGGACACTCCAGTCATTCTTTAATGTATTTATATTGTCCTGTTAAGCATCAAGATCTGAAAGCTTTAGTTAGGGTGTTATCAACTTGATTTTGTATATTGGCTTGCAGTGTAAAACAGTTCAATTAATGTAATATGTTTTTGCTTATGGCTTCTAGAGTGAACTTCTAGAGGTGGGATGGAGTAACACCAACAGCGCAAGAACAGATATTGAGAGAAATCTGAATTGTTGTGGATTCAGAGTTTTTTATCCGAATGAAACCTGTGCCGCTGTAAGTTCTTCAAGTGTGAAAAGCCATAACTTGTTCACACTGCATTTGTTCAAAAATGTACAACTGTTTTCATACTTACAGAAAGCAGTATTTTAACAGGTGTGTGATGTGGTTGTTACAGTGATACTAAGCTTTTCTCTTAACTTACTGAAAAGACAAGGACCCCCTGCAAAGTTTGTACTCCACTGTCATTTGTATATATTTGTTCTCTTGGAGTCTTTCAAGCTGCTGGAATTTTTTCCATAGGTAGCAGTCTCTTCTAGAGCAAACTAGTTGCTTTCAAACAATGAAGTGTCATGAGCAAATGGAAAGCAATTCTCTCTATTTGCTACAGGATTGTCTTAGAACCCTCCACTGTAAACCATGTGCACCAATAATGGAAGAATATTCTGGAATGGTGCTGAGATTTGTTGGAGGGATAGGACTCTTCTTCAGTTTCACAGAGGTGAGTGGGTGTTTGGAAAATTGAGGGTTTTTTTCCCACTTTCAAAGCTTTGTTTTGTGAAACACAGTTTTAGGGAGTTTATTGCAGGAAGCCACAGTCCAGTCTCAGGAGTCAATTAAATAGGCCAAATTTTTCAAAGCTGTGAGCTTACTTAAGTTTGTCAGAAGGAAGGCTTTTCTTGCAACTTGGTTATTTAGACCACAAACCTCAGCATTAAAATGTGGTGTTGTAAAGTTTAATCTTTTCAGAAAGTTAGCTGTGTTCAATTGTGCCATTCTCCAACAGTAATGAAAAGAGTGCTGATGCTTTACCTTGTTCCCTCTTCTTCCCACCTATTCCCCTCTCTAGCACACATAAGGTCTTTGAGGCTTTTCTTTTTTTGGTGCCACCTTTAGTGCAGAGATAGAGTTGCATGAGGAGTGAACTGTATTCTAAACAGTAGGTTAAAATTAAAAAGGTCTTTTGGCTCTTTGCTTTAGTACCATGATGGTGCATAACTTGCTTTGTTGATTGGAATATGAAAATCCTCACAGCAGATCTTTTCTAATCCCAAAGTAGAGTGTGTGAAAATGCTTTTCCTGCTGCTTAGTGCAGTTTTAAAAGGTTTGTACATATGACAGCAAAAAGAGAGATATGACAAACAGAATCACACTGACCTCAGCCATCTCATCTAAAAATGTGATGGTGATGGGAGGGGGGAAGGTAGTGGGGGGAATGGCAGGATCTGGAAATGCACAAGAATATCTGTATAAATAGTAATGTTAAAATGAAACACTTGAGGATTTTTTTAATCGTTATGCTAAAAGCAGCTTTAAAAGTATTTATCATTTGGGAAGGGGAGAAAATTATTTCTGTTATAACAATGGGAAATTTTATATTGCATGAGAATATGGGTTTAGCTTTTGTTTGTGGTTTTGTGAGTTTTTGTTTTGTTCTTCTCTCCATTGCTTATGATTTTTCTCAGAGAGGATACATTCTTTTTTCTAATTAAGAAAGAGGAGGTGTGGTTGTACAATTTTAGCAACAAGAAGATATCCTGAACTTCTGTACTGGAAATTCATTGTCATGATTTTATGTTTAAAGCAAATTTTGTAAAACTAGAGGATGGGATGGAGACTCTCTGCTTAATAATATCTTTGGTTTTTATTTTCAGATTCTGGGAGTCTGGCTGACTTACAGATACAGGAACCAAAAGGATCCCCGTGCAAACCCTAGTGCATTTATTTGATAAGTTTATAAAGGACTAAATCTTCTCTCTGCACCCTCTACTTAAAAATACTGATTCTCCATAATTTGGTATTTCTCCGTAATAGATATTCTACATGTACCCAAAATAAAACTCAAATTCCATAAGAAATGTATAGTTTTCATATTTAATTTCTACTGTTTTTCTTTTAAGAATCTCTATCTTAAAGTAGATGGGTGCATTCAGTAGCTGAGCAGAGTTTAACTGCTGGTTAAGCCTTTGTTAATTGATAAGGTGAACTCTATACAATGAGTTTGATAGCACTACTGGGTTATCTGGTATTAAAAAAAAAACCCCAGAGGTATTTTCTGCTGTATCCATTGATTACAGAAATTCACATGAATTCTCATAAAAATGATAAAAATTTACGGTGGATGGTTGGCTATGATTTACTTAGGTTTTAAGATGTGCTCTAGTAAACTTTTTTGTCTCCCACTTTCCTGTTAAGGTAAAAATAGAAGCTAGAGATGTTATTTTCTATAGTGCACATAAGTGTATGTTAATGACTACTGTAGTCTTCACCCCTCCTCTTCCCTGTTTGTTTTGGTTTTCTGGTAGCTTTAGAATTTTGTTGAGAATAAAAACAATGTTAATGAATATTGTCATTGTGAGAACAATGAATGAAGAAAACCAGGAGAATGTAATCTGCAGCTGATTAACTTGAAGCTTTCTTTCCCCTGACAAGTGAATGAGGTTCGGTATTTGCACAATCAGTGTCTGTCATCTCTGATGTAAGAAACTTGATGTCTGGAAAGTTGTTGTACAGCTATTTTTTTTAGATGGTGTAAAGTCATTGTTGTAATAACTCAGCAGTGTATATTTCTGTGTCATCCAGATAACAGTCTTGATTTCATGGGAGATTGAATGATGTGTAAAAAAAAAAAAGAAAGAAAAACAGCAACAAAAAAAAAGTGGTTTCCAGTAGTTTGTTTTCTGAGAACAAAGATTTCCAGTTAGAATGCAACATTATCCATGTAGAAAGTATTGTCTGTGAAGGAAAGCATGGTCCCTCTTGCTGTCTGTAAAAGAAATGGTGCATCATCTGAAACAGCAGACATATAAACATCCAAGGTGCACAATGTTCCATTTGATTCTAATCATACTGAATTGCAGATCTGCATGCACCTTTTCTTCATTCATTCTTCACTCAGTTGCTGCTTCTGGCAGAGTAGGCAGTTGCTGTAGTCTGAAAGACAAGACTACAGGAGGAAATGGGGAAGAGTATTAAGGCCCTCTGCCAAGGAATACAGCACCTGAGCAAGGTGGAAAGGAAGTTTGGAGGCAGACAGAAGTAGATTCTCATACAGGTGCCCTTTACTAGAGAGATCCCTCCTTACTCCTGCAGAGGAGGTGAAAAGAAGTTCAAACATATGTCTATCAGAGCACTTTCACACTCTCACAGGCTGAGTGCTCCTGAAGGAGTTATCTTGAGGTTTTGAAGGGGAAGAGCAGAAACTGGAAGCAGAGAGATATAAAGAACTTGCGATAGAACTGGTGCAGCTGAGTTTTCAGCATCCACGATCAGAACCTTCTCCTGGAGCTGCTCTGGGAGCTGCTGCTGTTCCTGCCCAGCTGCTGTGTCTTGGCTTGAGCACATACCTGGAGATCCAGGATAAGAGCCCACTCATGAGCTGAAGCACCTTAAGAGCCTTCAGGCCTGTTGAAGTCTAATAAAATGTACACAGCACTTTTCTTCTCCCAGTTGCTGTCCTGTTTCCCCCAGTTGCTCTCCAGCCATTCCCAATACATGTCAAGAGAACAGTGATGATCTCGTGGCTGTCTTCAGGAACAGTTAATTTTCCTGGTTTAGACAGGCTCTGTGTTTTGTGCATTAGAGTTGTCATATGGAGAGGGTTAATGAAGCTTAAAATAATACCACATTGCTGCTTCAATTTTGACTTTTTTCCTGGTTATTTTGTAGTGCTTAGTTTTGGGTGGATCTGATTTCATAAATATGGTACATTATACTGGAGTGTAAATGTGCACAAGTGCAAAAATACTGAAAATATTACCACTTCCAAAACCCTCATATCTCATAATGTGAATTTGTTTTAGTAGTCAAAAACCAGATCAGTGGATTGTATGGAATGATTAAAGTTTTTCAATTGTATTAAAAATATATTGTCTTTTTGGGATTGTGGTTAAACAAACCCATCTGCCCACGCAAGAGTTGAAATTCCCAGTCAGACGTGTGGATTTGCTTTCCAAACCTGATTCTGAAGGGGACATTTATTTTTGGAAGGTGAAGAGTGTTGCCTCTCAAAGTCTGACTCAGTGAGTATCCAGGAAATGCTATACTATTCTGACATGCCAAACTGAAACACTTCAAAAAGTTATTGATACCTATTCTTGGTGGGTTTTGTCATTGAACTTTGTTACTTTCTCTTGTTGAAAAATGTTTTCACCACACAAAGATTTTTTTGTTGTTGTTTTTTTTCTAGAGATGCATTTTAATTTTCACCTGACTGCTTGAGAGTTGGACTTCATTGTAAGCAGATTTTCTAGAAGCTGTTTAGAGCAGCACAATGTCAAAGTAATGGAATGGTTTAACTTGGAGCATTCTTTCTGCTCGCATTAGATGTCTTTTGGCTTTAGTTTGTTGAGATGCTTTCTTCAAGTTGGTTATTCTGGAAAAATGTAGAAAGATGTCTTTTTTCAAAATACATACACATTTTTATCATATAAAAATAATTGGCTGTAAAACAATCTAATTCTTATCCAACTATGTGAGAAGGTGAATCCACATATTGACTAACATCCTGATACTACTGCCCAGTATCTGCCACCTTGCACATGAAAGTAACTGTTACAAAAGGGAAAGTTTGTATAACTTGGTGATACTTGTGAAAACATACCTTAAAAGCTATAGCTGACTAGTGAATAGGAATATATTAGTGTTCTTGACTTGCGTTATTATTTTTGACCTAATTAATTAAAAGATTATCTGAATGCTAGTGGAATTCTTAAAACCCCTATATCTATCTTGTGTACTTCAGGTTATCTAATGATCATATATATTTTAGCAATGATTTCCCAGGTTTTCTAAAGAAATGGAAAGAGGCATTTTTAGGTGTCTCAGCTTTCCTTGATGCCTCAGTAAGCCTAAAAAAAAATAAATCTGCATTTAGAGAAAAGGATTAAAAGAGCAGGGTTAAGTTGATCATTTATGTGTTACTATTCTTGCAAATTTGGTTACGATGAAAAGTAGATGAGAAAAGCATAGCCTGAAGTGCAAAAGAAGAATCATTTCAGTTTCAGAAGCATTTCTTGATACTTGCAGGCAGGACTGACTTGTTTATATACATCTAGGCATGTATATTAGTAGACCCTTGTAGTTATACCTTATATTCATTTACTGGATGTTATACATAGTATCAGTACCATCTTCTTAAGAAAATTGTGCTACTTGCATGGTGTTATGAAAACAGCTATGTAAAACACGGTGGCACAGGCAGCCTTTGTTTTATGTCACGTACCTCTAGCAAGTGTACTTTGGGTTGAGTAGGTAAAGATGGTTCTGATAACCAGCTGTTCTGACCTCTCTCTGCTAAGTGGTATGACCACATTTTTTGGCTTTTCCTGATACATGATTCTAGAGACTATTTCTGCCCACACTGCATCTCTTTTTCCTCT
Organism: Thryothorus ludovicianus; assembly: GCA_013397245.1. Classification (NCBI taxonomy): domain Eukaryota; kingdom Metazoa; phylum Chordata; class Aves; order Passeriformes; family Certhiidae; genus Thryothorus; species Thryothorus ludovicianus. Next base: position 647,407 of record VZTB01011155.1, read on the forward strand.
GTCTTCTGGGTGCTGCAGTAGAAAGTAGCATCTTACTGAACTGCTGAGTACAAGGTTCACAAAGCTTGCCAAAGACCTATTAGCAAACACCTCCCTTCTGATTTTGCTGACAGATTCCCTTAAGCTAAAACCCTTGCTTCTCTCACCTGTCCTGCCCTCCCAAGTGTTTTTCTCTTCTAGATCTCACCATGACTGGTAGTGGCAGTAATGGTAACAGAAGTGGTAAGAATGCTGTTATTGCCAAAGAGCTGAGAAAATAATGAAGGCATGGTTCTGGCCAAAGTGTTTCTCACTGATGCTGCTGCTGAGTTCAGAGATAGCAGATACTTGGGGCTGGAAAGTCTCCTTTTTTTGTGTAAGTCTTTATGTAATGCTCTCACGGTGTTCATCTGCAGCGCTTATTTTAGTTCTGACTTCGCTTGTCCCTTTTGGGCTTATAAATAAGCAGTCATGAAACCAGCCACATAGTCAGTGTGGTATCCCTTTATTAATCATCCTGGGGCTTTACTGAAATCTGATATAAGCAGGGAGCTTTTAAGGGAAGGATATATATGTTAAATCACTTCAGAATACAGCCAGTTCAAAAGAAAAGCAAGCTCTGTATGCAAACAATCCCATTCTCTAGTCCCAAGTACTTTTCTGTGAAAGATTTTCACTTCTTGCTGTCTTAGCTGCAAAGAAAAGGCTGATAATGAAAGCTCCACATAGGCTGGTGCTACTAGAAAATAATTGGAGCCTAAAGCAGGCTGAGAGCTTAGCTAGCTGCTGAAACTGGAGATTAAAAGCTGCTTTTCTGTGCTGGGTTTGGCTGAGTGAAGTTGATTCTCTTCACAGTAGCTTGTGTGATGCTGTGCTTTGGATTTGCAGCCATAACGGTGCTGATAACACAGGGTTGTTTTCTGTGATTGCTGACACACAGTCGAGGTCTTTGCTGCTTCCTCACACTGCCCTGCAGCAAGTAGACCTGGGCTGCAGAAGTTGGGAGGGGACAGAGCTGAGACAGCTGACTCCAACTGAATAAGGGGATCATGCTCACTGTACAGTTTTGGGAGAAGAAGCAGGAAGGGGGGCATGTTTGGAGTAATGGTTTGTTTTTGTCTTCCCAAGCCACCATTACATTTGGTGAGGCCCTGCTCTTCTGGAGGTGCCTGAGGACCTGCCTGAGGACCTGCCTGCCTGTGGGAAGCAGGGAATTTATCCTGTGCTTTGCTCTGCTTTGCACACAGCTTTTGCCTTACCTATTAAACTGTCTTTATCTGAACCCATGAGTTTTCTCACTTTTAATCTTCTGATTCTCTCTCCCCTCTCACTAGAGTGGAGCATGTGTCTGTGTGGGGCTGGGCTGCAGACTGGGATTTATCCACAACAGCCTTTTTCCTTCCAAAGTGCTTGAATGTAAAATGCAAGCTGTGGTCTCAAGCAACATGGTGATTTTACTGTTTCTAATAATGGTCGATGAAGATAAGGGAAAAAAAAAATAGAAAACACAGCAATATTTTGTATGTAAACACTTGAAATGAATTTATTTTTAAAAAAATCATTTTTACAGTTGAATCATACAGTATTATTCTATACGCCTTAAAATAAAAGCATCCAGCTTTTAAAAATGCTGTCCAGTACAAAAATGCTAATGTAAAACGGTAGTGTTTTTGTATAGAAACCATCACTACACATCACTAAATATCACTCTAAATAATCTCTTCACCAGTATCAAGGTGTGGAGAAGAGATGGAAGATGAGACTTCATAATATTTAAGGGTTTTCTTCTTCCCCTTACAGTTCAGTCTTCAGGAGCTTCAGCGCTTTCTGCATATTTGAATACACTAGAAATGAAATATTCATGCATGTTATTTTTGCTGCAACTTCCTCTGCCAGCAACCAAAAATTCTGCAGAGAAAACGTCATTATTATTAAAGCTTTTAATAACATGCCTATTGCTATAGGGATTCAGATGCACTTACTCTTCCAAGCAATCTGTGAATGTCATGGGTTTAATTTTTTACTGGTGAGAACATTCATGGATGCCAGCGCATGGGGAGAGACTGGAGCTGTGCAGCAGTGAGGGATGGCTGTAGCAAGCATCTTTCCCTGCTCCCAGAAGGTTTCCTGACCTGGCCTGTTGCGACTCGTGTGTGAGTTCTCATCATTGCTTGCAGTGAACACTGCTGAATTATGCAAGTTCCTACTGACGTATGCTTGCTTTTAAAACAGATGGGTGCTTAAGGCTCCAGGGCTCTGCCATCATTTTCTTCACCTTACTGAGTTTAAGTCTAGCATCCTGTTTAATTTTAATCCTGGTTAAATATCTCAGCAAGTACTGATTGTGAGACTCTATAATGCCTGGTGTTATTCCTTGTCGCATGAAAAATGTGACTGCTTTCAGAATATTTCCAGGATGTGTCAGAGCACTCTACTTACACAATGAAATGTCAGAGGGCTCATATGCGTAGAGACGGTTCGAGTATCTTCCAGTAATGTCTGCTCTCACAGTCAGGGAAGGATCTGGGGAAAAAAGGGTGAGAGATTTTGTAGATGTTAACCTTCAAGCAGAAGGGAATAAAAGGAAATAAAGCTTTCTGCACTCCTGCTTGCTTCCTAAATTTTTCTGTGAGACCTGTCTGCTTTGGCTGACTAAGAGATTCTTCTAACAAGGTTACTGACATTTCAGTTTTGAGTATTGTGTTTGCAGGTTAGGAATGGGATGAGCTACCCATTCCAGCAACTGTGGCATCAGCCATTGAGGGAGGAATGCTGGACCTGTGAAGCTGGGTGATACTGAGTCAATATTTGATCCACAAAACCAACTCGAACCTTTATATTTCTCATGAAATTAATTCCTGTTAATCAGGCTGAGGATTTGAGATGCATGGAGCAGCAGGGCCTCTGTTCTGAGATCAGCTTTGACACTTGAGGTACTCACCTATGAACAAAACCCGAGGGACGTACTGGCCATCAGGTGCAAGGTTCTTGTCTGTGGTTTCATACTTAAAAAAAAACCAGAGAAGGTTTCTAGTCAAGGAGGGCATGTTACGTAAGTATTTTTTTCCTTCACCATACTTTGTATTGTGAAATACAGCTCAGATAATACATTTTGCAGTTTTGGAGATTCACTGGGATGCAGTTTTTTAACAGCTGGAATTGCAAATTGGTAACAGTTCGTTATTAAACTTTAAACTGAGTTTATGATAGCTACAAATGAAAAAGACTTACTATGAAATCTGTTATGCTTCAGCAGTGGCCATTTTCCTTGCCAACCCTAGCTATTAAACTCAACTTACAGAAGTCATAATTAAAAGCAGAACTTTGTTGCCTTCTCTTAATTAAGTGTAACTGGGAAACTTACCACAAGGTTCAGAAGAATGAATTTTTCAGCCAGTTTCTGTATATCTTTGTGTTCAGCAAAGACCTTCTTGAGGGCTAAAGTAGAAATAAATGGGAAAGAAAATTTAAAAGACGCCCTTGAAATATATTGTCCTCCAAAAAGAAATTCAAGCAAACTGATGATATTAAAACAGAATTTCTAGTTTACATCTGCAACAAACAAAGATTTTCAGTTCAATCCATTGGAAAATTTATATTCTGCATTAAAGAGCAATTGCAGTAGTGCAAAATGTCCCATCTTCCTTCAGAGTACACCTGGCTCTCAGATTTGTCTGCTTAGGTTTGAATTTTGAGCATTTGTCCCTTCAGACCTCCTATTCTACTATTGTGGTTTCTGGCCCCAGATCTTAAGGCACTCGATAACACAGCATGTAGGGCTTCAGACTAAAATGTTTGGAAGGGTTTAAATGCTTGTACAAAGACCCTTCTGGAGCTACTGGGGCTATGGATGGATGCAAAGATCTTGCCACATGGATTGACTTGCAGGAAGGAAGGCCCTTAGATAAATTCTAAACACTGGGATAAGAGCAGTCCCAGTTACAAGAAATTGTGGAAGAGCTCAGTTTCAGCCTGGATTGATTTAGTCCCTGGCTGGATTCAGCCTCAATCACTGATGATATCAACAGCTGAATTTGGTCTTTCCAACAAATTGTTATTTCTTGCTACTGGTCTTGCTTTTGATTTTGGCTGATTGTGCTGTGAACCAAATTCAGATTTGTCAAGAGGTCAAACCCTACTGACCTATGCTCATTTTTGTATCCATTTTGTATCATGTAATACTGAACTACCATTTTTATTTTCTTTTTACACATTGGAAAACACCTTCGTGGTACAGTAACTTGAAGAGCACTCCCCATGCTTGTGCAAGCTAGTACTTCACTAAAGTTTAAGCAGAACGGTGGCTGTTTGTTTTTTTTTTAAAGCAGCATTTGCCCAGAAAATAAAAACAAGATTTACTTATTTTCTTTTTTTTTCCCTCTCGAGGAAGGGACACAAAAAGAATTACCTTGGCTGTGTGGGCAGTNACCTGTGCTTGGACCGGAAAAGCGCCTCCTCGTAGGTCTGCGTCCAGATGAGCTGGTCCCCCCAGCCTGCGGAGGGACAGGGGACACACACACACACCCTCAGACAGCGCCTTGCCCCGGGTGCGCATTCTGCCCCTGCCCGCCGCTGCCGAGAGGGGCTTGGAGCAAACCCGCTGCCAGAGGGCTTTGAACCAGGAAGGAAAGGGGAGAGGCTGCTGGGAAATACTAGCAAAGTTTTTGTAGAATGAATTGGAAAAATATTGATTTTTTTTTTATTTGTTTTTTAGGACAGCATAGTGGCTGAGATAGTCACAAGATTGCATTTTTAAAAAAATCTCGTGGAGGTTTTTTACCTCTGGAGAGTGTCTGAGGCAGTTTTGGCTTAGCAGTAGCGTCCTTTGAGTCCTTCTTGCCTGCATCCTTTGCCAGAGCGCAGGAGATGACAATGAGCAGCAAGAACAGGGACACGTAACTCTTCTCCATGGCTGCTCCTGGAACAGGAGAGAGAAAGTCCCGCTGGTGGCGGTGCCTCCCGGGTCGGTGCTGGCGGCGAGGCACGCAGCAGACAAGGACAGGTCGGCAAAGCAGCGGCTCAAGGCACAGATACGCGGCGGGGCGAGTCAGGGCTGAGAGGAGCCGCTCCAGGCAGCTCAGCAAAGCCCCCCAAGGACCCGGCTGCTCCCCATCCCCGGCCATGCCGCTGGGCTCTGGCCCTGTTAGGATGTGCATGTCTGTGTCTGTCAAATTCTCTCTCTTTTTACATATATTGAATGTGCTTAGTGAAATAACTGAGTTACAGCAATTCCAAAAGTCGTTGCAAGTCCTAATAAATTCACAGTTCTGCCTTGATCTCCCAGTGGTGGAGTAACCCAGCTGCAGGTGCTGAAAAGACAATTTGTCTCGGCTCTTCCCCCATTTTGCTGTGGGAGCAGCTCAAGTGAGAAATGAGAATGTTTAAGCTAGGCTTTACTGTGAGCATTAGCATAGGTACAGCTTAATGATGTTATTGAAGCTTCCATTCTTGTTTTTTCACTTAAAAATATCAACTAATCCTTAAACCCAGCTGAATATATAACAAAAAGAGTTGGGAGGGGTTGATGTGGCCCAGTGAGAACTGGAATGGGGTTTGAGGGTAGAAGCAGCACAAAGCAGAGAGCTTTTCCTGAGCCAGACTGGGAAATGTAGACAAGACACATCTGATGGGAAGCTCCTCAGCATTTCAGCTGGGATGTTTCTCTGAAGGCAGAAATAATTTCAGTAACATGACCCTATGTTTTCTCATTACTTTTCCTCCTAGAAACTAGAACCAATACAATGGGCACAAAAAAGAAAATTTAAGATATCCCAAAAGCAGTACAGAACATTGAAAAGATTTGTGCAAAAAAGAAAAGAAAAAAAGGAAAAAGAAGCCTACAAAAATCCCCCACAGACTGACTGTTCTTAAAGTTCAGACAATGAAAACTGGACTCCAGGAAAACAGAAATGTTTTTCCAGGTAAGAACTGCAGGAGGAGACATAAGCTGAGTTTCCACGAGTGATACGATGCTCTTTGCTAGTGGGATGTCCAATAGAGCTCAAATATCCAAAGAGACCCTGTTTCAAGGGTATGAAATACAACTTTTGCAGCAGATTGCTTTTCTGCCCCAAGAAAAGTCTCCTTGGCAAGGAAGAAAAATGAAGTTCAACTCTGTGGATTGTCAGAGTTGCTTCAAGAATTGTTTTGGTTAGAGCTGTATGGTGGAAGAAATACTTCTTTAAAAAGGAAAAAAAAACAAAATAAAAAAGTATTGAACAACCAGGAAAACAAAGATCAGGCACATTTTAGGCTGTTTTGAAGGCAGCACGTAGAAGGTAAAGACAGAGGAACATTAAACCTGCTCCTTAAAACTTTGCTTCTGGAAGACCGTGCACTTTTGAAAAGCTTTCCAAAATAACCCCTCTTCTGCAAAGCCAATATTTCTCTAGACATTTTCCTTCATAGCAAGCTGTGCTGGACTGTGCCTGCTTTGCTTCAGTCTTTTCTTTCCACTGATCAATCTCCCCATCCCCATCCCCTCGGGCTCACAGCTCCTCCTGAAGCAGGGAGTGTGCAGTGCCTTACCTTGTTTACTCTCCCAGACGCCTGCCAGGAGGTGAAGGTGTTCCTGGTTTCAGTGTGAATGCTGCTGTTCCTACTGCCTATTTATGCACCTTCACACCCCAACTCCACCCACAAGCTTTGAATTTGAATACTACTTTCAAAGAGCTAAACTTTCCAGTTTTTCCCCACCAAAATATTCAGAGTTAATTTTGTAATTAAATAACATTACTGTTTCCTGTCAGATACTGTATCTAAAGCTTGGAGACCTTTAGGATATTTCTTAAGAGGTGATTTTAAAAAATTGGCAAAGATCCAAGTACAGGTAAGCATAAGTCAAGACTCCTGATTTGCCTGAAGAGTGATTTGTCTTTTTTTGATTGGTTGGAAAATCAGTATGGGTTGCTGTTCTTTTAGTCCTTAGAAAAAGTTAAATTGATGACTCAGAACTGTGGATGTTAATTAGATAAATAACTGTACACATTATACAGATATGTGCACACATGCACATATAACAGCACATTGAATTGTAATCAAAACTTAAAAAGATATTTGTAAAGGTCTCCACAAAAGTCTGTTCAGAAGCTATACTACAAAACTATGTTCATAAGCAGAGATCTAAGCCAACACTTAATTTAAATTCCACAATTAATTAGTTGTGTAGACATTTATTTTTAACTACAACATGAACCCAAATCATCTTAGGTTTCAGATGCACATATAATACAGTGCAATGTTCAGTAAAGTGACACCTGGAGGGTCATTCCCATTGCTGCACTGACTGCACATGGTCCTTCCACAGAGCTCAGTGCAAGATTGTCCTCAGCAATATATACTATGGTATGTTCTCCTTGCTGCATGCCTCATATATTTCAGTGAGATTAAAATCACATGTTCATGGGCAGTGCATGCTTAACATTTCTCAGCTGGATAGATGAAATCCATCAGATATGGATTTTCCTGTTTGAAATTCACGGTGCTGTCTGAAGCACCCATTTGTTACAAATGTACTTTAGAGAATTAAGAGCTTTGGATCATAGTGTGGATTTGGTTTTCTTTTTTTTTTTTATGAATAGTAATTAAAAAAACAAAGTGCAGAAGCAAGATAGTGAACTTAAGAAAAAAAATTTATGGAGTTCTACAAGTGGTTTGCTTAGCTGCTTGATGTATGAGGAGAGTGAAACCAAAACTCCCACGCATATCAGTCATTTTAACTGCCCCTTCTGTATGTTTCATGAAATAAGTATGTTTTCCTGAGAGAATTTGCATATAAATTTCTCCTTGTCCTCCAGTACTTGTTCCTGAAGATTTACAGATGTAATTTGTTTGCACCTGTGTTGTGTGTCCAAGCTACATCCACTCAGCTTTTCTTCCAAAACATACACCAAAAGAAGTCTCCAAAGTCCATATTTGGACATGGGACCACTCACTTTGGACAATTTACATTACATTCTTAATCTACTTTAGTGCAGATGTAGAAGTTAACCTTGGGCACCCATTTTGGTCTCAACTTAGACAATTCATAATTGTAATTTAACACGCTCTTGCTGACTCTCTTCTCAGGTCACAGCTAAGAGCATTTGGTAATTTTAAAGCCTGTAAAATAAGTTCTAATTGCTCTCTGGTACTGTGAAGAGATAATAAGCAGGTGGGTTCTCTCACACACCTTATAAAAAAAAATTGGCTTTTGTCTAAAAGTGCATCCCCAAAGCTAAGCCTCTACCTGCTCCTGGCACCAGCCTTAGATGTATCTCCACTTCATTTGCACCTTTGCTTTCTCCTGTTTTCAGGGGGTGCATTTATCTTAGCCTGTGTCCATGGAGCTTTGATCTGCTCTGGCAGAGCTGTTTCCTGTAAGAGTCTCAGTAATACAAATCCAGCTCCTCACAGGGGCTTCCCTGTCAGCTCAAACCCAGTGGCCTCGATGTAGATAGTCAGGCCTGTCTCCAAACCAGTTTTGTTCCTTGTTAATGAAGAGTGGGGAGAGCTCAGTCTTTCCCACAGCTCCCTGCTTGGGCTCTGAGACTGAGCAGTACCCAGCTGCTCAGTTTTCTTGCAGCCTTTTTTAATGGGCTACTTTCTCTCACTGACTTAATCCTGCAGGAGCTGCCCCAGAGAGCTTCAAGCCAAATAGGACTGTTCCATTTTCCCTCTTTTTCTATAAAGATCTGGTAGACCCTATTACTGTAATATCTAACATCTTTACAAAACTAGTCATCAGATTTTTAATATAGCTTTGGTTCCCCTGTTCTGAGGTGCCTTTGTTCATTATGTTATGCAGAAATTTGCACAGTTGCAGAAGGCTGATGTTACATCTCTTCTGAAGGCATTCTCTGATGTGTGCCTTGTTTTTTCTCATATTTTGTAATACATAAGTTTTAGAATTCAGGATTTTCTCATAATTTCATAATAAACACACATTTTTAAGTCTTATGATCTCCTGCTTAGAATAAATATCAGAAATTTACATGGGAGGAATGAGACGTAATGAAGGAGAGGTGTAGTCAGACCCACACTGGCAATGCTCTGAGTCAAAGCCAGAGACAGACAGATCTGGAAACCATCAATCTTCCTGTGCTCTTAAAGTAGTAGTATATTGTAAGACATAGTGGTTGAAAGAAAATAAAATTTACTTGAGAACTGGTCAAATTTCTGTTGTCAGTGCTTTAACCTCATACAGGCTTTTTATCATCTGAAAGCTCTTGGGATAAAATTTTCCAGAAGGCCTTATACCCCAAAATTTAGGACCTGAGACACCCTCTCACACCTATGACAGATGCAGGTTCCATTTTGTTTCCCTCTTGCCCTGAAATAGTTCAAACCCTTTTCATGACTATTATACGTAGGTGCTGTCTGCATTGGAATATGCCACAATGATGGATGTCCCTGGTCACACATGCCAAGAATGTTTATTTGAGTAACAGGCATTTATTCTGGAGCAGGCACTGAATCCCAGGCCTGCTCAGTTGAGATCTGTTAGGTAAGAAAGTGATTTTTCTCCGGAAATATTTGCTAACACTTGCAAATGGAGAGCATTGCTGAAGGAGAAACTGGTGTCTTATCAGTGGTCCAGACATTCTCTTGAGAGTTGGAAGGCCAGGGTTCAACCATCCCCTGTCTACTCTGTTTTCATTATAGAGCCACATTTCAATATATGGCTGGAAAGAAAAAAGTTTAGCAGATTTCTATTGCTGAACATTTAAGGCTGGTAACTGGAGCTCAGGTAAATTTTTTCTAGGAATCTGATGATTTGTCCTGAAGTATAATGGTTTTCTAAAATATATCAGCCCAACATTTTCCTCTTTTTAGTTGAATAAATTACTCAATTAACTTGAAGTAACTACAGTTTATTGGTAATATTTTTCAAATCAGCTAGCAGAAGAGATGCTAAGGATTTAAAATATGATAATCTGACTCTTTAATTACTGCTTGCAAAACAAAGGAACAATCCATGAGGATTTTGATATCTCTGGAGGCACTTTTTTCCACTTACATGTGGATATTTATAATACAAATCACCACCACTTGATACAGGCTGTCATGAAAAGCAGGCAGCATCCCTTATATAGTTTTAGATGAAGATGTGGGTTTGTCATGTAGCCAGTTCTTATCCCATACTTCATTTTGAGTCTTGATGTGATGAGATGTCTGGAAGGCATTACTGAGTGACATGTTTTAAAATCACTAAGTCATTTGAAGACCATATTAAATGTACTTGCTCTTGTATTGTTTAATGCCCTTTTCACAGCAATAAGGAAACTGTCATGGTCTATTACACCAAGAAGTTTCAAGGTTTTCAGCATATGTGGAACCTAATTGCACAGTTGTGTTTGGTAAGAGAAATCCTGATCCTGGTAGCATTTAGATTTAATTTTGAAATATTTTTTTCCTTCTCACAGGGAAGCAGCGAATGAGTGAAGAGGAATTCTGTGATGAGAGGGATTGGGAAGCTGGGGTTGTACCACAGCCTGTGAAGAAGACTGTTTATCTGGTCTTCTTTACTGGGAAAGTCAGTTAGGATCAGCAATGTTTCATGTCTGAAATTTTTATACTGAAGTAAATACATTTTAATAAATTAAAATAACTAGCTCTATCTAAAGCCAGAAAATTTGTACTACAAAATTAAAGCAAGTTACTCCGTCCTTAACTGATATCCAATTTTCAGTATAACTTAAAATTTGTAAGCCAGCAGTTTCCTATTTTGTTATACTGTAATATTTGAGAACAGTGGGGAAAACATATTTTGAACAGCTAATTTTTGTAGTTGGTATCACATGGGCATTTTTTCACTAACCCCTTTCTGTTAATCAAGCCCCTTCTGTTTCTGGCCTGCCTTGGTCCTTGGATGCTAAACTCTATTACAGGCAGGTAGCTGAGCCAGAATGTTCATAATTCAATGAGTGTCCCAGAGCTGTCACTTTGCTGTGATCTCTCTGTAAGCCTCCTTTGTATTCATTGTTCTTATTTCAAATTTATGTCTGTTTATCTGTAACCTAGATCCTCTTAGTTTTCCTACTGTTTTGCCTCAAAGATCAGAAACCTCTGGCTTCTAGTGAGTATCAGTGACATGATGTCCCAGATCTGACTCCAGAATTCATGGTTCTTAAGTAATAATGGGTGGAACTCTCTTTATTCTCTTTATTCTTGCTAACTTACCTGAAAGTTTGCAAAGTTGAAAAGGAAGGATTCCATCCTGTTCTTTTAAATTTTTTTCAATGAGCAGGAAACACATCTCAGTGAAATTTCATCTGAAACCACTGTCACAACAGCTTTCTTAGCCCCTCTGTTGCTTGTGTGCTATTGTCTTTTTTTTAAACATTGCTTTTGCTTTGGGGACAATATCCCAATCAGAATGACCTCTGTAATGAAATGTGTGCATTTGTTCTGCCAAGTTTCTATCTTTCCTGGTAGTGTTGGTCTTTATCTCCAAGCTGTGCAGACTCTCATGGTGTTGACGCTCTCTGGCCTGCATGATGATGTGCTCCACAGAACCCTCCACCTTCTTCTGAGTTCTTGACATTGCCTAGGCTTGTATATTCACCACAGAATGTGCAGGTTTAGTCAGCCACACAGACTGCACAGTTTTAGTGGACTCCAGTGCTGAGTTCTTTCTGCAGCAGCTCTCCCATCTCTCTTAGATGTTCCACCACATCCTCACTGTGGACGGTACTGTTTTCTTCTCTCTGCTTCAGTCTGAACTTGAGCAGATCTAGTTGCCTTGTCAAGGTTAAATCTGGGATTTAGCAGTCTCATTTCTGATCTGGATTTTCCAGATCCTGAGTATTATATTTTTATCTGGGTCTCAGCCACAAAGTTGTAAAGCTAACTCTCAAAATGTTGACCAGGTATAAAATCCTCTATGTTTTCACCTTCTTATTTCAATTTTTTTTCCCTCTTATTTTTTCTTTCTTTTGTGGGAGGAGTTTGGGGGTTGTTTTTTCATCTTTGAGAGGAGAATAGTTTACCACTGGCACAAGAAGAAGTGGTGGGAATAACCAGAGAAGTGGTGGATAACTCTTCTGTCAGGTTTCAAAGAGTTGTTCAATGAACTTGTTGTTTGATTATTAATGTCTTTATTCAGTGGTCATGCATAAGGATGGGGTTGGAAAGAGTACTTTTATCCTGCCTGACCTTCAACTGTTTGTAACATGAACTTTGAAAAAACACAGCACCCAGTTCCAGCTGCTTCATGCTGTGAGGTGCTTCCTAATGCAAAATGTTGAAAGTGCTCCTGAAAGCTTCTCACTACAAGCCTTGTCTTCAAATATTGACATAGTTTAACTCCTTTTGTTATACAGTATTTTAATGACGTGTTACAGACCCTTGCATTACCAGCAGGACAGAAAGAAAGCGAGGGCACATCCACAGTGCTGGGTTCAGTTCTGAGCTCCCCAGTAAAGGAGATATGCACATACTGGAACCTAAAGGGATCAGTAGTCTACCAAAAGGGTTCAAAGGTGCTGAAAAGAGGGAACATCTGTCATTTGAGGAGAGGCTGAGAGAGCTAGGACTGTTCAACTGCAGAAGAGATGGCTCAGGGGGCTCTCATCAGTGTGTATCAGTACCTGATTGTGGGGACATCTTTGTCGAGAGCAAGGCCACAGAGATGATCAGAAGGCTGGACCATTTCTTCGAGATACTAATTTGGGGTTTTAGCCTGGAGAAAGCTCTGGGGAGACCTTACAGCATCTTCCAGTACCTAAAGGAGGGCTACAAAAAGCTGGAGAGGGAATTCTTTCAAGAGCATGTTGGAATAGAGCAAGGGGTAATGGCCTTTAACTGAAAGGAAGTACATTCAGATTAGATATTAGAAAGAAATTCTTTAAAAGGATGGTAAAGCTATGGGACAAGCTATGGGACACGTTGCCCAGAGAAGCTGTAGATGCTTCATCCCTGGAAGTGTTCAGGGCTGGGTTGGATGAGGCTTTAAGCAGCCTGGTCTAGTGGAAGTTGTCCCTACCCAAGTCAGGAGCGTAGGGACTAGAAGGTCTTTAAGGTCCCTTCCAAACCAAACCATTTTATGATTCTTTGACTCTAAGTAAAGAAGAAAAAGCCAGACTCTCCTCTGATGTCAAGTGACAGGATGACAGTCCATTGAAATTCAGGGAATTACATGCAAATATAAGGTAGAATTCTTTTCCTTTTGTAATGTGAGGATGATTGAAGACTGGAGCAGGCTGTCCAGAAAAGTTGTGGCATCCCCATCCTTGGACATATTCAAAACTCAACTGGGTATAGCCCTGAGCAGCCTGCTGTTGGTGACTCTGCAGCTCTTCAGTCCCTGCTGAACAGGGGACTTGGACAAGACAATCTCCAGAGGTTCCAGCCAATTCAACAATTCTGTTATTTGATGGATCCACATGAATAAAAGAAAGTTTAAATAGTAAAAAGGCGAATTTATAACTAAACCCACAAATATCCTACTCTCAGCTATGCCTGATCTGTTGCCCAATATAAGCTAAATTAATGGAAAAATGCCATACTATGGTCACAGGTTAGAAGATTATTGCTTGAACTGTAATGAATGGTTATTAACTTTTACCCATGAGGTGCTCATGTTTCACCACAGTGTGGGTCATACACTGTACAAATACAGTTGTGATGTCCCTATCAGGATAGTTAGCTGGCTGTTCAAGTCAATTGGAGTGACTTTAGGCAACGTGTACTTAAATTTTTGTTTAAACATCATAGCCTGGAAATGGTAAGCACACTCCCGCAGGTGGTGACACTAAACAAGCAGTATCAGTCACAGGGAGCTGATAGAGGATGGGTGTTCTCATTCTCCTGCTGGCACATTTCCAGCTGGTGGCTTGATGATAACGTGGCTTTATCTCTGCATTCAAATGCAAAACACTCTTTAAAATTGCGCTTTTAATTTTTTTTTTTTTTTTTTCTGGGGATGGCATAAGCAATGCTATCCCAAATCTTGTGAAACAAGATCTTGGTGGTCAAAAGGCTGATACATGTTTCAGTATGCTTAGCACAGAGGTGCAGGAGCTGGGACAGAGCACCAGTCTCTCATTTGCCCTCCCTCTCCCACAAGGTTATCCCAGCAGCTGACAATGACTGAAATAGTGTGGTCTTTTTGCATCCAGCTGTTTCCCATATCTGGCTGTATGACTTGGAGATTCCCTGGGAGGCAGGGAATTCCCATGCAGTCAAGTCAAAGGTAGTCTAATCTCTGTGTGCCAAAACAATTGTGTGGAAAGAGATGCAGGTGTGAGTGTGATCTGAAAGCAGATCAGTTAAAAGTAGACCACTTCACGAGGAGCCATACATAACTAAAAATGCACATACTAGAATTGCTGTGTCAATTATCTGTTAGGAGCCATTTCTGCTTTTAACATGTCTGCACGAGAAGCAAAAATAAGGTGTAATTTCTTGTTTTGTGTTGAGAGACCTGTAGCTATCCTGCTGTAGCTAGCTAGGTTTCCAGAGTTGAATGCATTGAGTCATTACAAACACCAGCAGGCTGGGATTTCTGTCCCTGCCCTCCTATTTCATATCATGCAGCTGCTGGAGCTGCAGAGCAAACAGGCTGAGGGAGAGCTGCCTGCAACCAGCAGCCTCTTACATTCTGCAGGTGTTGCTGGGCAGAAGTAACTGGGCACCAGCTGGTAGCACCCAGCTCCTTTCTGGAATGAGCTGAGTGGGTATAAATCAGCAGCACAGGATGAATGGAGGAAATGCCTGTCTTTGTTGGCTATTGTGGAGCTCTGCTGTTTGTTGCTTTGGAGGGCTGGTTAGCAAGGCTGAGTCCAAGCTGCTAGGTCAGGATACAGTGCTGATCCCTCCAGTGAGCCTAAGTTTTAAATGTCAAATATCTTATCAAAAAGTTAAAAAGCAAACTGAAGATGATGGATGACAGTCATGTAGATGATGTCAATTATTTGGAGAGAAGAAATTATTCAGTGATATATTCATGTGGCTGCAACATGCCAAAAGACCACAGACATGGGAGTCAGTAATTATTGCTATTATTTTCATTAAAGGTCTATATGGTAGGTGCTACTTTCACCTGGTTCATATGATGATTAAATAATAAACTGTAAACAGCTTTTAAGCTCCAGTATCTGCTCTAACTCCCTGTACTTTCTGACTGAAAATCCTAAAAATCTAAAAATTATTTGCAGTTTTGAATGAGCTTCATGTGAACACTTTGATATCGCAAATGTCACATTGTGTGTGTGCAGAGCTGATCTCTGTGGTTAGAAGCTGAGACCTTTGGCATGATCTCCTAAAAAATCTTTTTTCCTCCTCTTTTAGAAGAAAAGGAATCTATTAGACAGTGGGTTCAGCTAAAGATGCCTTCATAGTTTTGAGAGGTGTTCCTTATACTTGTATTTCTTCTTTCCATTGACCAATAAGATTGTCACACCTGTATTTCTTTGCCAACTTCCTGGTTGATGTGTGCAAGAGATCAGCATCCAGCTTGCTTGACTTTGTTCCTCATGTAGCTGTGATGCAGAATCAGCCCTACTTTTTGGTCTTAACTGTCCTGTCTCAGCCCCAAAAATAAATAACATTCTTATAGATGGCAAATTAAAGTACAGTTATAATAAAAGCCTAAGAATTACTGTAAGAAGTAGCAAGAAGGAGCAGTTTCTCTATTTTGAATTTTGAGACCATCCTTTTGGTGATTGACACTATGTCAATGAAAGTTAAGCATGAATGCACCATAATAAGAAGAATTTTCCAACAGTCTCCTTGAGTCAGATTGGTTTTGAAATAAAACCACCCCATTTTCTTCTGTTAAATACTGAAAATGTAGGAATATAAAACTCCTGATACTAGCAGCTCTACCTTTTAACTATTTCAGTTGCAGGCTGTAAGAGTTTCTGGGAAATGCCTTAACATTGTGAGACACTCCAGCATAGTTAGTGGGGCCATTTGTTGCTGAATGTGTATTTGTCTAGCAGAGCTTGGGTCTGCGTTACTCACAGGCTTTTTATTTCCTTTGGATTTGAAAATGGGGAAAAAGAGTTTAATTTAACAAATCTTTTTCAGATAACTGTCACATGCCTTGTAAGAATGAAGATGCTTAAAGGGGCACATGGTGTGATTCTTGGGGGTGTCCTGTTTGGGAGCAGGAGCTGAACTTTGATGACCTTTGTGGGTCCCTTCCAACTCAGCATATTCTATATTTCAATGGTCAGATTAAAAGAATAAAGATGCCAATTTAAAGGAAGAAGTGTTAAATTCACAAAGGTCTGGGAAAAATGAAACTGGTGCTTTGTTTACAGATAATTCAAATCGAAAAGCAAAATTGTTCCAGGGGCCTTATTCTTATTGCACAATCATAAGGTGTTTTTCTTCCTGTCAATAATGTTGCTCGTGTAAAGAAAAATTACTCCTTTTTCTCTGCAGCCCCTGATTCTATTAGCAAGGTGAATCTGTTAGCAAAGACCTGTCCAGGAAAGTCTCAAGAGTTTTGCCTTCATGAGAGGGCACCATGTTGCCATGTTCCTTTCCTGTTGCTTTCCTGCTTGGTAAGCAAACAAACCTTTTGAGAGCTCATTCAGAGATGTGGTTCACACTCAGCGGAGAGACTGCAGCTTTCAAGTACTATATGCATCTGTCTTACTGCTGTTTCTAAAAAATTTAAACTCAAGCTCTATTCTTGGCCACTTGTCAAAAGGTCATTTTAAAATTTTTGTACAGGAATGCTAATGTTCAAGCCAGCCCTTAAGTAATCTCAAACTGAACACCCTTTGCTTTTTCTGACTGCATCAGGTGCTGAGATAAATTCAGCTCTCCTTGCAAATGGCTTTATATTGACACTTTGCTAGATAAAATGCTGTGGTTCAAGTGGAAGATACATTCTGTAAAGCCTTCTAACCAGCTCCAGAACAGTGCTGCTCTCCAGTTTGCTTGGTTTCACTGAAATCTGCCTTGTGTATGAGTCTCGCCCAGGATGATTCGCAGAGCTGGCGAGCAGGAATCTCTAATAGCAGTAGCCCTGGGTGTTGGTTCTCTGCTCTGTAGCACCATAGCAATTTGGGAGTGGCTTTGTTTAATTCATAATCAAAATATCCTACTTGCTACCTTTAGTTTGACTAGGGAAGTGGAGAGAGAGAGAGAGAGAGAGAGAGAGAGAGGGAGAGAAAGTGTGGTATATAACAGTAATGAGGTTTAAATATTATGGCAGATAAATGACAAAGAGTTTATTCTACCCATGAAGGAAGATACCCTTCTACTTTCTCTTTGTGTTCTCTATGCAAGTGGTATTGCACTCTGAAAGTGCTGGAGATGGGATCCTAATGCAGGAATGCAGCTCTCAGTCAGCAAATCTTGGATGAGAGTTAATGCTGGGTTTACTCTGCTGGTTGAACAGTAGCTTGCAGCTAAGTTGTACCAAAAATATTGCTGCAATTCTTCTAACAGGAAATAAATTAGATATAAACCTAAATGCAAACAAAAGCTTCACTCTATAGTTTTGGGGGTTTTGTTATATTAGTCTATCTTTTTGAGATTGTGTTATTTGTCAGTTCATGCTAATTCATGAATTTAGCAAAGATATTAATGAAACACCCACCAGCATCTCTTTGCCTGCTTTCTATAGGTGCCAGGGTTGATATTTTGGAAAACAAATGTATATTTGGAGGCTGGAGTAATAACACTTGTTCTTTGTTTTGGTGAAGCTATCCCTGCCCTTGTGCCTATTTGTAGGCTCTGCACCATGCAACTTCAAAATAACAGTGGAGTCAGATTCAGGCCACTCTTTTTCATTCATTCATTTTAATTTTTTTTTTCCTCAGGCTTCTGCAGAAGGGTGAAAACTATGATTTAGGCAAGCTTTTTAGAAAGGATGACTGGGGATCCAGAGAGCTATTTGTTGTCAACCAAACATTTTAAACAAAAAAAATATGTTTTTAAAAAAATGCTTGATCAAAGACTTGCATTTTTCCTGTGTCAAATTGTCATTTTGCAAAACTAAAGACAAATGTGTTTGGATATGAAAAGTAAAACATTTTTGCCAAATTTCTCGTTGAAGTAAAAATTTGTTCAGAAGAAGTTATTATTTTAGCTTCACTTTCCAAAATGAAAACGCCACAGAGGATTGCTTGTGCTGTTTCTAGTTGTGGAGATCCACAGTGCGGATAATTCTCTAAGTGAAAGCATGAGTCAGTTACAAAGTCCATGTTTTGGGAAGGACTTAACCAGTTGAACAGTCTGGTGGGAGATTGGTAAGATAAAATCAGCTAAATCATAATTAGATGGTGGGGTAAGATGTAGCATGACACATGAAATTTGTAATTTTCCATGGAATCTTCCACTCCTAATAGAAAATCAGATAGTGGAATTTTGCCTTATTGAGTAAAACGAAGAATTTATTTGCTACTTGAAGCATAGAGAGGATTTAAAAATTGCTAGAACAAGAGATTCAAATTTTTGAGATTTGTATTCATTCAATTTGCAACTTCAGAACAAAACTCCACTGAAATCTGAGCAATATTGGAATCAATACTTGGAGCTACAACCAGGATTTGCATTTTGTGCCTACCATTACTAAATTTACTTGTGACTTTCTACTAAGTCACTCTCATGCTCTTGTTGATTAGAAACACTTTGTTATAAGTTGTTTAGGTATTTGGCACTGCACTATATCTACAGCTTTTATGATTGTGAAGGAGTTTGTTTTGGACATGAACCTGGGTCATTCCAGAGTTCTTGTGGGGCATCTTAATATGACATCTACACTTCAAATCCAGTTTTACCTTGGGGCTATACCATTTATACCTCCAAAGATGAAATCAAATAACCAACTGTAAAGCCCTATAATTATTCACATAGATCAATCCAATTACAAAACTGTGTCAATGAAATTGTGTTGGCAAACTGTTACTGTTATAATAACAAAAAGAGAAATTATATAAATGGAGATGTGAGTGCAACTTGTGGGGTTGATGGACTCCCCTATGTCAGAGCTGCTGGAGCAGAGTGTTGTAAGTACACACATCAGTGTAGGATTTGGCAGGTCACAGCATAGCCACACAAAGGTTTGGAATAGCTTCTCTCTTTTGAGTGGTAAATCTTAGCTTATCTGATATAATACTGTGCAAAAATTGGCCTAAGCACCACTGGGGTTATTTGGGACCCAGAGTGCTCATAATGTCATTTTGACAGATGAAATGCACCGGGCTCACCACTGTGGGCAATCAGTTAACTGCTTAGCTGAGTGCCTTCATTCCTGAACTACTTTTCAGTCACTGAAGAACTTTCCTTTTCTTTTTGAGTGAGCTTTGCCATAGTGCTGAGTAGCCCTTCCTTTGCCAGGTCTATATGAAGAGTTTCACTTCTGCCAGACATGGTTTTAAGGTTAAGCTGTCTGAGGTACAGCTTGTGTGTCATGTATTAGTGCTCAGTTATGTCCTGGTTCCTGTCCAGTTCCTGGGGACAGACTTTGAACAGAGGCACCAGCTCAGACTGAGATCTCAGCCCTCTCTTCCTGAGTGACCTGGGGCATGATGATGTATGTGCTTGTGATTATAACTGTTGGTTTGAAAACAATGTGCAGGACAACTTTTTGTTACTAACTCAAGTTTTTAACTTCATCCCTAATTTTTCCCAATTATAGCTATGGCAATATTTAATAATTTTTGAAATGCTGTCCCTGTGGCACTTATATGGAAATATAAGTCAATATAATGCTGGGGTGTAACAGGTGTGTGTTCAGGCATCCTGAACAGGATGTGCTGGCGGAAGTGTCCTGGAACTACCTTCCTCTTAATTCCTGCATTTAGCTCACTTGCAAAGCTAATTGGATATAGTTTCTTCATGTAAGCGGTAGCTGGGCTTGTACTTCTACTTTGTTTAATGACTAATCTCTTCCAATCTATATATGTTTAATCAGGAGATGACCTAGGTCAGATAATAAGTCTGCTGCAAATGTTCTATTTGCAGCACTTTGTGCTAAGCAGTAGCAAATCTGTTGAATATTCTTGTAATGTAAATCCCTTTCAAAGCACTTTTACTGATGGAGAGAAACGTGTCATCTTGTGAGTGGCTGCCTGCCTATTCCTGACTGACTTGATGTCTTCAAGAAGAGTTTCAGGGAATGAATATATTCATGCTATATTTATCCATGATGGTTTAAATTTGTCAAGCTGCTGCTAATTTAAGTTGCAAAGAACTTCCTTTAGTATTAAGCAATTATTTCTAGGTTGATTAGTCTTAAATAATTTGTCCTAAATCTCAGACCTGTCCTTTTATTCCTGTTGTTTACTGTTTCTATAAATGCAAATCTCTATCTGTCATTAAAATCTGGTCCATAGATTTCAAATTGTATGTCAATTCTACATTTTAAAATCATCTGTCTATCTATCTATCTATCTATCTATCTATCTATCTATCTATCTATCTATCTATCTATCTATCTATCTATCTATCTATCTATCTATCTCTATACACATGCAGACTCCAGGAGGGACAAAGTGTCTTAAGTGTCTTGCCAGAGCAGTGATGTAGAATGCTTCTTTTTCAGTTAATATTTGGGAGCAGAAAACAAGCTTCTTTCATGGTGGTCATTTTAAACATTTGGTATTTATTAAGATTTCTGCTCACTATTGCAAAATTGAAAAGCCCCATGGACTTTTCTGTTTTTTTGTGAGGAGTGATATCAAGACTGTCCGTCAGAGGGTCTTTCCATTGTGGCCATCAGGCTACCCTGCTCCTCTCTGTGTGAATTTATTCCAAACCAGTAAGCCATGCCTGGGACTGGGGACTGCCAAGCTGGATGAATCTGCCCCTTGACAAAGGACACGCTGTCTCATTACAGTGCCTAGCGTGATGTCAATGATGTGGTTGGTGCTTGCTGAGATCACTGCTTCTCTGGTGAAGGGGAGGGCAGGAGGTCATCCCTGCCAGCCCAGCCTGAGGAATGCCTCTGTGCTGGCTCTAATTGTGCTCCTGTGGTGAGGAGCTCAGAAATGAGAGACTAAACAACTGCACTAAGCTGCTGTGCTGGGAGGACTATTGGCAGGTCTTTCACATGGTAGCCTGTTCAACAAAGCCCCTAAATATATCCATGCTGGGGAATGGCTGTCATTCTGACCAATGCTATTTGTTTCCCACTTGCCTGATTATTGAAGATTAATATTCTGCCTTCTTGCCCCCTGTAATATTCTGGTCTTGAGGGAGCATAGGAAACAGCTTATCCTATCAAATAAAGTGATAGGGAATGATTCTTAAAGGCTTGATCATTCTTGTCATACTGTTTGACAACTCTTTTTGTGTTGTAAATGTGCAGTAAGACCTTTGATCCCGGAGCTGGTCACGTTAAGTTCACTGCTCAGGCTGAGGCCCTGCTGTGCATTCAGTGAAGGTTTTTTATCTGTGGAAAGGAATTCAGGGACACAGAGTGCTTTGTGCAAACCAACCTGGGAGGATGGATGTGCTCTGGAAATTAAGCTGAAGCTGTCCCTCTGCAGAGGGAGTGGCATTGCTGTGCAGGCTGGCAGCTGCTGCAGCTGAACACAGCCTTGCCTTGCCTTGTTTGCATAGCTGGGTGGATGCTGGAGACAAGGGGGAGGTGGACAGGAGCCTGGGCTGGTTTGCCCGCCATGCACAGGGTCCTCAGCGAAACACAGGAATCATCACGTGGTGAAAAGGGAGGAAAACTGTCCTGTGCTTTCTGTGCCAGAAAGGGAGGGTGTGATGGTCACTACCAGCTCTTCCTGCCTGGATGCACTTCTGAGCTGGAGGAGGAAATGAAAAGTCAGGGCAGTGAAACACATGCTTATGGTGCAAACTTCCTGCAGCGTAGGAAAAGATGCTGTTGTCTCCCACAAACCCTGTAGGAACAATTGCAACCACTCCTGACATGACTAACCCTGAGTGACTGCTTAGCACAGTCCATGGTGAATAGCTGCATTGTGAAGGACTTGGCTCACTTCTGTTCTCCCAAGTGTTTCAGAAAGAGGGATCTCTAAATAGAAATAAGTAAAAAGAGTGATATAATAAACCAAAGACAAAGAAATGTTGAGCAACAATTAAAATTCTATGCAGTAGCTGAAGTTTGCTGTACTGGATACCTTTCCATTTCTGGGTTATTTTAATTGTGCCATTGAATTTATATTTCAGAAAAGAACAAAGTGCTGTTTCAGTGAGAAAAACGCTTTTAATACCTATAGTTTTACCTTAAAATAATTATTTTAATTAGAGTATCTTTTCTCTGAATGTGAAAATTCCCTTGATTTATGAATATTACTTAAATTATGTGCCCTGATGATAAAATAGTATTTTAGTTTCTTATGAGATAAATTCACTGGAGAATTATTTCCTTATTTATACCCCTTGCTATGGAAGCTACATTCTTGACTTCTTTGATCCATTTACTAGCTCATTTAATCCAGGCAGCTTTCCTTTAGTCATACCCACAATTCCTTTCCTTCTTCATTCCAGGAAGGACAAAGACATAGGCACAAACTGCCTACACAAGGAAGCTGCATGTCCTGGAGATATGAGGGAGAGAGAGCAATGTGCAATCCCTGTAAATGGGGAGGCCAGATTCCAGAGCTCCTTCCCTAGGAAATCCATGCTGGGAAATAGCAGATTAAAGTAGCTCAGAACAGACTCACTTTGATGCAATTGTTTTTTTCTTCTTCTCTGGAGAAGAGAACCTGTAAAGGCACATTTGCACTGTTCTTTACAGCCTGAGTCGCTCCATCTTCTGTTGAGTAGGACAAGACTATATGTTACAATATTTGCTTTAAATACCTGTCAGTGATGTCCCTGCCTTCCCCAGGCAGCCACTGACAGCTGACTCATGATTTTTTCCTGGAGAATGACAGCCTCAAGGCTTTAGTTTTTAGTTTAATTCTGGCTTGAGTTCAGGAAAATATTGTTTAAGATATATACAGAGGAATTTTTCAGTGAATAGCTTCTCCTTTCTTTCTCTACTGTCTTCCAAATTCAGTCTTACTTTTGACATTGCTTTCTTTCACATTATTCCTCTTAAATCAAGGGAAAATAAACATTTTGTGCAGACAAGAGAACAATGACAAGGAGAATTGAGATGCATGTACACATTTTAAAAACAAGTTAAAGAAGTGTATCACTGTTATGTTCTCTAGTCTAGTATGCAATGTTTTGCAATAAATTAACTCATGGTTTAGTAGCACAGGCTGCTAAATTATTATCCCCACCTACAGTCCCTTTTGCTGTCTTATCCAAATAATTAGTTGAAACATAAAGATGAATTTCTGGTCCATATAATATAAGTGGTATTGTCAACACAAAAAGGAAATAACACAGCTATAAAGAGATAATACAATTTGTCAGTTTAGTGTGTAGAATGGCTACACTTATGTAAGTTGCTTATATAAGTTATCACTTACTTCATCAATTTGCACCTAAAATTAACAAAGAAATCTGTGTTTCATTCAGGATCTACTCTTGCCTAGCATTGTCCCTTCAACTGTGTAAAAGCTGTCTTTATTAAACAAGCTAATTTTTATCTGCTGTTCTACTCTGGTTTCACAAAGTCTAGCTTATATAGGAGATGAGTTTGAAAATTTTCTGTAGTGATCACACAATAAATGTTTTGGTAACTCTGAGGATAATTAGAGATGCTTTTTGCTGCCTGTGAGGTGCATAAAGAAGTGATTAGGACCAACATATGCCAGGAGGAGGCAGCCTTTCTATATCAAGCCTTTGGTAATAAGAGATTATAACCACTCACAATTTAACTGCAGAAACACACTGGAAATACGTTTGATGTTTCATAAAATAAGTTTATATCCTTCTTATAGGTAATAAAATCAGCCATTAAAAATACAACTACCCAATACAAGACAGACAACATGTTCCAAATATGTACTAGCATTGAATGAAAGCACTTGATGTGTAGGTAAATCACAGGCTATGATAGGTTCTCATGTGCTTATGCACACTTCCCTTCAGGAATCAACAGGGAATTCAGGCATCTGTTCAAACCAAAGCACTTCATGCTAACAGTTATCTGATTTTGGAGTAATACTCCTAATGTAAGAGAAAAGAACTTTTAAGGAGACTTCAGGACTTGATAACTGCCTTCACACTGAAGGCCAAGGCTCTGCTCTGAGGCACTTGTTCTCCAAATAGAAGTTAGCTTCATATTTGGTAGATAGGGTGCCAAACCTTTATTTCTCCTGCCACCTGCCTTAGACTGTAGTGGATGCTCTGCCCTTGGAACATAAGCTTCTCCCTTTAATTTGTACAAGGCCAACTAGCATTTAGCTGCTACTTAAATTTCAGATAAGCTCATAACAATCAAGGGATTATGATTATTGTTTAATCAGGTGTCAAAATGAATGAAGGAGAGCAGTGATGACAGTTACCATAGCTTCCCTTCATCAAGGCAGAGCCAGTATTGTTGAGTAGGAATAGTGAAATTTCTCTTGTGCAGTAATCACTTGCCTCAAGTACCATGAGAGGGGCATAATGGCCAAAAAGGGGAAATATGTTCATGTCAGCAACATGTGCTGCTGTTAGGGCTGAGTTCTGTCCTCATTCCATGGAATCAGAGAATTGTTTAGGTTGGGAGGGATTTTAAAGATCATCTATTTCCAAACCCTCTCCATGGTCAGGGACACCTTCCACTGGACCAGGTTGCTCAGGGCCCCATCCAGCCTGGCCTTGAACATTTCCATTAGAGTCCCAGTAAGCCCAGCATCTGCATGCAGATCTCTAATTCCTCCCATTTGTTCCCCATGCTGTTTGTGTCTGTGGACAAGCAGTATAGAGAGGCACCCAGTTTTGTTGGTTACCCACAGAGGGGATGGGAGCCATAATTCTGCCACCTGTCTTTCCCCATTCCTGTATCAGCATGCAAAGCAATCTGCAGTTTCATAGGTGAAATACCTCCAGAAGTATATCTTTTATTCTCAATAAAAGCAAGCATAGCCAATACCTTCACAAATTGTGCATACAAATATATAAGATCTTTATTTTTGTCTGTACTGTTTTAAATTATTATAATTATTTTTATGGGAGCTTTTGCTTCTTTTTCAACTTTGCTGTTTCAAAATGTGGCTATGAGCCTGACATCTTTTTGGCAACTTGCCCCTATAGTCCCTATGTAGTTTGAATATTTCCATGATTTATCAGCATACTGCCACAAACATATTGAGCCTACATGACTAAAATATACATATAGTGTAATGCCAAAGTATTTACTGGCACTGGCAGTGCTTGCTATTGTCAGACTTGGAACAGCAGTTTCTTCTTTAAACGAATTTCAGCTTTACCTGGAGAAATGGTACCTTCTAAAAAACCTCAAGCACAGTAGATAGAACTGCAGAATTAGGTTTACCAAAAGTATTTTGAGAATTCACTCTTTGTCAAAGACATTGTTACTTCTAGGTTTATGGCTCACTAGACCATGTTATGAAACTACATAGCAGGAAGACTTTTCTTTAGCTTTCATGGTGAGTCATCCTCTCAAAGGACACGTATCCTTTGATTTGTTTCAGTGCAGGAAGGAAAGGTTTTATGGTTTTTGTGTCAGTTACAAAATTATGGGTGCTCTCTCTCATTTGCCTTAGCACAATGCCTTTTCTCTCTTAATTTCAGGAATTCAAATGAGTGATAGAACAGATTCCGCAGTCAGAAAGAGGCAGTGCTAATTAGTAGGTGTTTTTTTCCATTAATATTATCTGGGTAAAGGCACCCTCTGTTCCTTGACCTGCCACATGCTTTTCGTGTGATCTTAACTTGCTTGTGTTTTAGTTCCTTCTCTGTAAAAATATGGAAAGCTAAACATCCTTAGCTCCTGCAACTCACTTCAGGATAAATAACCCAAGGAGCTGTCAGTCTCTTTCATGCTGCTTCCATGTGGGAGGACACCTTCAGGCAGCACACCTGCCTGTAGATACAGCTTTGCCTGGTGCTTGAGGTGTTTGGTCCTCTGTGCTCCAGAGATGCCCTGTAGCTGTACCTAGGGCTGTACAAGCTCAGCTCACCATCTGTGCAGCCAACACATTCAGTCAGGAAAGGCAGCCTGAAAAAATCGCCAGTGGTCATACTTGATGGTGTTAGCAAAGTGGCTACTACACAAACACTTCAGATAGGTTCACATTTGCACTGTTGCCCTCTAGAAATAGCTTATGAAATAATTCTTATTCATTTAAAATTCTCTGTGAGACTCCCACAAAGCTGCTTCTTAGCTTTTATAAACAACAACCCAACAAATGCTAAAGGTTTATTTCTCTTTAGTGGAGTTGTTCCTCATCTCATATCCTCAGTCCAGGAATGCAGGACAGCCCATAATACATTTTTACTGGACTATGACTCCCTCTATATTAATTTGTTTGGTAGGTAAATAAGAAAGGGAATTTTTCCAAGGAGGAAAAGATTTAATCTCCAGATCCAGGGTAACTGCTGCTCTGAATCTTTGAATTCCCTTTTGGTAATTCATTATGGTATTTAAGATTATTTTTTTTTTAATTGTCAAGGTCAAGAGTACACAAATTACTGACAGCTAAGCCATTGAGGCTGTGAGGGAATATTTTTTCGCTTAGGGCAAGAATGCTCCTCAGTAGGAATGTACACACAAAAATGTTTGATACCATAATAATTTGATAAATTGGTTGTGGAGCTATCTTCCAAGTGAAGCTGTGAAGGTCTGAAAGATGCATGCTCTATTTCTGCTCTTATGCTCTGATAAAAATGCTCAAGACACAGCCCCAGCTACTTGTAGGCTTGAAACAAAAAATCCCTTAGCAGAGCAAGGCTACTTTTCTCTCCATCCTGTGCAATATTCCACACCATAGGGTGCAGCTTCTCCTCCAGGCAGTCACTGTTCTCCTCCCTGTATGTGAACATGAGCAATGAGGCTGGTGGTTTTTATACATCCGTGAACTTGTCTCTCTGCAGCTGGCTGAGTGCTAAATAGCAGGGTGGGTTCTTGTGTGCCAGCCTTTCACAAACAATCACCTGGGCACAGTACCCTGGGTGTGCTAAGGAATAATGAGTGATACCTCAGAAAGGACACAGAAGATACTGTAGATCTTTTTGAAGCCATTTTAGGCTCTTTCCTAAAACAATAACACAGTCTAAGCATCAACACTCTCCTTGTGGAGTGTTGTCTTTTGAATCATATAAACTTGAAAAGTTACTGTGTATGGAATCTTTTTCTCACAGGTCAGACTTAGACATGTACAAAGGGTGACTTGATGAATCTCAGCTGGAGTTTGCATTATAAGGAAATTTCAAAATGCAGTTCTTGATATGGCAGTGTGAACTACAAGATGATTCTGATTATTTGGGTTTTATTCTAATTACACAAAAATAGGGGAAGCAACAGTTTTTGTGTGTCTTCTCTTATTCAAAAGGGATCAGCAAGTATCTGATACCTCATGAGAGAAAACAGTATGCTGAAATATATGCACTTGTAGTGACTCGGGGGTCAGTTACTTCACAATACATGGTGGCAACCAAAGATGGAAGTGATGAATTGCACGAGCATCTTAAGCAGCGAAGAAAAGGAATTAATAGATAGATTCCAAATTCTGTAGATTTTCTGATGGAAAAGTTAATATTCCTCCCCTTCTATTTGGTGGGTTTGGACTTTTTAATTGCCATGGAGACAATATATTTCCTTCTGATTTGTACCGTAGCTCTCTACATGCATTTGAGAAAAGGCACAAACAAAAGGAAGCAGATCAGTGACTTGGTTGTTCCTGTGGAGGACACCTCAGCATTTGGAAATTTCTCTGTGTCAGCCTTTGGCAAGAACACGAGTAGTACACGAAACAAGCCTAATTTTATCAGTCTTATTCTGCAAGATCAAGTTACTTTTGCATTTTCAGTGCTGAGGTGTCCCATAGTCTCTCACCTCCACAGTACACAAAGGTATGGTGCCTTTTCTTTTGTTCTGGTCAGGCGCAAATATTTGCCCATGGGAAAATGTTTTTGCTCCACAGACCAATAGATCAGAAATCTGCCTGGAAAAGGGAACGCCCTTCTGCGCTGAGACGGATACACAGGGGAGGATCCTGTTCTGTCAGTTCTCAGTTCCTGAGCCTCACCTCACTGACGTGGAGTCCACGTTTGTTTGTCTACTCTTGGTCTGATTACACCATATAAATCCAGGCAGTGGAGACGGATGCGTGAACAGGTGGCAGGAATTTTGCTTCCCAGATTATGATGTGTTCATACCAAAGGCAAAACTCAGGGATATATTTTTTGTATAAAACATGGATTTCCACAGGTGATACCACATTATGCCCGTGTAAATATTAACATCTAAACATAGAGAATACAGATTATGAATTCTATAAAAACACACAGTCTACACAGATAGGTTTTCTTACGTATTGGTCCTTATAGTGTGACTGAATTTATTCTGTGTAAAGCAACTTCTGCTCCCACACTCACATTTTCAGACTATTATTCTCTTCCTTCAGCTCCAACCTGGTTGGTTTAGTTCCAGATAAGGAACAAAAGGAAATTTCCAGCTCTTTCCTTAAGAAAGCGGAAAGTAAAGAGTACGAATAAAAATCTGCCTGCTAATATTGTAAATAAATTTATATGGTGTGCAAACATAAAAGCGGGGAATAAAAGAGAGAGCAGTCTATCATGCCATTCATTTCAGAGGAAAAAATCATGTTATGTCTATTATTGAATAGGTTACAGGCTTACTGCCTAATCTCAGAGCAATGAGACTTTAATCTGAGATCTGAGTTTCTGTTCCATCAGCAGAAAATTTACCTGGCAAAAGAGTCTTCAATGAGAAGGCATAAATGTAGTAACATCTCTAAAATTAGGGATGAGTGTTGAACTAAGTTGTAAATAAAAAATATGCATACAGAGTGTCTTTTACCTGAATATCAAGCTCCACCAAAAGGAATCGATTTGAGTCTAAGAATCTCAAAGATTTAGTCCCATTTCTGAAGGCTGTGGTTGGGAACAGGTTTCAGCATGGTACTTATGGGGATTTGAGAAGGGAAAGAAGAGGTTGAACTCCCCTTTCCTTACTTTGCAAAGAAATTTCATCTGACACAGCATAACTCATTTGCCTGTGACATCCCTAGAAAGTGACATCTCTGCTTGAATGAGCAGTTTGTAAAAACTGCTACAAACTTCCACAGCAGCAAATACTGTCCAAGGTTATAGATGTAATCATTATCAATAACACCTTTGGAAATGAATCTGGATTTTCTTCAAATGTTAAAATAACATTCACTGCAGTGTAAATCTAAAGGCTAGCTTTCGTCTGACATTTAAGTCAATGATCATTGCATTATTCTGAAAATTTGTTTTGTATTTATTTTGTTTAATTTCCATTAATTAATTAATTCACATTGTTTGTTCTTGTCTGCTGTCTCAATATAAAATGCCAAAAATAAGTAGAACAACAGTAGCCTTCTAAGATTAAGGTTTGAGTTACTTGTTTCTTCCACAATTTCAATAAGTGGCAATTCTACCATTTATTTCCTTTTACAGTGCTGAGGTGGGACGGATTATGAAGTTATGTTTTTTCTGAGATCAATCCAGATCTGGACTGTGGTCCTGTATCACAAATCTT
Organism: Thryothorus ludovicianus; assembly: GCA_013397245.1. NCBI lineage: Eukaryota > Metazoa > Chordata > Aves > Passeriformes > Certhiidae > Thryothorus > Thryothorus ludovicianus. The sequence goes on from VZTB01011155.1 coordinate 676,898, forward strand.
TTGGGATTCCAGCTTTGTGCATCCTTGACAGCCACCTCTTTGCTTATGAATGGATCCATTGAAGGAGTAAAGAAGTTTAAACTGTGTTTGAAGAGGGAAGGGGATAAAACCAGGCATCCTGGAGTTAAGCCTGGTAATGGCACACAGAGGGACAGTGTGGTAGTGAAGTCCTTTGGTCTGCCTTCTCAGTGGAGGTGGGGACAGAGTCATATGGCAGCAAAGACACAAGGGTTATTGATGTTAGAAACCACAAAGTGCCTGGGAATGGTCATGTAGGAATTAGGGCTTCTCCCCTCAAAAAGCTGGCAGGAACAAAAGCCCAGCTGAAGTGCATCTACACAGTGCACACAGCATGGGCAGCAAACAGAAAGAACTGGAAGCCACTGTGAAGCAGGAAAACTGGTGTAGGTTGCCATCATGGAAGCATGGTGGGATGACTGGCACAACTGGAGTGCTGCACTGGTGGCTATAAACTCTTCAAAAGGGACAGACAAGGAAGGGGAGGCAGTGGGTGGCCCTGTATGTTGGGAGTTTGGATTGCCTAGAGCTTGGTGATGGTGAGGACAGGGTTGAGTGCTTGTGGGTAAGGCAGGTGTGTGTCCAGAGAAGGGCAATGAAGCTGGTGAAGGGCCTGGAGCTCCATGAGGACTTGCTGGGGGTTCTGGGGTTGTTCAGCCTGGAGAAAAGGAAGATGAAAGGCTGCTGTGGCTACCCTGAGTCCTCTCTGGCAGCTAGTTTGCATTCCTTCCTCCAGAATATCTCTGGCATGCTCAAAAGAGGGTATGACTACAGACAGGGAAATCTTGCCAAATCTGGAACAGATAAAGACATAAATGAGTAGAGCCCAGCACAAATCCAAGGAATGAGATTTCCAGTTTAATTTTACTTTCAGTATTTTTCCCATAGGTTAAAAACATCATACTGATTGTAAAGATGACATGACACATTTCTAATGAATGAAATAAAGTTTTTTTTTCTATTAATGTACAAGTAATTTATCTCCACTCCTTTGGAATATATGCTTATATTCAAATTTTACTTAATTATGGATATGTGCAATATAACTCATGACATAATAATAGGTACTGCAAATTAGCAAAGCTTTCCTGCAGAGCTCCTTCTCTCATCTATGATATGTACACAGGCAGCATCACAGCAAATGCAGGTGGCACAAACAAATGACACAGGTGTTTTACATGCAACATAAAGTACATGCTGTTACTGAAGGTGAATTCCTGACTATTTTGCTCTAACAAAATCCCACATTGCTGGGATAATATACCATTTCAACTGACTTTAGCTTTTTACTCAAAACAGGTGTCCACCCTTGCATAAAAGTAATCCTGTGAAAACCTTGCCAAGATTTTGTATGTCCAGATTCCCTCAATAAGCTGCCACCTTATGGAATGCTGCAGAAAAAGTGGGAATGACCTGGGATGAGCTTCCCATGACTGAAATGCTATTTAAATGCAAAGTGCTAGGATAAGCCTCCTCATTTTTCCCATGCCAGAATTTACAATCATCACTTAGCCTCAGGATTGGAGTTCTGGGTCTATCTCCTTACATCTCTCTTGCTTCACTCTATTGCAGCAAAACATGTAGCTGCCCTTTGATTATTATCACCTCACTGAGACTGCATGCTCAGTCTCTTCTGTTCTCAGCTACCACAACAAAAGTTAAAGGATTATACAGAGGAAAGCTAAGACCAGAACACTGTTTGTTTGTTTGAGTTTCTTCCTGTGTAAGCTATTCCAAAATTTATAGTGTGAGCTTTCTGGTCTGATTTAACAGCAAAGTTTCCTTTCCTTTAATGAGAAATTAGTTTATAAAGCAGGGGTACACTACAATTAATAAGCTTTTTGTAATAAAATTTAAAACGGGGAGGCAAGATGCAGATATTAATTCATGTAATGAATTGAAAATAGACATCAAAAAGTTTGTTTATAACTCTTCTTCAGAAGCCATAGTTGACCTAACCCAGTCATAATTGGATTCCTAGAATACAGCTTCAATTTGCTGCACTTAAAACCATCATTTTTGCTTATTTAGATAATTAATTTCAAGTGTTTAATATATTTCTCCTCATGTTTTCCAAATGGGTGCTTTGGTCTTTGTTTGTTCTTCAAGTTGTACACATACATTTCTTATGAAATCTGATATACCAAATCTGCTTGTTAAAAGTTCAATTTGCAAGTAGAGACAGAGAGGTGCAGCTTCACCTTGTAGAGGATTTGGTCATTTCACTGTTATTGGTTACAGTTCTGTCTGAATGAGGCGTAGTGCTTTCTTCATGTTCTCTATTACTGAAAGAAAAATAAATAAGAACTGTGAAAATGTATTAGAAGTGTATTTGTACAATTAAAAAAAAACCCACTTAGTGTGATTTAGTAAATTATTCACACAGAAATTGATTTATGGTCACACATTTTATTTTAGAGGTTTCTATTTTGAAAATTATGTAATTGATACTAAAACAGAAAGTAAAAAATTTAATGACTCAAAATGTTTAGCTTAAGGGATTTGACAAGAATCCATTCAACTCCCTCATTTCTCAACAGCAAGCCTGATAATAAGATGTGATGTGTGTATTTGTGGTGAGATACTGCATTGGTGTTAAATAGGAGGCATAGAGTAAGAACGGGCTCAACCTGAAAAATCACATTCCTTTCTGAAATAAGGCTGCTATGGGTACGGACAAAACCACCTGCATTTCTTTACTGATTCCCTCCCACCACTGGCTATTTACATTATACAGTTGGATCCTTTCGTGCATAGTGACTTTCAGCATTCTCCATAAAACTGCTCAGATCTTGATCCTGAAGGTTCTCACCCATGATCTTTCAATTTTTCTTACTTGAGTAGTCCCAGTAAATTCAATGGGACATTGTGTGTGATTGTTGTGCCAGAACAGGTTAGACCACTATAATTTATTGCAAATGCTCTCACGGTATTTATTCTTTCCTTTGAGATCTGAAGGGATTCTCAAGCACAAGTGATCAGGATGGGGGATGCCTGGCTGCTCACAATGTGAAATGCAAACTAACACAGCGAAGGGGCACTTACGGAACACCATGTCCTGTGGCTCGTAGGTGTAAAGCCGGTTGGAGTATCTTCCTGTGATATCAGCTCTCACTGTGAGAGATGGGTCTGAAAAAGTATTTGGGTTAAACATTGCCTTCTCTTCCCACAACAGCTGAAGGTGGTGGTGTGGCATTACTTTGGCAGCCCTGTTCCTGATTTCATCAATGCAGCAATTACGAGGCCGTTACGCTCTGTTCCAAACAGCCGCTCTTTACTTGGAGAAATCCTGAACAAAAGCTAATGGTCGTTTTTATATTACACAGCTATTTTTAAGTGCTAGGTTACACATGCATTTCATTCATACTTTAAGAAAAATATCCTGTTTCTCAGGTTCTGAGTTTACATCAGAAGAGGCTAATCTGACTGGATGCACACACAGTGGGGTCATTCCTACCTATGGCAACAGATAGCACGACTTACCTAGAACCTTCAGAATGAAAATCTTCTCATTCCTAATATTCCCAGAGTGGGAACAAGTTGTTTCCAACCTCTCTTCTCTCAGTTACCTTTACAAGTTTTTTATTAATTCACTGATTGCTGTAGCTACACTGCTCTCTGAGTGTGGGCTGAACTTTGAATGTCATCACAGAGCTAGTCGCTCCAGGCACCCTGTAGAGGGAGTGAGAAGGAACAGGCACTCTGGGAAATAATTAATTTGGTCCAGTCCAGAAGTCACCTTTTCAATGGGATAAATCCTTAGATGCCACTGACTATTGTATTATTCTGTGATAGTGTCCACTTTATAGCCATCTACATTCAGTCAGGTATTTGACTTTTCCAGTAAACTTTGTTTTGTAACAGCACTAGCAAGAATCACGGAGAGCAAAAGCCCAGATATTAACAGATATTTTAAACATCTTGTTCTCAAGTCCAAATTAGTACCCTCCAGGACATATCTGTGATCTGAGGAAGTGTACAAGGGTCAAAGTATACAACAGATGCAGAGAGATTTATTTTTGGCAAAATTAATCATTTTGATGTCCCCACAGGAGAACAGTGGCATAAATTCAGATATAACAACTTTGATGATACATAAATATTTTACATACCTACAAACATGATTCGAGGCACGTATTGTCCATCAGGTGACAGGTTTTTATCTGTGGTTTCATGCTGGTATAAAAGTTAAGGCTAGTTGTTAAAATGTTTCTGTAAATTTTGCTGAAATAGTACCACCAGTGAATAACCTTGTACCAGAAGACAAAACAAATAGGTACTACTTGTGTGTGAATACACATGCACAAATGCCTCTACTTAAATTATTAAAATGTCAGATATATTATCTAAAATGACATGAAAAAACAAGACAAAGAAAGAGAAAACATAGACTATGACACGATACCAGTTAAATCACCCCAAACCCTTCATACCATGAGATTCAGCATAATGAAGTTATTTTGGGCCATTTCCTGTATTTCTTCATTTTCTGCGAAAGCTTTCTTCAGTGCTAGAAAAGACAGGATCACTTTGAAATCCATCATCTGTGCTTGGGCACCACATTGGCCAGAGACTGGGCCCCATTGTTCCTGTCTCTGCTGATCCATATTCCTGAGGAGATGCTTAAGGGCTCTGTCACTGCTCTTGAATGCTTTTTGGGCCTATGGCAGTACAACCTCTGGCTATGAAAATGGGAGCTCTCTTATTTATTTATGAAGCCTCTTGTCTCAATGGATACCATGTCTTAGCTTGACAAAAGTGCATTATTCTCAAAAAATTCTTGTTAGATCAATTTCAGCAGCCCTGTCCTTGTCTCCTTCTTTAGTTACCATTTCAAGAGAGCTAAACAATATTAAATCTGTTCAATGAGTTAGTAGCCAATCTGTGCCTCTTAGTTTAAACTGAGTGCTGCATTTGGAATAGCAGTATAGCAGCAGTGAGAATTTTTCATGTTCTTTACTGTGTAGTTTCATAGTGGAGTTTTTGTAGATAATGGTAATAAATTTTTCACTTTTCAAATATATTTTTCTGTTTCTCTGAATAATTTCCAGTAAGTGCAATGTAAATATGTAGATAAGTTTGGATTCTTATAAAAATATTCACAAAATTTTAGCACATAAAAAATCAAAATTACCTTGGCAGTATTGACAGTCTTCCAAATGATGAATTACCATCAGTGGCTTGTTACTTTATTGATAATAATAATAAAAGATGTAGTTAGGTCATTTGACATGTATTCCGATGGGTGATTTTACTAGCAGACTGAAAAAGGCAGAATACATTTAATCTTATGTCATCCCACAGTAAAATTATATAGACATTCTGTAAAATATTACAGAAGTTTCTGAGCAAGGGAAAAGAGCACAAACACTTCATAAAAGAAAGAAATAGAGAAACAGAGTTTCTACATCTAAATAGGCTGTCTATAGTAAAACATTCTAGAAGAAAGAAACAACAGATCCATCATAATTTCAATCCCAGGCAGCAAGTAATCAGACTAAATAGGTATTTAATGTTACTTAGGTGTGAATTTTTCCAGGATTAAGCAAATAAAAATAATATATATGAATTGGAATAAAAAAGATTTTATAAGATTGAGTTTATCATCAAACACTTTCCATGAAAATTTTTGTGTGTTTTAAGCTTTCTTGAACAGGTTTATACTAGAGTAGTTATTTTTTGTAAGTAGTTTGATAAAGTGTTAGAATTTTATATTTTGGCTGTCAAAACTTAAATTCTGTGCATTTTCTCCCATATTTCTTTAAACTATACTGTTCAGCAGATCTGTTACTAATGCTTGGTCTGCTTTCAAAGTCAGGAGTTGTTAATTTTTTACCATTTTCACATAGGGTGCATGAAATTAATTGTCCTTTGTTTTACAAATAATTTTCCTTCAATTTAACAATAGCTCATGCTACACTGTCGTAATATACAATGGACTGTAAAACATTTAAATAAGTATTGTTACGAATTCTCAAATATATTTGCAGCTGAATCTCAGAGAAAACTGAGCTTGGAACTTCTATTTCTAACAAGATAGTGAGAAAATATAACATGAACATAATCCAGCTAATGAAGTGTTGGGGGAAACATCAAAGGCAGTAGATCACCATGCAAGAGTAAATGTAACAGATTTCAAAGACATAATCAGAAGTAAATGATATTAAAACACAATAGATGTAGTTTTAAAAATTGTGGTGTCTATTTACAATTGATAATTTAAATTACAAAACCTCTTTTGTGGCAAAGAAATGACAGCATTACAATATTAGTCCATGATGTTACTTTAGAGTCATGAGTCTTACAAGTCCTTTTGTTTATAGACAGAGTATTTTATTTAACTGTGTGGTCTGCAAATCAGCTCCCAGGGTGTTTTTTTGTTCTGTCTCGTTGTTGTATATTCCAGCAAATGGAGTAACAACTTTGTCTTCATCCTACTTTTTAATCTCTTACCTTTTCTTTGCTTGATAAAGCCCTTCTTCATAAGTTTGCACCCACGTAATTTCATCTCCCCACCCTAGAAATAAAACAAAAGCACTAGCTGCTGGCCAGGCAAGTAACTCATAGCAAATTCCTTTTTTTATCTTTTTTCTTTTTTTTGTATATGTGTATCAACTTCTGAGTGCAAATAAGATTTGGGGATTTTAGTTGGAGATTCTCTAACATTGTGGATATGTTCATTTAATATCTCCTGATAGATACACTAAAAGGTTAAAAAACCTCAACCAAACAACCCAGCTCCCCTCAAAATCAGCTGGTGGCATATCCAGTTCAAGTCCTTTGACAGACTTGTTAGTTATCTTTCTAAATGCTCAGGGGTCCCTAAATCATCACCCAAGTCCTTTCTATCTTCATATTGTCTGCTCATATTGTCTGCTTCATATTGTCTTTCATGAAGACCCTGGACTTAAAGAGAAGCTGGCATACAAGAGAAAAATCAAATATGACAGCTCCAACAAGATCAGCTTTAATTTGAATGTCATCAGAACAGTCTTGGAATATACATTAAACTTCAAAGTAACTTTAATCACTGAATTTGCAAGCCCCACATTTAATTAAATAATTCAATAAAGGAGTCGCTGTTAAATAAAAATCACTGAAACAAAATCCTAACAAACATCAGCTCCATAGCTCACCCATATCTGGGGATATTCAGATCTCAAAAATCAAATTGTCCACTTGGTTTTTTGCCTTGGTTTTATGCATAGTAGATCCCTGCATGCTAGGCAGTGTGGCTCCATTCCCGACAACTCTCATGGGAATTGTAAAACAATTTCTGGACCTGGACCAGGACCAGGTTAAATCTCTGTTTCTTCTGTGCTGTCTGGACAGTGCTTGGGCCAGCCCAGATCTGCTGTTGGATTTCTCACAGGATAATTTCTTGTGATGTTCTAGGTCCTGTCTTCTTTCAGTACACAGGTCTGTCTAGCTGATGGTGGGGCTCTGGCATGCTGGCCAGTGCCTTCCCAGCCCTGGCTGCTCTCAGCTCCTGACGCACGTAACTGCACACAGGAGTCAGCAGGGGCATTTTGCAGCACATTTAAGCATTTTCCTTTGTCTGTGAAAATTACAGGTAAAGTGCTCAAGGCATCCCAATAGGCCTGAAATCAGAATTAGAAAAGTTACATCTGTTTTTTGTGACTGTGTTGTAGTTTGCTTGTTTTTTGTTGTTGTTGTTTGTTTTTTTTTTTCCGAAAGCTGACATAATGTAAAAGATTTTGTTACATTTTTTGTCCGTTTAGGCTTACTGGGAAAAAATAAATCCTGATCTAGGCAAACTAGGCAATACATCCCAGATTTAATAATAACCTTTCCTCAGGGATATTGCTTACAAAAAATGTTTTGAAATTTCTCATAGGCTAGTCCAGATGGTGCATGATTTTGTCAAGTGGTCTCTGAGCAATCAGGCTCAGATAGAACCTCTGAGATATGTGCAACTTTGCCAGGATAGGGCAAACTCAGAGGTGAGCTGTGGGATCTGCAGGATTTGCACAGCTTGAAGAGGTTAGGAAGGGAGATGGAGATTTTTTTTTTTGTTGAATAGTCCCAAAAGGAGAAGAAAGATGGGGAAGAGAAAAAGGGCTTGCTAAGCTATTTTTCTGCTTGTATTTCTAAGGATTGATTAGATATAAATAAATTAAAACAGGGTCTTTATTTAACATCCAGGTTAAAAACTGTGCACCACAGGGAAGTGAATTACACATAGTCATGCTTTGCAGTGGATATCTGATGAAAAGCAAAAAAAAGTCATGCAGAAAACCCCACCAGTTGCTCAAACTGCCCTGTGAACAAAAATGAGTCTGTAGAAAATTTGTTCAATAGCAACTGGTGTTATGATGCGTTACAATAATAAAATATATTTCAAAGAGTCAGTGAAAGAATAGTTTTTCACTGGTAGTCCTACATGTCCATCTTGATTTGAGAGACTCAATTTTGGTTATTTGCTTTAACACTAAAGAAAACACACCTCAGTAAATATATATATGTGCATTCTATGTGTGTTTTAAAAATATATATGTGTGCACATATGTATAGCTACACATTTTATAAATGTATATTCAAAATAAAAATATTTGCCAGTCTATATGGTGAGGTAAGGAGGTAACTACATTCAATGAACATACAATACCTCTTGACAGTGTCTGAGGAGCTCGTTTTTCCTTTTTAATTGCCATGGCAAGGTTGGAAGTGACTGCAATTAGCAGGAGGGACAAGGCCAGCGTAGAATGGAGCATTATTTCCCTTCCAATGCAAGGAAACTGGAAAACAAAGAAAGAGCTTTAGTCACATGGGTTTGCCACCTGGTGCAGTGTAGATCAATATGTCAGTGGCATCCTAACAATCTGTACTTCAGAGACCTTTTGGTTATTTCTAGAAATGCTTGACTTTGTGAGGAAAATACAGACAGGAGGCACTTAATTTTACTGTACAATGCTACTTCCAGCAGTCAAAATTAGGCTGCAGGGTACTGTTCTCATATGATTCTCATGATATAGTACAATGTTGTAATACTAGATCACAAAAATTTCAAGACAGTGCTCCAGGTTTTTTAATTTTAGTGAAATGTAACAGCATGGGATTTTATTTCTTTTTACATAGGAGATTTTTTGTCAAAAGATGCTTCATAATATCCTTCTTAATTAACCAGGAAAATTAGCAAATACTTGCCCCAAGTATAATACTCTAAATTGTCAAATCTATCCAAAATGTTGAAATTGCAGCAATTTTTTAAGTCTCCACTTAAAATTTTCGCCATTCTTCATTGCATCTTTTACACTGAATTTCAGCTCAACTCCTTCTGAACAAAAACAATTTATCAGTGTTTCTGGCTGGTTCAGTGTTCCCTTCCTTACCACGATCATTATAAGAAATTCAGTAACTTCTGACCTTGATAAAAGTCAGAGAACAAAAGCAAGAGTTGAAAACCAGGACAAAGCGTTATAAAGCCAAATTGTTTTTTGATTGATAAGTCTCCTTTCTGCCAGTACAATCACTTTTAGGTATTAAAGATCTGATATTCAGGTAACTATCAGATGGTTTTAACTGAGTTAAAAAATGTAATGCATGTAGGCCAGGATACCACTCAGTCATCTCACTGAAGATTCCACTCTTCAAAGGCTGAGCTTTAGGACCTACCAGGATGCCCCACTGAGAAATTACTTTGACTTAAATAAAAAACCCGAAATTAAAGGAACAATAATAACAACGACCCTCTACCCTCACCCTACCAAGAAAAATTCCCCCAAAACATTTGAGTCTGTACTGATAAAGAAAATCTCTAACTTGCATTTAAAATAGAAATTAGCATGGAATTACAACCCTGAGCACTGGTAAAAGAAAATGTTTCATACTTTTTAGGACCGAGAGGCATGAAAAGTACTGTTTTAATGCATCTCTTCACATAAAAGAATCACTGTCAGCAGTTAAATTTCTTGTGAACAAACTAAAACTCCATTTCTAATAACCAGAAATCTCAATTAGAGAAATTCATTCTATTCAGGTGTCTGGAGAAAAAGTTATACATTATATATATTTCCTAGCAAAAGCTAGGAAAAAAAAGAACTGCAATTTTGTAGCAAGAAATATTCTTTCACGATGTATTCATAAAAAAATCAAAGTGTTAATCTCTTTAAATTACAGGTATAATACTCTAAAGCTTAATGATTGATAAAATATCCTATTGAAAATCAAGAGAGCTTTGGAACTGCAGCTGGAGGCAGTTTAAATCTAATATTCCATTGTTTTTGATGCTACATGATCTAATGTAATTTAATTGATTCAGAGAAACAAAGGACAGCCAACACCACATAGATAGCCTTCAATTCCCTGCCAGAACAAACATTTGCTAGCTAATCTCTATGCATTTATCATTTGTCATTTTGTATTATTAGGCTTGTAAGGCATTTATGAACCAAATCTCATTGCTTTACTAAAAGGGAGTTAAAATGAGAAATACTTGCTCACCAGCAGCGACCAATTCTCCTGATTGAAGGTCCTTTTCCTGGAATTTGTTAGTTAAGAATCAGTGATTTAGGCACAGAACACCTGAGCTGCCCAGGTCTCTGTGTAGCAACAACAGCACATTCACCTGGGAAAAAATGAGAAGAACCTTTGAGCTGAAAACCAAAATAATGTGTTTCCACCCTCCCCCTTCCTTTTCTGCCATGCCTCCAAGTTTCTCTCTTGCAAGTTCCCATGCTTATACACTGAATCCTTGCATTGCTCTTCATCTTGGCTTGTATCAGGTGTCTTGTATGAGGATTGGAAATAAATAGTGGCTTGTGTGTGTCTGCTACTTCCCCCCTCAAACAGTTTGAGTCTGGCTAATGTCCAGTGAAAAAAGAAACCACCAATGAAAGCTGGAACTGGAGGAGCTTTTGTTCCCAAAGAATGGCAGAGTTCACTGGTGCTTGAAGATAGGAATGAACCTAATAGGAAGACACAAGGGTTACTTTGTATAGAGAAGTGTAATTAACAAATAAAACAAACTCCTTTTTTTTTGAGAGAGAAATAAAATTATTTATTTAAAATCTGTGGTTTAAACTACCTGAATATTTCTCCTGGGAGTTGTAGTTTAAAAATACCTGGTTTTTTGGTCATGATGCTTGATATAATTTTACTGAACTTGATGAATACCAGCAAAGTCCTTTATTCATCACCTTTGCACAAAGAAGGAATGAAATGTATCACCTTTTTCCTCCTTCTTGAATAGCTTTTGCAGGGCAATCAGAAGCAATCCTCTCTTTCTTCTTCTTCTCCCTTTTATTTGTTTATATGGCCTGTATGGTTACATTCCTTGGACATATTGAATTTTTCCGAAATTATGGAAGTAATTTTGAGATATTGTGTTCTTAAGCTCTGAGGTATTGTGTTTTTCATGGCACAGGTTTATTACTGTAAGGTGTAAAGGGGTAGACATTCAATCAAATAGACTGAAATTAATGCTGAGCTATCTGCAAGTTCCCCTTAGCAGGATCATGTTCAGCAATCTCTCTCTATATTTGAAGGTCAGAATTTCAGTCTTTGTCAATTTTGCCAGAGAGACTGGCAGCCCTGGTCAAAAAGACGTTGCTAAGGTTCATTTCTGAGAGAAAATTACTATAATAATTTATAAAACCAATTTATAATGCCTTCAGTATTCCAATCCAGTCACTGCTCACTACATGCATCTTACCAGCTGCTCACCCTTGATTTTTTCTGATGTTTTCAGCATCTACACATGAGCAGAGTGTGAAGCCAGAGCTCCATCCCAGGCACAATCTGTGCTGCCTGGAAGTCAAAGCACTGACCTGTGCAGCAGCACTTACCAGCCAAGTATTCAACCTCTGCAATGTAGAGCACTTGTTCTCTCATTGAGCTACTGTGCTGCCACTCATTGAACTCAGCCAACTCAGTCTCCAGGGTAAAGGTGGTGGAAAGGCTTTCCATTTTTCTCCTTCATTCTAAAGATTGGTTTTGGAGATGCATCTGTGGGATAACTGTGTATATGCAGTTATATCTAAGTCAAAATTAGAAAATGTAATAACTATCTAAAAGTTGGGCAGAATAAGGCAGTAATAAAGTATGTGAAAAAGACAGACTTCTAGAGAGAGAAAGATGTTGCAGAGTAAGTGACATTTGGAATCTCAAGCTGCTGCTTTTGTGTGAGTCATGCAGCAGCAGATCCAGTTAAGTATTCATATGTGTAGCCTATTTATGAACAGTGAAACTGACTTTTAAATTTCACTTTACAGAATGCTGCAAAAATGAGGTTGTTGATGAAGTTTTTACTCTGCCTTAGCTCCTGTGTGTGAGCAGGGCATGAATGGGATCAGATCCCATGAAAGCTGCAGTGCAGCATCATTCCTGCAACCTCCATTGGCAATTCTGCTGAAGACTTTTACACGTGATCAATATGCCTCTGCAAATCAATTAAAAATTAATTAGGTGATCACAAAGAGAGGTCATAGTGTGGCCTGGAGGGGGGAGATGCACCAACACAAATGCCCAAACAAATTTTACACTAAAAAATATGAGAAAACTTCGCAGAGAGGTACTTGGTATTTGGTGTGGACTGAGTCTGGACCCCAGTGCACATTAAAGCAGTTTGTGGTACTATTCTTGGGGCTTAGAGTGCTGAGTGTTAGCTTTCACTGCTAAACAGTAAAAGGAGTAAGTGGAAAAGCCCTACAAATGTCCATTTGGCTTAGGTCTTGACTGACAGCCAAAAATCAATTTCTGGATCATTTCAATAAAGTGATTTAAAGAAATCTAGATCCAACGTGGTGGTTTGTTTCTGTGTGTGTCTTTTAAAATAGTTGTAATTGGGGAAATAGTTGTTCTGGTATTACAAACTGATTCACAGCAGATGTACTTATCCCCCCACCCCCTTTCCTAAAAGCAGAGCTCTAGGTACTGCTCAACTGAAGAAGCTATTCCAGCATTATCTGCATGCCAGTTGTTTGCTTTTGCTCAACTATTGCACCTTTTTAGCTTTGTGTTCCTGTAAAGACATTGTTATGGAACATAAGCATAATAATATAACTGGAAAAGCATTTATTGAATTAGTTTTTACAGTGGTTTATACTGGCTGCAGACAGTGTTTTATGCTTCCCAGGCCAGCATCCATGTTTTCTCTTCTAAGCCTTCAACTTATTCCAGTATTGTCACCTCCAACCCCTCCAAGGTTTTCTCTGCAGTTTTTGGAAGCTGGCCCCTCCATCCTTAAATTGCCCTGTGATACAGCCCCTGGAAACCTTGGTTCCAGGCTTCACTGACACCGCTCTCTCAGCTGCTCTGCAGCTCTGTGCCTCTGTGAGTCACAACTGTCTATTGGCTCCCACTTCTCAACAAGATTATTTTCCTGTCCTCTAGGCTTCTCGGATTTCCCAGAACTTTTTACAGATACAAAGCTTTGAAGACTGTAAAGGGAAAAAAGTAATTTATTATTTTTCATGAATTTTCCTGAGATTTACGGAATAAATGTGTTTTGGTAAATAAAAGGAAACCAGCACTAGATGTAGTTGGCTCCTTCCTTCAGTCCAAAAGTACAAACAGTTCTGGACTGTTTTTTTAATGCTGTGAGAGCCCTGGCAGGCAGGAGTTGCCCTTCTACCAGCAGATCTTTCTCTTCCATGGTTGGAGCCATGCCAGGGAAAGTCTGGGAAGCTCTGGTCTCCCAGGTTGCTGGTGCAGCCCAGGGCACGCCCTGCCAGCCCAGAAGAGGGGTACAGCACTCTCCATACCCCTGGCTCTTTCCCCAGGGCTTTGCTGGACCTGGGCTGCCATGAGGGTCCCTGTCCTTCTCCGTTCCAGCCCCCTCTTGCTGTGTCCTGGTCAGCTGTGGGCTGCTGAGCCTGAGCAGCGTGGGCATGGCAGGGAGCAGGAGGGGCCCCGCTCTGTGCTGGGCACAAACAGCTCCACACTGGCCCCTCTCACAGGGAATTAACAACCACACACACGCCAGGGAACCACATGGGACAGGCGGGAGCTGAGCTTTCTGGTCAAGGACATGTTTTCTCTATTTTCAATATTGCTGTGAGCAAACACTGTCCTCAAAGAGGATGCCACCTTAGAGAGATGAAAACCGAAACAAAAATTGTGGTTTAGACCACCTGAATAGACTATGATTTCTTTAGAAATAATAAATTAGGAAGCCTTATTGTAAAAGTGAGTTGAGAAAATATCTGGAATTTATTTTGCTGTGAAAATTATAATTTTTAATGATTTTTTAAATTCTCACAATATCTTGTGGAAGTGTATTTCCAAAATTTGTTCAAATGGCTCCATAAATCCTTGAGGAACTCATATTTGCTATCTGACTTGATTTTATTTGAGTTTATAGATGATGTGATGCGGTGCTTTGATTCAATAAATGACACACTGAAGGAAATGACATGTAAGTATGATTGTAGTTGAAGGACTTTGGTGGAACTTCTGTAGTACAAATATGATCTTTTAATATTTATAGGTATGCAATCCAATTAAGTTTATCTATGTGGTCCACACGACAAAAATTTGATCATTACCAGGGCCTCTAGTTGGCAGTGTTGCATTACTAATAGCAAAAGGACAAATCCTTCTGTTTCAACTTTGTTGTATTCCAGTGATAAGTTCAGAATACAGATAATTTAAACACAAAAATGGGTGCATATAAACATTCAAAAAGTTTGGAAAAAGAATAAAAATCAAATTTGAAAAAGTCAGAATGCTCTTTCTTTCTTTTTTTCTTTTTTTTTTATTTTCAATATATGTGCTCATAAAGTAATTTGAGAGGTGACAGGGGTAGAAACCCAGACCAGATTTTAAGGAAGAGAGCCAGGAAATTCAGCATGTGTTTTGGAAGAGATTGAGAGCTCAGAAATATTCAATGAAACTTTCTGACTGCCACAAGAAATGAAAAGCGGCTGCATTTCCCTGCAGTCAGAGTGTCCCAATAAAGACTTCACAAGCAAGAATGCTCTCCAGAAACACATTGGACCACTTTGCTGCAGCTGTGAGAGTGAGTCAACCAGGCCTCTGTTGAAAGAAATCCTGTTGCTGCAATGCTTTTGCAATGTTTTCCTGCAGTGACATCACTGTATCTGCTTTAAAATGCAAAGCCATCTAAAAAGCAAAAGACATAGTGTGCTGCAAAATGTGCATTTACAGGATCTTTCAGTGTTTCAGCTTTCTGCACAGGTATTCCTTTTACTATATTAAGGGATTTATTCCAGGGCTTGCTTCCTTGAAGGACTGATGCAAGAGAGCATGATAGCTGCTCAGTATCTCTCAGCTTTTGTCTCCTTTTATACTCTCTGTTCTTTGGCCAGTCCTTGATCCTGCAAATTTCTGAGTGCTTGGTCCAATTCCAGCCCAGCATTCGATACATATTTAACTTCAGGCACATTAGCAACTCCATTGATGTCCATAGGGCCACTCATATGCTTATAGTTCTTGAGTGTCTCTGCTGCATCAGAGAATGTGGGATTGAGGTCTCTGGCAAGTTTCCAGGCAGACTTCTCCTGAAGAAGCCAGACAAGCCTCTTTTCTGATGTGGACCTGTCGTGGTGCAGTAATGTTTATCTCCAGCAGCCAGTTGCTAGAAATGGGCTCTAGCATTCCTCACTGACTGAGCAGGCCATGCTGCTTTAGCATCAGAAAAGCTTCAGCTTTGGCCACCACAATGCAGAACTGCTCACCTGAGCAGCTCTTAGAGCTGCAGCCTGAGGTGGCTGCACTCAACCCCTTGGTGGTGCTCAGCTGCTCCCCTAAACCTGAGCTCATTCACAGCAGTCCTGACAGATATTTTTTATATTCAGTATTATATACTTATTTATTTACTTAGTATACTCAGAAAACTTGAATAATAATATTTATAAAACCCAAAGCAAACAAAAAATGTATGGCTAGCTGTGGTGTCCTCTTTCTACAATTCATGTCTGAAAAGCAGGGTGAAGTTAGCATCACCTAACTGAAAACAATTTCACTTTTAGTGGCAAAGGTGGAGATGACAAACATGTAAAAACAAAATGCTGACAGGTATCCAAGGTCTTGCTTTTCTTTATCTCCTCAGCCATCTAAAACTTGTAATTATCACAATATGGCTTCCACTGAGTAACGGTTTGCTTTTAGTGTGGAATATATTTTTAGCCTGGCCAAGCATAACCTTTTGCTATTTTGTTGTTACATTTATAGCTCACATAATTGATGCAGAAAAAATTTTAGCTTCAGATTAGCTTCTAGCTACAGTATTTTCTTGCTGTTGCTTTTATAAAGCCAAGGATTAATAGGAGACAGACAGAAACATTGGACTGAGTCATCAAGTGCTGTCCTCCACTCCTGGAGGCAGCCACATCATAATGTCCTGCTTATATATGCATTAAAATGACTTAGGAATTTTGCTATTCTTCTTTCTCAAACCTGCCTTTGAAACTCACTCCTTTGGAGAAACTCTGATTTAACTAGCCTGAACTTACACTTGGCAACTTCTGATCAAGTGTTCTTTTGCCAGCATTGACCCAAAAGCTGCTTCTCTCTCTCTGTCTCTCTTGCTCTCAAGTATATCTGCAGGGAAATCACATCCCAGCTTGATCTTTTTTCTTTTGGATGAAACAAAAAGAGGATTTTGAGTTTCTTCATTTATCACATCTAGCTGCCCTTTTCTGCATCTATTCCAGCAGGAAATCAGAATTCCTGAACAGAGGTGTACCATTATGCCACAGATATGATCCCACACCTGGGCCCGTTCAACTACTGTCTCTCTGAAAATATGTTGTCTTACTTCTCCTTGAGTCACATTTGCCTCTCTTATAGATTTTTTTATATACTGGTTGCTAATGATTAATCTTAATATGATCTATCCTATGACATCCACACCTTTTTTCTTCCAGAATTTTTTTCCAATTTCCGAGGCTCAAACTTTGAGCAGAAATATCTGCCACTAGCCTCTGTGAAAAGAAATTTTCTTGAAGAGTGACTTTTCCATCTTTATAAGATGTGGAAGAGCAGGCCTTGAGGCCAGTGGGGAAAACTGGGACGTCTTGCATTTTCCTCTGTAGGAGGATTCACTCAGGCTGTGCCTAGCCTAAAGCAGTTGGTTGTAAAGCCACTACTTCAGGCAATGGAGAGGAACAGAGATGACTGCAAACATGTGGATTAAGTCTACCCTGAGTCACCATCTGGAGAAGCCAGATGGGATCTGGATGGGAGGTACCAGATAAGGACATCCTAGGAGATTGGCTCCCATCAGCTGATGTTAGTCTCTTTAGATATTTTTCCAGTCACATTTTTGGAAGATCTCTTTATATCTGCATTCTTCTTTGGCACGAACATCAAAATAAATAATGTTAGATCTCAAAAAAAGCCCCAAACCCAAAACCTACTTAACATATTTTAAGCCAAATGATCTAGGTATCTGAAACACAAAATTCTGTCTTACCAATACTGAAACTAACCTTCGTGAATCTATTATATGCCCTAGCTATCACCATACACTTGTTTAACTGATATTCTCCTGACAATCATTTTCAAAGCCTGCATAATAACTTCCAGCTGTGATACATTCCCATATGTGCTTCTTTTTTTTTTGTGAATAAAGGGTAAACTTTTGCTTGAATTAGTGAGGTGTCTCCATAGACAGGTGTAACCTGACAATTCTTTGCTATTTATGATGGTGATGCTGCACAAAGGATGATGTTAGAAATTCCAGTGACTTCATCTTTTTCCCTTGATTGAATGAAAAATATGTTATTATTGCATATACATGTAAAATATTGTAACTGGTATTTGGCTGAAAGGTTTTGGTGCAATCTGTCAGGAAGTGTGGTTTGTGGTGTGGTGTGGGTTGCAATAACCCTGGGGTTCTTTCTGCTCGGCTTCTACCACGTTGTATTTCCATGATGAAAAGGAAATTAGTGAACTTTTGGAAACTTGTTGAAAAGAATGTCTGTTTGTCATAAGAGCATAAACTAGAGCAAAGGCTGAGCAAGGTCTGCAGTGTAGTGTTACTGCAGAGGTAACGGGCAGAGCCTGTGATCAGTGGGACCTGGACTGGGTGAGGGCATGCTGGTGGCTTACAAACACTTTCCCTTTCTTTTGCATGTAGATTTAATTCTAGCTTAACTTTCCAGTAGCCATAAATTGCATGAGAGTGCTATGTGGATGCCACAGCACAACTGTCCATGCTTTTTTATTCCAGATGGGATGAAAACCACTGCTCCACTGCACGTGTCATGGGGATTTCCCCTCTGGCGAATGCACTGTGATTAGGTGCCTTCTAATAAATTCTAAAATAGGGTTGTAGAGATCTCAAAATTTTGTATTCCCACTGATAATGAGGCACTTTGAGGGAGATTGACCAGCTCAGATATGGAAGTGTGCACTGTGGACATCTGTACTAAAGCTGTGCAGGGAAATCCATCCCATCTGTTTCTGTTGTGGGTGACAGAGGGAGAGAGCAGGGTGGAGGAGCCTCCTGACTACCAGGATGAACCTATCCTCAAGGACAGAAAGCTGACCCTGGGCTCTTACTGAAGGGAGCTCTCTTATACTGACAATATCACCAAATTGAAAAGGAAGCAAAGGCAACAGTTATGACAGCAACAGCAAAAATCAGACTGTGTCTGTACTGTACCAAACATGTTTCAAAGGGACCACATTGGCTACAGTTCTGAGATTGCATTTGGGTAATAGGATGCTCTAAAACCCAATAATTTCTTGCCTGTTTATCTTCCTCTCATCTTTATAAAACTCTCTTTCTTGGCTGTCAGGTCATGGTATTTTGACTTTTTCCAAAGCAGGCTTTTTAAAATGGAGAAATCAATGTTTTCTTCAATTATTTAAAGAGAAATGTGTTTCCTGTTTCCTAACTTATTCCAAATTTGTTAGTGGTGTTTAAATACAGAAACATCCAATTTGGAAATGGCCTTGGGAGGTCTTTAGTCCAATCTCCTGCTCTGGGCATATTTAACACTGAATTCAGACCACATTGTTCAGGACTTTGTCCAGTTGGGTCTTGAAAACCTTCCAAGAAAGCGTTTCCATTACTCCTCTCAGTAACCTAATTAAATGTTTAATTATCTTCAGAGATTCTTTTTCTTTTGTCCTTGAATCCAGATAGGATTTTCCCTGTTCCAGTTTACATTTTCTTCCCCTGATTAAAATCTTGCCTCCTTCTTCCAACTCAACAATTTCTGTTAGGTCCTTCCTAACACATCTCTTCTCTGGGCTAGTCAAGCCCAAATCCTCCTGATTTTCCTTATGGGTCAGTTGCTCCAGTTCCTGACTCTCAGCAGAATATTTCTTGACAAGGTTTATCTCCGTCTTTCATGTAGCTGGTGGTACAAAACTGCATTCAGGTTTACATATGCTATCTAATAAATGCCATTCAAAGGGGAATAACAAGTAGCAGGATTCTTATAAATTCAGTCCAGGATGTTATTGGCCTTTTTTCCTGCCAGGGCACACTGCTGGCTCACATAGAGCATATTGCAAAGCAAGACCCCAATCTTTTTAATTAGAGCTGCTGCTAAAGCTACTCATCTTCCAGACTACCCCACTGCAGTGTGTTAGCTCATCCCAGGTTCAGCAATTTGCATTTTTTTTTTGTTTTTGAATTTCATGAAACTCCAGAATTGTAACCACATTAAACTGACTCAGAACAAAGCATATCTAGTTTCTCACTCCACTCAAACAAGTAGCAGAAATGCTCAGAGTGGAAAAGCAGAAATGGTTAGAATAGGACAACCACAGGAAAAAAAAATGCAATTAAAACCAGGCAGGGACCTAGAGGCAATCTCTCAGTTTGATTTAGCAGTTCACAATTAAAGATTTAAAGCTGAAGTTGGCAACATTATGTCCACAAACATTCTTTTTTCACAACCATGCCCTAAAGGTATGAAAAGTTCTTGGGTATGAGAAGAACCAAACTGTTTTTCTGTTTTGTCCATGGCATAATCTGTAACTCTTAAAATAACCTGTGATATTCTTATGTCTCACATATGGAAAATAAGCTTGTGAATAAATGAAAAAATGAATAAATAAATAAATAAAATTTTAAAATCTCACTCTCTTTATTTATCTATCTATATATATATATCCCAGAGGTATATCTCAAAAGCATTTTCAATATGACAAAGAACAGAAAAACCTGGTAAAATCACTTCTTCAGGCATAATTGAAACTAGTAAACTAACTGTACTGAGAGAAATGCCATTGCAAATGTATAAACATAGGTATGTTAAAGAAAAAAAGGAAATTTATGTAAAATTAGTCATCTCAGAGTACTCTGAGTATCCAGCTGGCCTGGTTTTGCAGTTACACTGGTCTCCCATGGCATTTTTTCATCCAATCCACTACTGTTTGGGTTAAGACTTTGCTTTTTATGGAAATACAGCTCATAATGTCTTTGGTGAGCTTTGTGTCTGAATTTTATTTATTTATCTGTGAAATAGGGACAATAATGTAACTTGATCTATTTTTTAATCATTACACACTGCAAATAATGAGTATTTTCAAAACCACCGAGAAATTACGTAAAGGAAAAAATAGACACAGAAACATTTGGATAAAGCTATTGCATGAGGTAAAGAGCAGAAAAAGTAGTGGAAGGTCTTGAAGAGAACAAAAATACCAAATACTCCAGCCAAATTTCAGACTGCGTGGTGCTTCACTGCCAGGGTGCCAATACTCTGCTGATAAAATGATTGTCACAGAGACTCCTAAATAGTTCAGAAAACAAACTGCCATTTCCTGAATACAGTGTTGAAATAGCACAACTGCCCTATGAAGAGCAGCTGAGGGAGCTGGGGCTGTTTAGGCTGGAGCAAAGGAGGCTCAGGGGACTTTATTGCTCTCTACACTGCCTGAAAGGAGGCTGGAGTCAGGTGGGGTCATTCTCTTCTCCCAGGCAACCAGCGACAGGAGGAGAGGACACAGCCTCAAGCTGCACCAGGGCCAGTTTAGGCTAGATAGTAGAAAAAAATTCTTCACAAAAAGAGTGGTTTAGCATTGGAATGGGCTGCCCAGAGGTGTGGTTGAGTCATTGTCCCTGGAGGTGTTTAAAAAAAGACTTGATGAGGCACTCAGTGCCATGGTTTAGCTGGTAAGGTGATTTTAGGTCACAGGTTGAACTCAAAAATCTCAAAGGTCTTTTCTAGTCTAGTTTATACTGTGATTCTGTAATTTCTCTGTTATGGAGGCGTGAATAATAATATTTCCTCCCCAAGGGCAGTAATTAATTCTAAAAATGATGGTTTAGGTTAACCTGACTCAGGTTATTCAAGCCATCTCTCCAGACCTATCCAAAATGCACACAAGAGAAGTCTGGAATGCAAAAAGGTTCCAAGTATTCTTTATGCTTCCTCAGCTGTCACATTATTTTATGCACAACACTCCCAACTCTGAAATGCCTGCAATACCACAACACCAAAACACAGCACCAGGTTCCTGTTCCCCAGTCTCTACCCATGTCCTCTTTCTTTCAGTATGAGTTTCATCCTGCACCAGAGATGTCACCTGTGCTGTGGAAGAGGCCATGAGGTTGTGATTGATGGAGAACATGTGGAACTGGTGTGTTCACCATCCCATGGCACTGTAGGAATAACCCAGACCAGGAGAAGTTGGATTGAGGGAAGCACAGGCGGTGCAGTCAATTGAAAAACAGGTGAAGATTAGGCTCTGCATTTCCTTTGTCTCTGGACAGGACTAGAGGGACTAGAATTTTCTTTTATTCTCAATCTGAAAGGATTACTGCATCCAACAATAGCTTTTGCAGCTGTGAATACAGATATGTGAACCTCTTCTGTGATAATTATCACTGAAGAACGGTGTCTACCTCCTCTGTTTACTGCTCTTATATAATTTGCATCAGTGGAGAAATGATTGAGAATGACAATTTTGAAATTAAATATTTTCCTGCATCTTAAAAATGTGTGAACATCTTGATAATGCTTCATTTTTTCTATGTTAAAAGTAAAGATCGAAGGTAGGTAACTTATGACCAACCTCTATGAATTTAAAAAAAAAAAGCAAACCAAAAAAGCTATGTAGATTTCTTTTAATTTCTTATTTCATTCACTTGTCTAATTTAGTTAATGGTGTTTTATAATATTTACTATTTGATTCATATGATTCTTATCCCTGACATCTGGAAATAGTTCTTGAATCTCTGTCCTTGTGACTTTGATATTTTGCTTTCCAAGGAATTGATTAAATCTTTCAACATTCACGTCACATTTTACCAACTACTCAATATTTTATCATTTCTGTGGGTGTATCTTCTGTTGTGTAATATTGGCTTAAATAATTCCTCTACCATGTTTGCCTGAACTATCCTTTCTCTGACTCGGGGGTGATACTTTTTGGTTATGCTCATGAGTCATCTCAGGAGCTGTATTTTCCACTGCTTTTGAAGTATCACTTTCGTAAATTATTTTCAAAATACCTATTTATGTGTTATGGTGTCACAGTATTTTTGGTATGTTCATGGGAAATGCACTGCAATACATTCATAATATGTGTGCCATGATGAGAGTGTCTGTCAGTTCTGGTTATAATTTTGTATCACAGTCAGTGTTATCACCATCTGAGCTTTGACTGAACAGTTCTGACACAGACATGTAAACTCCATGGGAGTTTTTGTGGCGCATTACATTGTAGTTCAATTTCAGGGAAACTCCTGGAAAGATGAAAAAAACAGCAGTAATATTTTCACTATTACTGTTTATTATAAAAGATGAACTGTAATGTTAGATTTCCATGTGAAATGTTTAATTAATTTAACTTGTCCCACATCATGTGAAAACTTCATCCTGAATTATTGCTTTATATTTTTGTGACTAATGGCTGAGATAAAAACAATTGTCTAAATACAAACTGTATAAAAATATGAACTTCTAGCATAAAATGGAGGTAAGGAACAGTATAAGAAAACAAAGAGAAAAGAAATTAATGAATTAATGGAATTAATGAGATGTATGGTTACTGGAAAAGAATTTTTAAGAAATCTCTGGAGAAGAGTGCTGCCTGGAAGTTCTGTGTGCAGTCAGTTTTGCCTCACCCCAGACAGAAGTACACTTCCTACTACAAAAAGTTAACTTGTTTGAAGTTTTTTATAGCTAGCTTTGCTTCATTCTTTGGTTCAGAGAACAGGATGTGCAAGAGAAGCCTTACAAACCACTACCTGTATCAACCAAACTGCATTTACCACAAGATGCCCTATTTTTTTTTTTTAGCAGTGAATCAAGTACAGGTATGTCTAGAAATATCTAGACAGGTCTTCTTTTTCAGAACTATGGCAGTATTGCTATGCAAGAAAGCAACATTTTTGATGGCTCAAGAAAAATTCTTATTATGAGACAAGGAAGGATTATTTTAATTTTTAATAACATGATTTAAAGTTTGAGTTGGGTGAGAGAGATTTTGAAAATAGACAATGAAGAGGGATTCTGGGATTATTCAGCAAAAGTCCACAGTGGATCTTTGAGTAAGCATGAGACCCTATGTTCATGGACTCCCTCAGTCCTGTTGGAGACCATAAGCAGGAATAGGAGCATTCCTTCTGTTGCACCCACCTCACCAGCAAGTTCTGCAGCCAGGCTGCATTATCCTAGTTTTTCAGGAGGTTATTTCAATTAATCAGCTAACAGATATGTTGCTGGTATATAACAGAGTTTATGTAATACAAATCCATGTCTGCCTGGCAGATTTGGTTTATATGGTGTATCTCAGCAAGATTTCCCCACTCGACTACACTGATGTTTCAGGTTTCTAATGTGATGCATGCCTTCCAGACCCTTCTGACTCCAGGAATGAGCTTTTTAGATTGAAAGGGAAGAAGTTGAAAAAGTAAAAGTACATGTACATGGCCATCCACAAGGCCTGCTGCTTACATTTTCTTTAAGTTCTTGGCTAAATCACAGAAAACAAGCTCATCCTAAATTATTCTTTGTCCTTAAGACTTCACTGAATTTAGAAGGTGCTGCCTTTGGCCATGAAGAAATCATATCTATTAATCCTCTCTTGTCTCTGCTGGGAACGTTGGCATGGTGTAACTGCAGATCCATGGAGCTCTAGCCACAGTGATAAATATCCAATGAAAATAAACTGTCCAGCACAGGGATATTCTTATCAAGATTTCCAGCCTCTCAGTGGTAGCCTATGTATCTGAAGTAATTCTCTCAATGAAATGCTCTTTTATGTAGAGTGTCTGGTTTCCCTTGCCTTCTGAGGCTTTACATATACAGAAAATTTCAATAATCATGAAGTCTGCCTCTTGACTTGTGATGTGATCCAAGCAGCTGCCCTTTAAGTACAAAGTTGTGATTGAAAAGGCATCTTCTTGAAACAAGTAATTGAAACTATATGGCCTCATTCTTGACATTTATGGTAGCATACTGGATTTTTAAAGGAAACATGTAGGGATGACAGGAACATTTTCACATGTGGTCATAGAACTCTGAAGGCATTTAGAGGAAAATGGTTCATAGAGTTCTTGCATATGGAAAACAAACATTTTTTCACATACTTCTCTATGCACAGAAAGTATAATAATCTTGCATCTTTTTTAAGACACGTGGAGGTATTCAGGGAACATAACACTATAATGTTTAATAAATGTAGAAATTTCCAGTATATACTGGGATATTACCTGTACAACCCATTCAGTCTCAAGATCTGTATCTTAAGCTCAGAAACTTGACTTACCTTGAAAAATGACAAAGACCTTGTGCCAGTCAGTAAGCCTATGTCAGTTTGGATGGAGAGCTATTTCTCACATGAAAGAAACGATTGCTACAGGAGTGCAAAAGAGGAGAAAGATGGAAGGAGTGAGAGATGAAACAGATGAAGGATGCAATGGGTCCTGACAATTCATTATCAAAAGGAAGAATGCCACTGTATAATTTGTTTATGGTGTATAACAACACAGGGTTGAATGAGTTTTGTTTTGTGACAGTTATTTGAGCCTCTGCCTACACCTTATCCACATAATTCTATGGGCTTGTGCAGTGGGAAAGACTAATTTATACAGGTCATAACTTCATAAGGGGGCAGTGCAGCTGGCAGTAAGTGCAGTCACTTCTGACCTTTTAAAGTGATTGCCAGGTAGACAGTCCTAACTTGGTTTACTGTGGTCAAGGTGTGAGATTTTAACTCCTGTCTAAGTTCTTGCAGTGAAAACTACTCAGCTAAGTGGATTCATAAAAGCAACTCAGAAGAGAGACATTTTGAGTGTAACAAAAATGTTGAGGATCTGCCTGTCCTGATTTCTCTGGATTTAATATGTTCAGATGCTGCAGATCACCAGAGCTTCCCGACTTTCAGCTTTGTTCATGAACCCTGTCATTAAACAGAGATCTCAGCAAATGTGTTTGGCCAATATGCATCAGTAGTTAACAAAACAAATAAGATGCTTGAGTGTGGTAAATTACAGCTATGAAATAACAGAGAAAGTGTTATGGACTCAAATAACAGGAATTCATGCGCTGACAGGCAGTAAATCTCTTCTCAAGGCTTGAAGACTTTGCTAATTAAAGCACATTTGGAGGGGAGAAAAAAAAAGAAAGACACTATTACTCCAGATTTTAGTAATGCTAAACACAAGGCTGAGGGCTATTCTTTAGGGAATGGCCAGATAATGTGAAATACATGTGACACTTTATAAGAGTTGAAAGGAAAGAAGTGAAAACTAATGACATTAAAGCATTTTTGAGATGGCTTCTTACTGCTTTAGCTTACATCTTATTAATCTTTTGTGGATAGCAGAGACTGAGAAGAGATTTGTGTGTTTGTTCCTTGAGTAAAGGACTCGTGTTTTAGCTGGAGCTTTGAGACAGCCATGCAGTACCAACAGAAAAATGTTCAGTTGTGGTGGGTTGACCATGGCCAGCAGCCAGATACCCTCCCACTCACTGCTGCTCACTCACTTCCTCTTCTCAACAGTACAGGGGGAGGAAATAGAATTTAAAAGCTTGTTAGTTGAGATCAAGATGAGTATATCACTTTTAGCTAACATCCAGCTAATGTCCCAGACAAAACAGACTTGACTTGGAAAAAATTAATTTATTTCTAATAAGAATATATTTATACAATGAAAAGCAAAACCAAAAAATAAAGCAGTATTTTCCCCCCCACTTGCCCATTTTTTTACTTCACTCCTTCATTTCTACCTCCTATTCATCCTCTTCACCCCAAGCAGTGCAGGAGGGATGGGAGATGGAAATTTGTGGACAGTCCTGAAGAGTTCCTCTTTGCTGCTCCTCTTTCTGCTCCTTCTTACTCCTTACAATTTTATCATTGCTCCAGCACTGGTCCTTTCTGTGGGCTGCGGTCCTTCAGATAAATCAGCTTTTGAATGACCTGTCCACAACTATTCCTTCAGAACACAAGTGCTGTTCCTTCAGAAAACATCCTCTGACTTTGAGATTGGGTAGTCCATGGTCTGCAGGGTGGACACCAAATAAAACAGTCCAACTGGTAATCCTCTCTTTCTAAATCAGAGCATGTTTAAATGCACATAGATAATTGTCACCTGTCTGAACACATTCAGGAAACCAGGAGTTTAACATTGCTGCAGGTGCGTTTCACTTGTTGAAGATGGGTCAGTTTTGTGTATGTGGTGCCTTCCGTTGAAGAAGAAAATTACAGAGAAGATCAGCAAGGTCATCCTCCAGTATTTCAATGTTTTTCACAAAATTGAATGCACAGACAAGGGAAGAATGATGAAGGGGAATTCTTCAGACTGTCGTGGGTGACCAAGTACGGTCCTCATACATGTGTAGCTGTCCAAGAACAGCTGATGCTTTCTCCTTCTGCTTGAATGTAGTAATTGTTTGGGATCTAGCAATCCTGCAAACAAGTCTCTCTGAGGTTTTGTAGACTCCATGTAGTATGATTTCTGCACTTCTGTAAATAACTTGTGTACAACACCAAAAGAAGCAATAGAGAGAGGAGTTATTTGCTGGGACAATGAAAACAGTAAGAGAACTGACTAAACTCACTTCCTCTGGGATCATTTGTCCCCTACTTCTGGTAGGCATCCAGCTTTCCAGGTGGGCCAACTCTCTGAACTGATCACAGTATTACTTTCCTGAAGCTACCTCTAATTCATGTCATTTCTTATATTTTTTTTCCAGTAAAAAATAAAGAAGTGAAATTAAAATTTTGAGGGATGGGTGAGATGAGATATATTTATTTATAGCCTGCTCCACCAACAAAGAAAAGCACATAAATGAAAACAAGGGGTGCCAACACAATTTTGCTGTTGTAAAAAGCAATTTTTCATTAAAAAGCAATTTTTATTTAAAAAGTGATTTCACTGAAAAAAGAAAAAAAAGCATTTGTAATTGCACTTTTGTTGACTCAGACCTGCTGAAGCCAACTGGGAGCTTTCCCACTTATTTCACTGATTTGGATGGGGTCTCCTATGGACTAATGATGTGTTGTTGAGTTAGTGTTAAAGAGAAGCCAGAATTTTCAGACACTTTTCCTCAGACTCGTTATCCTCCACTCAGTTTTTTTCTACATTTCTTTCATGAGTGTATGTATGACATTAAAAGGGACAGATGAGTATGCGTTTACATTTCCCTTTTCCAGAACTCACATGGAAACTTCATTCATTGTCTGTTGTTTTAATGTATAGCAGGCTCACGTTGCTTTCAAGATGGAAGCAGTGATTTTCATTATTTGATAGGAAGCGTATTCATGGCAAGATCCTTTGAACATTTTCCATTCCAGACTAGTGGGGAATAGGAAAAAGCCATGGGATACCACTAGAAAATCAGATTTCATACCATTTTAGAAAGAAGTCTGTCTTCTTTTTAATCAGTTTCCTGGGATCCTGCTGAGGACCCCTCCTGACATTTTGTCATCTTGTCAAAAATAAATTTTCTTTTGCCTTTGCTCTCATGGGGGTGGGGTCATTTTTACAGATGGCTTGGTAACATGAGTAAGAGCCAAGAATAAGGGATAATTATTCATAAATGACATTTCCCATTTCTGTGGGTTTTCTTGAACAGGACAGATATTCTAATGTTCAGTTCTAATGACAGGGAAGAATTTATGATCCCTCTGTCTTATCTCCTGGGAGTGTAAATGCTTCACTTTCAGCTCTTCAAGATGTTACAGTTTTCTGAAAAAAAGTCTCTAAAGCATCTTACTTCAATTTTGGCATTTAACTGCAGTCAGTGTTCAGGATCCTGAATATGTAAAGACAAAATGTCAGATAACTGGAGAGCTGTTTAGCTTTCTAACATGCCTTTCATAACAATCTCCAGGAGTACATAATTTCAAGGATATAATTTCTTAAGGTTAAGTTGTCCAGGGTATGAAGCATTAGGTCATGCTGCCTGTTTATTTTCAAACCCAGGAGGTGTGTGAAAGGAAGTGTTCCCTGCTGGGACTCTGTGAAGCAGATGCATGGTTAGGGCAAGACAGATGAGTCATAGGTGGGAAACCATTGTGATACTGAAGAATTTGACTGTAGCCACTTTCAGTGTTACCTTATTTTGAGGTGGCTTCCTCTACCCACACTGTGCCATTCACTTCTGACTCATCCTCTAACAGATAAACCTGGGAGTCTGTTGAACTACAGCAGAGAACATTTCACATTTCTAGGTACAAGCAGCTTGCAGGACTGAGTACAGCTGTTTTCTCCTTCAAGATGCGTACAATTAACAGCCAAATTAGACCATAGGGAATCAGAGGAATGAAGGTTTAACCTCATGTCTTTGTTTTGTAGCTCATTGACATTTTGGGAAGCCAACAGAGATTTTCATTATTCTCCAGGAATGTATTCACAAGGTCTTCAGAAAAGACTTTTGGAAGCCTGGAAGGTCCTTGAAGGCTGAGCATCTTCTCTATAAACATGTCTCATCTGTTGCTTCAACCAAAAGCCTGTCTTTTGTCTTATGGCATAATACCCACTAATGGGTTGAGAATGGTCCAAGTCTCAATGGTAATAAATAAGGGACAGGAACCAGGGAGCTGTGTAAATTTGTTACTGAAAAGTGAATTTAATAGAAGAGCAATCTCCGCCTCTCTCTTTCCTTCAAAGGAAATGGTGTATCCGGCATTAAAAGACCCTATGACAGCTACACAGAGGGACTTCTCTTACTTTCTTGTGCACAAGGAACTTGGAGATCACGTGTGAAAATCTTCTCTCACCTGGCAGAGCCGGAGGAGTCTCAAGAGTTTCCAGTAACAAGCTTGAAATTTATAGACAGCATTGGTAAAATCCACTGATGAGTCATGAGAAAAAGGGTGTAGTCCAGTGCATCTTTAAACAATTTGGAAAAGAAACACAGGGTACTCTGACTGTTAATTTTGAAGGGGAACTCAGACAGAACAAGAGAAATACCCACTTCTCAATTCCAAGACATGACTCATATATAACTTTCTTTTCTGTCCCCTCTTTCTTTCTTTCTGTATTATTGTTATTATTTAATTTTCTCATATAAAAAATACAACTCTGCTACACAGTTGGCTGTGTGTACTACACTGTGATATTCTTTTAATTGCTGAAAATCCAAGGCACTCAGAATAGCCTGTTCTCCTAGTTTAAAATCTTTTTCCTACACAAAGTACCTGTAGAGTTAAACTTCTGTCATATAATCATCTTGCTTCATGAAAAATGCATACATGGTGCTCTACCAGATAGGCCATCTTTTATTTGGTAAAAAATCTTGGAGCAATTTTCAAGGAAAAGGATATGGCTGAAAAAAATAAAAGAGCCAGAGAGTCATGGTGTATGTTATCTCTGTGAGAATGGGGATTTTCATCACTCTTTCAAAGCCAGCTTCCTACAGAATGTGATATCACCACCTGTTAAGCACATGGAGATTGTATGAAGGAAGAGTTTATTCAGTGTTTGGTGAATTAGCTGCTCAATGAGGGGAGGCACAACAAAGATGTACGCGCTTAAGAAATATGTGTAGTAAAGGCAACCACAAAGGAAGCAAAGGTACCTACTCCTTTGGTGCCCATAATGCTTTTTACTGCCAAGGCAGAGACGAGCTCTGCTTCAATGCTCACTACAACTCCAGCCCCTCAGCTCTCTCTGTCAACCAAACGCCCAATTAGCGAATTCCCTGGATGCATGAAAATGCATGTATAAGAGGCTGGATTTCCCCATGGCTACATTTCACATAAATCACCTTATTACCCACAAATACCATTCAGTGAGACAAAATACCTATGAGTAACCCAGGGCTGGCTAGCATTCTGCAGCGTTTACTGGCCAGTTCCTTTGAAACACCAACAGGCACATTCTGGTATTGCAGAAATGCATTGCTTTTACACTGATTCTGAAATAGAGTTGTTTTAAATGCAGGCATTAAGAAATGTTTCTCAGATTTATTGGTGAGGTACAGTGATTTATTTTATGCTGGATTATCAGACAAGGCTCTATTGTACAAGTTTAAAGTAATATGATTTTTTAAACAAATTCATTTTGATGTAAGACTATTTACTGAGTGTTCCTAAGAAAACACCTCTGCCCTAGGTGGTAGTGTGCTTGCTATAATACACCTATAGGTAAATGTGCATTAAGCTCAGTACTGTGGCTGCAGTAGACAGCAAAACAAGACCATAGCTTTGCTGCAGGCAGTCCCTGAGAAAGGCTTCTATGTTTAGTACCTTTCTTCAGGTGCCCTGTAACTTGTCCAGCTGTATCTGACCTGATTTCAGCTGGGACTGAGTTAATATTCTTCTTAGTAGATGGCACAGTGCTATGTTTTTGGGTTTGGTATGAGAAAAATGTTGATAATTCACCATTGTTATAGTTGTTGCTAATTAGTTCTTACTCTCAGCCAAGGACTTTGAAGTTCCCCATGCTCTGCCAGTGAGCAGGTGTACAAGAAGTTGGGAGGAAGCATAGAGAAGACTTCTGGCTTGAACTGGACAAGGGGATATTCATGCTGTGGAATGTCATACCCAGTGCATAAACTGGGAGAAGTTGGCTGGGATGAGCCAATTGCTGCTCAGGGACAAGCTGTGCATTGGTCAGTGGGTGGTGAGCAATTGTCTCATGCAAAACTTGTCTTTCTTGAGTTTTATTTCTCTCCCTCTCTTGAATGACCATTATCATCATTATCATTATCATTATCATTATCATCATTGATTTTATTACCATTAATATTTTTAATGTTTTTTATTATTGTATTATCATTATTTCAATCATTGAACTGGACTTATCTCTACCCCCGAGTTTTTACTTGTTTTATTTTTTCATTTCTCCTGCTCATCCTACTGAGTGGGAGAGGGTGAGTGAGTGGCTGTGTGGAACTCAGTTACCGGCTAGGAGTTAAACCTCAGCAAATCCCACTTTCTGAGCGGGGCCAGAAGCTGTGCAATGAGAAAATGGGGCAGCCAGCAGAGGGCAATGAAGGTCAGTTTTTGGAGAAGTTACATAAAACAATCTCAAAGTGGTGGAAAACGTAGGGCAAAAAGGTCAAACAAGAGCATGTTGTGAACTGCTGCTATACATCCATTTCTACTAATTACTATGAGACCCAAGTGAACCCTTGTGGTCATGTGGTCTATAAACCTCCTTCTTAACAACCACATTAAACAATGCAGTTCCTTATTTATGACAATGGAGTTAATAGTCGTTTCAACAGGGGGAAAAACCCCAATAAAAATTATACTCTTCTAAAATAGGACGAACAGCTTAAACCAATAGCCAATAAACCCTCAGATCCTCATATAAATTCTGTTTTATTGGTCTGTTCTGGACAGCAGTTGTTTTGTTTAAGTTGATAACAGGTCATTTTTCCCAAGACAATTAGGTGAAAAAAGACAGAGGTTCAGAGAAGTCAGCTGTTGCTCAGATCAGATGAAAAAAATATGCTTCTCTCAGACTCAAAGCTCTTTATTACAGCTCTTAATCCCATATGCTAAGAATAATGTGAACTTGTAGTAAAGAACAATCTATTTTGACTTGGGTGACATCTGCTAGGGATGTAGCTTTTATCTAGGCAGTTGGGCAAGCCAAGAGAAAGAAATCTGTGTTATTTGCCTCTGACAATCTGGGCAACATCTTTTTGAGCCCAATTGTGGCTTTAGGTGCCAAAATTTTAAAACTGATCTCTTGACATTGCTACACTAACCAAAGAAGAGCTTAATAGCAGGAAATGCCTGGAGTGTTAGTGGGAGATTGTATTTATTTATTCTGTGGAAGATCCTAAGGGAGCCCTTCAGGAGTGGGACCCTGTTGCATCTCTGCTGTGCTGCAGAGAAAAGCTCCCGTGTGCTGTAGAGCTGGGTTTCACTGCTGTGTGTGTCACACCTGCTTGGCTGTTGTGGGCATGGCACTTGGGTTTCTACGCTGAGCTCCCCACCTCAAAAAAGGATTAGTAATTCCTGCAGTGTAAAGTGCTGGGACTGAAATGACTATATAAAATCTAGGTTGTATTTTGATATAGGATAGAAAAGAGAAAGCAATGCCACTTTTATGAATTTTATGCATATCTACAAATGTTGTGAATCCAAGAGAAAGCTCCTGGGCTGTTTATGTGAAATGAATTAACTTTGCCTCCCAAACTTTCAGCAGAAACTGGGACCTATAACTGCCCTGGTGAAATTTCTCACTGACCATTCAGAGTAACAGAGTCTGGCAAGTATACCACAGGGGTATATGCAAAAAAAACTATAAAACCAAAAAAAACCAAAAAAAACACCAAAACAATGAAGCATAGTCATTGTAAAAACTGAAAAATAAAGCAAAATAGAACCTTGTGATGATGATGTGAATTTTGAATAGTCATGAGAAGGAAGAGCAAAGTGTCAAAGGAAGAGGAAGGGTGAGCCACTCACCTTGTGTTTCCAGCAGAAGTTCCTGGGTGGGATGCAATTGGCTGGTGGTAAGTGCCCTAATGTTCCTAGCTATTAACAGTAATGATAATTATAACAAAAGCTCTCAGTGTCTGTGTGTACTCATTTCGGAAAGAACACAGGACATGTTACACTGTGTTGGACACAATAGGCAGATGTCAATAACTATCTGTTTGCATATGAGATAATTGCTGTTCTGGGTTTTTACAATCTCTCCTCAGCTGATATCCTGAAGTCTGGCTGGCGCCAGATCGAATGCCAGGTGGGATCTACCTGGAAAGATGGCAAATATTTGGCTTGGTGCTGATGAGGTGGATTTGAGTCATGGCTCTCTGTCCTCCTCGAGAGAATTGTGGCAGAGGTAGTGGGTGTGTTTGAACCCTGTCAAGTCTTCTTTCAATGGCTGCTGTGTTCTGCTCGTTCACTTGTCTGATCATTCCAATGCAACCAGGAATTTTTGTTCATGTGAATACAACCAAAGTGCAACCAGAGGGGCTCTGCTCAGGGCTAGAGATGCTGCTCCCAGGGACACAACATCCCCGGGAGGGTAAGAGCCAGTCCCTTTGCAGGGGGAATTCCTGGGGCTTCTTTTCAACAAACGGAGCCTCCTGCAGGTGTGCAGTGGAGGGCAGCCTGTCTGCACTTTCCCTCTGCTGGGGCTGACTTCTCTCCTGGGTCATGGGGGCCAGCTGAGGATTTCAGGAGGGCAGGGCTGCCCCAGTTTAGATGCTGTGCAGTGTTTTAATGGAGTCAGTGCACTGTAATGCAGCAGCACTTCTGCCAGGCTGACGTACTCTGCCAGTGCACATTAAGTGAAATCAGTGAGCACAATAGTTGTAGGCAAGTCACAAATAAATTATATTCATAGGCTTTAAATATTTTATTATTTTTTTCCCTGAGGCAAAGAGGGGTGGTGATTCAGTCTCCTATGTCTCTCCCACAACACAGACTTTCACCCAGATACTCCTAACAATTTGAGGGTAGATTTTAGACCTTAAAGTAAAATGTCAGTATTCATTGTTACTTACTTAAGTGTGTAAAATAAAAATCCCTTTATCCTCACCCATTAAATTAATCACTAGATGGTTTTATTTCACTTTCCTGTGTTGAACTGTAGGAGGAAGAGGAAATTGCTGAAATATTTTTCTCTCTTCTTTTTTTTGCCCTTTGTTCTGAGGTGCTCAATATATTAGAGAGAAATGAAAGCACTAATCAAGGAATAGCCAACCTTCCTCACTGTTCCTCCCCTCACACCCATTTTTTTCCACAGTCAGACCAGCATCAGCTGTCTGGAGGATGGAGTGGACTGGCAGCTCCCAGAAAGGTGGGTGTTCATAGCCAGGGGAGTGTGGCAATGGCCTCCTGGGACCCCTCCAGCAGGGTGTGGATGAGATGGAGGGCAGCACGGGCTCGTTGCATGGGTATTTAAGCCTGACAGCACCCCAGCAGGGCTTTGTGGCTGGTCACACATCAGCACATTTGAGTTGCATGCAGATCAGGTACTATGGCCAGGCAGTCTCTGTGCCCAGCTTTTCATAAAAATCCTGTAATAATAAAGTAATGAATAAGATTTTGAATTCCTATGAGTTTATGATAAAAGTGCAAGCGTTGAAAGCATTGGGAAGCATTCTTGAAACAAAGTGACAGTTTGAGGCTTTCCAAAAAGTAAGATTTAAAGTTTTAAAACTTGTGACAGAATCATGAATTACTGAGGTTTATTTCTTTCCCTATCATTCCTGCTTTGGTCTGGGTGAATCACACCCCATCCGTATTTTATATGTGGGCAATATTTTCTTGAATCCTTTTAAAACCGATCACTTAGCACTTACTTTCCCTCTGAAATACAATATTAAGATTCTTTGCTCATAAGAGCTAACTTATACATTTTAAAGAGAGATAGAGAAAAATAAGAGAAATAAATAACAATAAAATATAAAAATAATAATTGTTGATTATTTTTGTATTCAAATACCTGAAAATGAAAGCTTAATTTATTTTTCAAGACATTTGGTGCCACTGCAGCCACAGTAAAAGGCTGTTCAATACAATTATTTAATTGAATAAGGTAGAATAACAAAAATATCCAGAAGAACAGTTGATCAGAGACATGAAAAAAAGGTTTTCTGTTATCCATATTATGGAAAACTGAAGTTGAGAGTTGTGAAGAAAAACTTAAGGGAACCTATTTGTTAACATTGGAAGTTTAACTTCTAGAATGCTTTTCATCTTTAAAGAACAAATGCTTACTGCTGTACAAGAAACAGCTACAGGATTTTTACTGTTTTCAACAGGAGAATTGTATGGTTTGTAAATGGAAAAAGCAAGACAAAGAGGTAAAAATATTTAGTAACTATACCATAATAGTACCTAAGAAATGAATTAGAGTTTTTTAAACCTGGCAATATACATAGTCAAACATAATCAGTTTTTTTGCAGGTAACTGGAACTTGTTTGTGTAAAGAATTCCCTGTAACCTCCTACAGAAAGCAGCAATGCATACATTCTTTAAAATGGAACTGCATGCTCTTGGTTTAGGCTTAGTATGTTTTACAATGTGCCTTTATGTTGAGGAAGTTTTGTGTTTCTTAATAGTGAATTACAACATGTCTTCTTAGCTGAGAGAAATTGCCCACTTTCTGCAGAAAAGGTCAAAAATAAACTGGAAATTTCCATGTTGATAAGAAAGCCTGAAAGCAAAAAATATTATACGTGAGGTAATGCAAAATGCATGTTGCTGTGATAGGCTCTTAGCCAGAGCTGTTCTGAGCTGATCCTACCTTTTTTCTTCCCTTCTCACTTCTTTCCCATCTTTTTCTTCTTTCCCATTCTTCATTGCTCCAAACCTAAAGATGGCCAGATATGAAATGCTGCCAATCATGACTCCTAATCTTCAAAAGGATCTCTCATCAGCAGTGACAGAGGCTCTTTAGTGTAGCTTTTGGAAGTGGCTCTGGCTTCTTCCATGCAGGCAGGGAACTCCGGAGCTTCTCTTCCTGCAGCGTCTCAATGCACCATCTGGATGTCGGAGGGATTTCTGTGTATCTTTCCCCCAAGGCTTCAGGCGAGGTAAGGCTGCAGTCAGCGCGATGGTCTGCAGGGAGACGTCATTCTAGATGAATGAATACAAAGAAATGGGCCTCTGCATCTCGGTCCATCTCCCCCAAAAGACACTTTTGGCCATGTTTTGCCAGCTGAGAGTAGCCTTAAAACTACAGGAAACATGCTAAACTTGTACTGGGAATTCATCACCAAATGGATGCATCACCATGGGTACTGTAGCAGAAAAACTGTGAAAAGCAAATTAAATAGAGGTAATGCTAAAATATTTAGTTTAATACCATTGTCATGGCTTCCTGAGGGTCAGGAAGTAGTACTGTGCTTTCTGAGAGGGGATTTTATAGGAACTGTCAGCTTGATTTCACAAGGCTTTGCTCTAATTTTTTGTGTTCAGCTCTGTGAAAATGTGAGTGCATGATTCTGCTATACCGACAGGTCAGTTAATACCACTTAGCAAGGGGCAGACAATCTGTCAAGTGCAAGAGCCAGGCAGAGGTGACCCTTGTCTTTTTAGCAAGTGATACAAATTGGGTGAGAAGGCATCATGAGAACAGCCACAGTCAGTCAAACCTCTGATCTCTTTAATTCAATGTTTAAGGTGGCTAACAGGGAATGCTGAGCAAGAGGATAAAGCATAAAGTAAATACAGAAACTGTCTTTCTTATATAGCTCATGAGCTGGGAGAGAGGGAAGAGAGTCACTGAATGAGACTGTGAAAACCCTCATGCATCTCTTGCAATATAGAATTTTATATTGTCTGTGATTTACTCCAAAGCAGAAAGACAGTATTTATCAATGGCTTTGCAAATGGTAACCTTACATTGACTTCTCTCTGCTTTCTGGCAGCTGAAGTTCAGCACTGCTGCTCTCTGGGGCCAGAGGCTCCCTGAGGCAGGTGCAGTGCCTTTCTGTGTGTCAGCAGCAGAGTGCCAGCTCTCCCTGGGGCTTTCACACACTCGTATTCACTGCTGTTTCTTCCACTTCACAGATCCAGGACACCTTACCTCTGGTCAGTGGATCGTGGTATCCATGCCTCTCCAGATCATGTGACTGAAGTTTTTAGTTTTGTTGTCAGCATAAGGGACTGGAATTGTAGGAGTGAAGTTTGCAATCTTCTGTAGTGACTTGGACATGATTACTGATCACTAATAAAGCTGGGCATATATTTTTGAGAAAGAAGCAACAATCGAGAAAGAAAACTCTCCTGGGGAACATTTATATCTTTCCTTGTGGATATGAGGGATCTGTGAAACTGTAAAGCTGGTGAACCACTTCAGCTCCCCTGCTCAAAGAAGAGGTGTACAGGCATGGAAAGTTTCTCTCACAGTTTGTTGGGTTATTATTACATTATTTTAAAATATGTTTAATGAGTGGAAGCACTTTGGGATGTATTTCCTAGTATTTTAACTAAAGGGGAACCTAAAAATGGTGTGCTGTGAGTTATCTCTTAAAAATAGTTCTAGATGCTCTAAGAAAATGCTCCTGGAACATTTGACCGTTGAAGACAAAAGATCATACTGAGTCTAAATCAGCAGAATCTTTTTACACCTTGTGGATAAACGATTTTAAGGGCACACAAAGGCACCCCTGAAGGCAGAGCTGAGCAGTACAAGGAGAGGGTTTGCTGACAGCGCACTGTGCAGTGGGTACAAGATGGTGCAGCTCTTTCCCCTTCCCTAGGCAGCACTCCAGCATATTAACATCTTTTATTCAGCATTTAACAAGACCGTTGCTGTGTCATGGCTGCATTTCTGGGCAATGCCATTTCACACTACCTCAGGGTAGAAATGTTTTAACTGTAACACAAATGTACCTCACAATAATGGAAAATCCTTTTGCAAGATGGAGAGAAATGCACTCCAAACAGAGGAGATCTGGTGGCCCCAAGCTAATATCTGCCAGAGCAGCCAGAAAGACGACTTCACAACATCAATAGTATTTTACAATAATTTACATGAAAACCTTCCAGAATAACAGAACTGGGGTTACTTTGAGAACAGATAAGATTTATTTTTTTCCTAGCACTAATGATACTGAAATACTTAGTGTAAGAATTTTATTGAAACTAAAAGTTTTTTTATTGAAACTAAAAGTTTTCTGGAGAAAAAAATATCCAGTTTTATCTTTTCCTTTTTCCTTCATTGCCATTTGGAGGAATCTCTTCTTCCTCAGGAAGTTCTATGAAAATGGTAAAGTTGCTACATAAATAGAGGATAGAGAAAGAATATTAATTTTCCTTCTAATATATCTCACTGGTCAAAATAATGGAGAGCTTTTCCCCACTGCTTTCACTGTGACAGATTTGTAGGTGGACTCACAGAAAAATCAATGAAAGTGTGTTGCCTTTACAGTGTAAGAAGGCTGAGGACCATTCTAAAAGGTTGTTAAGGCCACAACATGTGTCACTCAGCAACACCTTGAAGCCGAGAAGTCTCTCTCTCCATGGCTCAGCTCCTCCCAGGTACATGCCTTGGCTGTCCTCCCACTCTGCAGCAATACCTGGTCATGCACCAGCCCCAGCAAGGTGTCCCTGCTTATTCATGGGGTATGACCATGGGGACAGAGGTTATGGGGCTGCCAAGACATGTCACATGCTGTCTGGACATCTGAGGAGCCTGTTGGAGGGTAGGGATATGGGGAAGTACTGCAGAATGCCTCACTGCCTCATATTTTCCACAGTCTGAGTGTTCCTGTATAGCCAAGGCTCAGGTGCATCATACACGTGGCTCCAAGCATCCGAGTCTCCTGAGAAGGTACTCCTACCCCGACCTTCTTTCCTCTCAAAAAATATAGCAGGATTATTAACTAGGAGTGGTTGTTGACATGCAAGGGAATTTCAAATACTTACAAGATCTCCATGACCCAGAGCAGTGTGGCCCAGCCCAGAGCTGTCTGGGAAAAGCTGCCTGTGGATGCCATTGCAAGGAGATGTAGAAGGGCCATTGCACATCAACAAGGCAGTACTTTCATATGCATTTGCAAACAGCCTGAGACAAAGCAGCCAAAAATATTTACTGCTTTTGCCTCCATGTTAAAGGTATGCAGTAGGAGGATGTAATATCTGTGATGCTCACCTCAGAGGAGCCAAGAGTTGTTACCTTCTCTGTGGCCTAGGCAGCAGAGGGAGATTCTGGGAACCAGCTTCAATGGCTCGTGTGGTTGAGCCCTTTAGACTTCAGAGCAGTGATGTTTTCTTGATTCCCAGTGTTTTAATCCAAATTTGCGAGTCATTATATCAGCGACCTACAGATCTCTACCAAAACTAATGCTTTCCTTCTGCTCCAAACCAAACAATATTTTAGTGATCTCCTACTGCAGTCTTGCTCTCTATTATGGTAGCAATTACCCTGACCTAGCAACTCTGATGTCTTTTGCATTTACCCAAATTTCATACAGTTGAATGGTAATGTAAACTCAGACACTCATAGATATAAACTATTAAGCCTCTTGTATTTTTCTTTTTTTTCAAACATCACATGTCATCTTGTTGTCTGTTTTGCTCTAATTTGTGGGGCTCCTTGTGTGAGAACATGCTCTTGGAGATTTTTGCCTCAGGTCTCTTGTGGTATATTTGATTCTTCATTGTGTTCACAATGACAGAGCCCCTTTCAAGATTCAGTCTGAACTGGTGAATTTTTTGCTTGTATTATTCCTGTTGCTTTGTAAAGGCTTACCTCAGGGACTTGCCATAGAGTAGCAAGGTGAATATTTGTTCTCAGTTCCTAGGAATTATTAGCAGGGTCCCCACATGTCTCAGCCACAAAACTGCATGATCAGACTCAAGTATGGAAGAACTCCTTTTCCAAGAGTGTGTCATGTGATAAAACTCACAACTCTACAGGCATGAAAGAGCCCAGGGACAGGATGATAGGCAGGAGAACCCTGTAACCCAGTCAGGGAAAGGGATGTGATGCTAATTCTGATGTCTACACTGTTTTAGTGCTTCAATTGGCTGTCCAAAACTTTCACTCCCTGTTTGGTCCTAGCAATAGGTGTTGATTAGGCAGCAGTTGAGCCTTAAATGTGGCACTTGATGCACACACAGCGACAAGCATTGCTTAACTCCTGCATGAAACTAAAAGTCTTTCTAACTGGCTTGCACTACATCTTTTTAAGAATGTATCACCTCAGAAAGTGCCTTTTCTTGCTTACTAGTTTTTCTTGGTGGAGCAGGTTCAAGAAAAAACACATAATTAAAACTTGACATGCCTCAATCACTTCAGGGCAAATAATCCAGATAAGTATTTTGGTTTTACTGGTGGGTAAGTGGGTAGATTTGGTATTTCCTGTGACATAGTCCAAATTTATGGCACCAGACTTATTTGTATGCCAGATCATGCACAGGGTGCAGTCAGTTTGGTGCCACAGCTTTTCTTGAAGATGATTCATATCAGACTTATAAACATAACACATTATCACATCAAACGATGTCTAATATCTATTCTTGGAAATGAACAGGAGAGATGAGATAAGAACTGTAACAGAACATTACAGTTTTCAGGAAATTAGTTCTTTTTCACTTTAAGTCAAAAGCTGGATTTCTTCAGGCCTATATATATACATATCCCCAAAGATCTCTCAGAAAATTATTCTTATGCGGTTTCACATTTAATGTGATTGTTTGAAACAATATCTTGTGGTATTGGCCTGTCATACCTGAATGGAAAAACTTAAAAGACTTAACTGCAGAAAACTTTTATCTAAGAAAGGTACATGATAGGTGGATCCCATAACAGTCAGGTGTGGGAGTTAAATTAAAATACAGACAGACCTGAAAAGAAAACTGTACATTGAGGAGTTAAAATCAAACCAAGCATAACCTTGATTCAATAGAATTGACTCATTTCAAGGCAGACATGGGTTATGCAAATAATCCTGGTCAACATAATTTCTGAAACTCTATCTAACTCGTGATAAGATAGCATAGAAAGAGAGAAATTGTTTTCATTTATTTTAGCTATTAGCTCATGCACTGCTGTTCATACAGGAGTTCATCCTCACCCAAGAGGGTTCTTAACTTGGTACATGCACAAAACCTCTCTTGGAAGACCACTGTTAGCTTTTCATTTGCTGTTCATCACATGAAGCAGTCTTTGTCACTCTATAGTGTGCTATGTTTTAATGGAAGAGCAAATTACTTATGTTGTCAGATTTCTATGTTATTGTTCATTAAGTAGTTCCATAGGAAGGGCTCAAATACAGATTAAGGTTATCTATATTTTTTCCGTATTTCCTAGTACTTGACTTTGCTATATTTTTAATATTTTGAGGTGATCATGCCTATGTGAACATACTGGGGGGCACTGGGTTCCATCAGATATCCTTTCCCAAGCTGCATCCAAGACAGCTCCAACTATGTGCAAATTAACTTTTGCTATACAATATACAGCTGTGTACAACTCACCTGTAATGTGAAACCATAACCCTGAGCAACTGATTCTTATGATTGAGAGAAAACTATTACTGAGGTTGGTGCAATAGCAATTTATTGTGAAAGTTATTTGCTAGACATGCACCACAGATATGAATACTTTACAAAACAAGAAGAGTCAAAAGTGGTTAAAAACTGTGCAGTGTTGGCTTGGTGATTCATTTTCATGGAAAGACTGAGAACTTGGTAAAGATTGCACTGTTTGTGGTATTCATTTTGATCTTCTGTAAATAAGAACCTAGAAAGGAATCTTCATTATTTGGTGTTATATTATCCCCATCTGTATCTTAAGTTTTTTTTCTCTGCAACAGTGAGCCATGCAACTAAAATGGCAATCAAGGAAGAAATTGAAACTACTCTTCAGGCTTTCCATGCTAAAGTGTTACTCTCAGAATTTATAGTAAAAGATGAATCCCCTCCCCGCAAATTGTTACCTTTTTTTTTTTTCAGGTATTTTGAAAACATTATTGAATCTTCTCTTTAGATAGCAGATGTCATTCATTGACAAGCAGGAAAAAACTCCAGTGCAGAATGCTAGCTCAGTCTCTAATTCCTCCTTGAGATCTCACAAAGTTTGCTGCCATGTGTTTAAAGGAATAAATTGGAGTTTTGTCTGAATGAAGACTTCATTGGAATAAAGGCTTCATCTGAGAACTTTAGTCCTAAAATTAGAAGTATCTGTTCTGATGTAAAGGGAACATGATTATTGAAGCGAACTTTGATGACCAAAATTCTCAAGACTAAAATAAGGTAATTGTTAAACAAATTTGGTTTGCTGCCCAAGGTATAGCTAAGCAATCAGATTTCAAATGATTTGTCTCAGCCTTCATTGAGCTTGAAAAATTTGGGCAATTTAAAGGCTAACAACTTTAAACTAAACCATAAGTTTACACTATTGATCATTACAGATGAATTGAGTAAATACAAATGATTTTTATATTTGAGGTTGTGCTAAATATTATCGTTTTTTTCTGAAGTACTGTTTCAAGTTCCTATATTATATAGCTCAGAAAAAGCAGGAACAATCAGGTTTGTTTGCTCAGTACTACATCTTGAACTATATGCAATGTATTTCTGTAACAAAATCATTTTCAGAATATGTTCTTAGAGATTTTTGTGCCATCACTCTTTGAGAGATAAAAAATATTTTTTTTACTAAAATATTTTATTGTGACAGCGTTAAAAATCCTTTATTAGGTTGGTCCTTGCTGCATCAGCTCTTTGATTGTCTATCTAGAAAACAAGGAGGGAAAATAGCCCAAAAATATGCAAAAGGGCAAATATATTAATAACAGTCAATACACAATTATAGTTGTGCAGTGTGTTACAAGCTGTAGTGGCATTGAGATTCTGAGTGCAACAGAAACCAGTCTGTAGCATGAGAGATGTCTGTGGTTAATATGAGAAAGATAATAATCTCTTTTGGAAAAAAAATTTAGTATAGTGCCAGAGAAGACAGAGCAGGACTTTAGAATTGTGGCTGGAGAGTACTGTTCACACTGGATTCTTTCTGGAAGATTTCAAATATGTAGATAAAGGCAGTTATTCTTGCAGATGAACTTTCACTGAAATTATTTTTAATTCTCTAAAATTGTTCTGTAGTCACTTGTGAGAGGGATGTCACCAGATTCTTGTCTGAAAATCCCAAGTGGCTTTCTCCCTGCCTTTTTTCAGTCAAAAATTATGACCTTAAGTCTGGCTTTATTCGCCTTTTTTAAATATACTGGTTCTGAATGAAGTTAAGCCTATTGTCTCTGAAGTAGTGCCTCATTAAGTAGCAAGTCAGGGTACACATGGTGTTTTACATGTGTTTTACATGTTCGCAGCATTTAAATATTTGTTCCTTTGTCTCTGCCCTGAAGATATTTCCCACCAAATTCAAGACTGTCTTAGTCAAGCTGGGATGGGCGGTGGCCATAGGTTAATGACTGTGTAAAATTTGATTCATTTCTTGTTAGACAGTATGTCAGATTAGATGACTAAGTGCATTATCCCCACAATTTTGTTAATTATTTTAATAATAAAGAGCAATATTACTGGTGGAACTATGAGAAAGGATCTAGGAAATAGAATTGTTTCTATAAAATTCAGTGCACACTGCCAGTCCCAACAAACAGCAAATGTAAATCTGCTGCATACCCACTGCATAGGCCAGACTTTTATCCTTGACAAAGTCCAGTTCCATTTCATATATATACACATCTACAGTTCATCCTGACTCCAGACACTAATTCTGATGTATCTTTGGCTCATTGCTGGGCAGATGCCTGAGCTGGTGGGCTTAGCTAGAATCAGTGCTAGTCATTGTTGGGTTTCTGCTACATGAGTACTCTCCCTCCATTGCATCATAGGGCCAAGACATGCCTGCTCCCTGTGGGAGCAGACCTAGGGTGCCCAAATATTTTGGCGCTTAGTGAGAGGTGTTCACCATCTTGGTGCTGTTCAGATTGCAAGGGTAGGATGCACTGGCTGAGCCCCTGTTGGAGCCCATAAGGGCTTTGGGTTAAGGCTATGGGAAAACCTCCTTATTTATGGTGAGCAGAAGCTCACTCCCACCACCTCTTAGGAGTTCTTATGTTAATTTAGTTATTCCACTTAAGATTATATTTTGAGCTATAGTTACTGATTGGTTTGTTATGTGTTCCATATACAGTTATGTTTCCAATTCTTGTTTGTGATTGGACCTTTCCCCTCAGACTCTTCCCCTAACCTACATTATAAGTTTGTGTCCTACTCTGGCCCCTGGATTTTTTTTTTTTGATACATCCCTATACCATATTAGGAGTCTACATGTTTGTTATTTTGCAGTTATTAATTATTTTTGGGTCATCAGATTGTGCCTGTCTCTCATTTTTGTTGCCACTTTTGTGACTCTATGCCAATCTCCCGAGGTAGTCCAAACTGTCTGGGCTGGACCCAGTGTGCTACAAGCCCCCTCCCTGCCTTGCAGGGGAGGAAGCTCAACTTCTGCATTGCACAGGGGTTTGCAGGCAGAGGTGGGAGCA
The DNA here is from genome assembly GCA_013397245.1 of Thryothorus ludovicianus. NCBI lineage: Eukaryota > Metazoa > Chordata > Aves > Passeriformes > Certhiidae > Thryothorus > Thryothorus ludovicianus. The sequence continues at coordinate 721,196 of VZTB01011155.1, forward strand.
GGAGCTGTCAGAGTGTGGGTCAGGAGGTTAATGGTCTGGATGGCCCAGAGGTCAGGGCTGAGCCTGACTAGTCCAGGCACAAGCTCGTCTTAACTGGTAAACAGAGTTCCCTCCACTGTCACATTTATTTATACTTGGGCAAATTCTGCCAAGCATTCCAAAGTAGCATTTTATACTTGCCTCTGGGAAGATGTTGAAAGCTTTCAGCTCCCATTAAACTCATGCTTTGCATAGGTATGGGTAAACCTTTAGTGCACTTTTCACTTCTCCAGTCTCAAGACAACAGGGAATAAATTTTCTCTGTTCTATTAAAGTACAGTGTCTTCTTTTGCCCTGTATTGGGTCTGGGACCTGGGTGTGATCCGCAGTGGCAGCTGTGGGTGAGTGCACCAGCCTTCCTGCTCTGCACCTTGGTTTCCTCGAGGAAGAAGCCCTGATACAGTGGCCAGACCCAGGCACCATGCCAGAGGCAACAGGGATTGGGACTGCAAAGGACAAGACCATCCACGCCTGCTCACTCAACAGTCCTGTTCTGGCATTTTATAGCTGACTAGTACAATAATTTCATTTTCCAGCCCTACCTTTGTCCTTACCTGTGACCAGCATGCTCTTCCTAAGTCCCGGAGGCAACTTCACAGTTTAACCTACTTTAATGCAACTTTCTGCAGCAGGCACTGAAATTCACATCCACTCTTCACATCTTGTATTCCCAGTGATTCCCCCATAGTCACTGGCTTAGGGCAACAAGTACAGAGCTTACGTAGCTGTGTTCTGGTATAGCCAGCATAAATTGCTGTTTTCCCGTCAATGGACATGTTTGGACATGAAAGTATTAAATCTATGAGAGAAAAACTTTGAGAAGGCTGTTTGTGTCTTTTGCATTAATCATCATTGCCACCCACACTTTAAAAAATATTCCAGAAATTTCTGTGTCAAATAACACCAAACATGATTAAGATATAAATTCCTTAGCTTTGAGTATAAATAAAGAGCAATGTATTTACAAAATACTATGATTGCAGATTATAATTTAATTGCCAGTCATGATTTAATAAATTATTTTGTTACTGTAAAATACTAGTAAAAAAATTAACAAGAAAAAATGTTTTTCTTTAACTGAAATCCATTATTCCCGAAAGTTTTTAAGCATAGAAGAGAGAATTTTGTCATCTTAAGTGCTCTTGAAAGATAATTTTTATACATGTGAAAAACAGGGCAGAGTGTAGTGACAGACTGGATTATTTAGATGAGAAGTCTCACAAGTTGCCAACACAGTGCTAAATGCTCTGTGATACTGAACTGATTATTTGCCTTTTGCCTTTTGTTTTCCCCTCTGTTCTTTCTGCTTGGACTATTATTCTGTTTAACTGGCATTTGGAATGAAACCAGAAAAGTAGATAGCTTACAAAGGACATTAAAAATTACTGTCCAATTGAAAATTTCTCTCTGATTCTAAATTTCTAAAAGAACCCATCCAACAACTTAGGTCTAAATATTATTTGAAACTATGTCAACAAGATTTTAAAATTCACAGGTAGTTATTAAGTTCTCAGCTAAATGAAAATATCCCTCAATTCAAAACAAAGGCAAAATATTTAACTGATTTGCCTAGCCTCATAAACCCTAAGGATGTCTGTGCTGTTCCTCTCTGAGTATTGCATTATATTGTTCCTTATGCTGGGAACACTGTCGCAGCTCTCTCTGGGGAGATGCATATTTCCTGTAGCCCCCAGCAGGGAAGAAGGAAAGCTAACCCTTCAAATGGGAGTGCTAATTACAAATCCTACATCCTTCTACCAAGAGCAGAAAAGTCTAAAGAGAAATTTCTTGTGCTGAGTTTCTTTTTCCTCGGTTCAGTAGTAATGCTGTTTAATAATACTCCCTGCTCCCTCAGTTAGCTCTTTACAATAGTGTATAAAATGAGAAACTAGACAAAACTGAAAGTCATGTGTGACAAGAAAGAATTTAACACCCAACAGTTGCATGTTTGAGGCCTTTTCCCCTCTGTTATGAGAGATAAATCAGTTGTGTGCAACAGATTTACACTTGGTTAACTTTTGTGTCTATGGATGACATCAAGATAATATTTTTGAATCATGTAATACCTAAGGAACCTAATTCCCCATTTGAGATATTTTTCAGAGGTGAAGGTAGGGAGTGATATTTTTTCTGATTTTTGTAAGATAGATTCTCCTTTCTCCAGACATAGCTCCCTGCTTTTCTGCTTGCTCAGCTGATCTGAATCTTACAGATTTTTGGTGACGTGTCTATTCAAATAGAGAGTGTTCTTGCTTAGGCTTTATTTCATAGCTTTGTGTTTGTGCCCTTTAATTTTTGACCTATTAAAATTTCTTGGAGTACATAGCAGCCTGCAAGTAGATATACTATCTAGTCCAACCACACAGTACTTTCACAAGAAATGCTTTAAAGCTGTTTATGCAATATCCTTGCATGCTATCATTTAGTTATCTTATCTTTAGATGTGTATTAATAAGTTAGAAGATGCTGAGTAAATAATTTCACCCCCTTGAGGTGCCTGACTTATTTCCATTCTGCAGATGGAAATCACCAGAGCGTAAGAAACCAAGCACTTCAATTACAGTGTAGCAGTACTTAAAATACAAAATCTGTGTGAGCAAGAAATGTATTTCCTGCATATCCTTGGTACAGTTGAGGTGGTAGGGCCCTCTCAGAGTGCTAGCAGCAGTGTGCTGCTTAGATGCACAGTGTGATGTGCAGAGGACATACCCATCCCCACAGGCCCACACCCTTTTTATTTTTTCAGAGCAATGGCATCTTAAACAAAGAAAAAAAAATTGAGCTGCACATTTCTAGGGTAAATAAAGGCCTTTAGTTTAATAAGAGCAACACGATTAAACCAGGAAGCATGTTTTAAATGTATATTCTATAAGTTGTAATAGATGAATTTTTCTTGCATCTGCACTGCTGTTAAGATTTTTGTTTTAGAGGTCTCTGCAGGTTTGTTACAGCTTAAGAAGTGGAAGTAAAGCTATTACAGCAGCCTGGTCTGGCCTCCTTTGTTGTCTATGATAGGACTTTCATTGCCTTTAGTGGGAGCTGGATCATGCACTTAATGCTGTGGTCATTTGCCCTGAGAGGCTCACATAAGAACTCTTCAGACACCTTTCTGGAAGCTTTCAAACTGTTGAGTGTAAGAGCTGGCAAGAGGTTTGAAACTGAAAAAAAATCCTGGCATCAGACACCTGGTAGCATCATTAATCACTGGTGGAAAAAAAAGAAAAAGAGATCAGGGTTACAGTGCCAAATCCTTGTTTGGCTCCATCACATTTTTATATAATGGATGTACATAATGCCTTATCAAATCACAGAACTCAACTTTCCTTCATATGTAGACATAAAATGCTTCAAGCACCAAGAGACAAATAGCAGCATAAGTCCTCTTAAGTGCCAAATGTTTTTTTTTTGTTTCCTTCCATAGCAATTCTAAAACACATTACAGGCTGTTGCTGTTATGCGGGAAGCAGATCTGCTCTGGCCACAAAAGCATGTCTGCCTCTAGGATCTCTCTTTTGTGATAATTGCCACAGTATTACAGTTTTCTTCTGCAGTGACAGGAAATGAAATTCAAATTTTGCCTTTCTGCTTAGCCCACATAGATATTTAGCCAGAGATGGTAAAAAAATACCCTGCAATTATGCTAGCTGAGAGTCTATTATCCCTTCAAATCCATGGTCTGCACAGAAGAGAAATCTGAAAGGGCTATTTCAGTCGTTCAGGGTGTATGTTTCTCTGGCACACTCATAATCTGACCAAAGCCATTATTTGGAAGTCAGTTGCACTCAATCATTTTGCCTGCTAATGAGGAGTTACTGAATCCTCCAAGCATTAATCCCATTTAGGAAAACACAAAGGCAATCTGTACCTTGTATCAAGCAATTATGATTGCATTGAGCTTGAGGAATTCAGTTATTTGTTGGAGGTTGTTTTTCCCACAACAGACCCTGTAAATAGAATTACCAAACCTTTCAAATGTTAATTTGTTAAGAAAAATATAATGGCTAATAAAGACAATTAAGTTTGTATTGTAAATACTGGACTGCTGGACTAAAGCTGCCATGGCTTGTGAAGAAAGCGTGGCACAACTCTGTGGAACTGCTAAGTCTGGAAACTATAATCCTAACTGAATAAAAAACATGTAGGTATTAACATCAGTCACAAAAATATATTTCATGCAAGGTAAATGTCACACAGGGTCAAAGAAAATGTGGCCTGATACGAGCATTTTTTCATACAGTGGTAGTTAAGGAGGGTATACTGAAGATCTGAGGCTGTAAATTGAAAAACGTGGACAAAACATTGAGCCAGCATGCAGCTGGATAAATACATCATGCATTGGGTGAGCAATTAGCTCACAGGTAGGGTGTCAAGCGTTATAGCAAATGTGGTTATATCAGACTGGTGCCTGGTCACTAGTGGGGCTCCACAGAGCTCACTTTTAGGTTCAGAGCCCTTCAACATCTTCATAAACGACTTGAATGCAGGTCTGGAAGGCAAATTTGCCTAAGACACTAATTTGGGAGGAGCTGGTGACTCCCTCAAAGGCAGAGAGACCCCAAAGGGCTGGGTAATCACAAACCATACAAAATGTAACAAGTGCTGGACTCTGCGCCTAGCATGCGGCAACCCTGGATGTGTGGACAGAGTGGTAAACGAGATGCTGGAGAGCAGTGCCAAGGAAAGGGACCTGGGTGTACCTGGTCATTGTCAGGTTGAACATGAGCCAGCAGTGCCCTGGCAGCCAGGAGGACCAACCCTGTCCTGGGGAAATCAGGCACAGCATGGCCAGGGAGGGGATTGTCCCACTCTGCTCTGAGCTCAGCCTCACCTCAAGTGATGTCTCCATGTTTGAGTACCACAATGTAAGCAAGATATAAAATTATTAGAGGAAGGCCTCAAAGATGGTGAAGGGCCTTGAGGGGAAGCCCTGTGAGGAGCACCTGAAGTCACTTGGTCTGTTCAGCCTGGAGCAGAGGAAACTTGAGGGAAGACCTCACTGCAGTTACACCTTCCTCATGAGGGGAAGAGGAGGGGCAGACAGTGATTTCTTCTTGTCATGACCAGTGATAGGACCCAAGGGAATGGCCTAAAGCTGTGTCAAGGGAGGTTTAGGTCGGATATAAGGAAAATGTTCTTCACCCAGAGGGTTGTTGGACACTGGAACAGGCTCCCCACGGCAGTGGTCACAGCACCAGCCTGATGGAATTCAAGGGGTGCTGGGTAAATTCTCCCAGGCACATGGTGTGACTCTTGGGATTTCCTGCACACAGCCAGGAATTGAAATTCAATGATCCCTGTAGGTCCCTTTGATCACAGCATATTCTATGACTTCATAATTCTGTGATCAGTAATATGGCACTGTTGGAAAAAAAAATATAACTCAGAGAAAGGAGCACTATATAAATAAAAGATTGGAGCTTGTAACGTTTTGTGCTGTGCTCTTTGTGCCTTGGCAAGAACTCAGCTATGCTTATTTGCACCAAAAATTTTTTAAAAAAAGGTGCACAATTTTTGGGTCTGAGTTCAGGGATGTCAAAGTATGTTTTGGGACAAAAAAACTGACAGGTCTTTTTCTCCCTTTAAAAAAAACCAACCAAAACAGCATTGTAGATTTTGATTGATTCCCTTCTAATATTTTTCATTAGGAAGACATATTGTTTCTAAAATTGAGAAACAGAAATGAAATGCAATACAGTGTGTATAAATCATGGAGTCTTTGATGCCTTCAAGTTTACGCTCAATTTTGTGACTTGTTTGGCCCCAGGTATGTTGCTATAGAAGTTGTTTACAGAGTGCAAAACAGGATATATTTCCAGTATTCAGTGCTTCCGCTTCATCCAGAAATACTGTGAGAAAAGTGCACTGCTGTTTCAGCACTTCCTCTTTCAATCTCGCTTGGAACAGGAGCTCAGGGAAGTGGGCAGAGGAAAAGTCAGCAAGAGAACTTCTGTTACAGCTGGAGAGAGCAGGAGAGAGGCACTTGAGAGGAAAATAGTGCAATTCATGGTAAGAATATCAGCTTCAATATCAATGCCTGCAGACAGACAAGGTGAGTTCAAGTGAACCTCATACCCTTACCCTTGAGTGAGACAATTGTAGGCCAGAGAGATCAGGAAAGAGTTATTGGAAACTCTAAAGGTGTGTAGCCTGCCCTGCAATCTCACTGTGTCTTCACTATTGGTTTGTGTTAGCAGAAGGAACACCAGGCTCAGTAGATTCCTCGAGCAAAACCCACAAGCATGTGTTTTGAAAATTCAGCCAAATGTGAAAGGTGCTCTACAAATTAACCAGATATAAATCCATAAATCCCTCATCCTTTTTTTGTTTGGTCTCCACAGAAGTCTAAGATATTTTTTAAGCTTTCCGGCCTTTTCCAAGGCCAGATTTATATCTAGACAAAGTAGAGCAGAAATACCGCCAATGTAGCATGTACTTATTTTCAACATGAATGACAAAAATCAGCTTTCTCTAGGTTCTCACAGACTTCAAACTGCTCTTCTTGAGCATGAGCACAGGAAGAGGTGTAAAGGGCTATATATGTGTCATGAAGCCACTTTAATGACAAATAGGAAATTGAGAAAATAGTGTTGTTGGATCCAGATGTCCTTAGTAGGAAGCAGAGAAATGAACCTGAGATGAGATTCCCCTCTTACCAAGAGACAGCTGACTCCACAGTTGAGCTCTTCATTTCTAATTACTACTCCAGGCAGCTCACATGCACAACACTCACTCCCTGTTTTTTTTCCTAATTTGCTGCTCTCACAGGTGTTGCCTATATAACACACTCTGACTTCTAAGGACATGAGCAGGGGTCTGCTTTATCCAACCTCTCACTTGATAAGGGGTACCAGCTCTAAACGTGGCTAAGACCCTGTCCTGTGGCTCACACTGATGATCCCAGCAGTGCAGCAGGAACAGACCTTTCTCAGGGCTGTTTGTGTTTTCACAGCTGTGCTTACCTGTATGGCTTCATGCTCCTCTCAGGTGGGAAGAACACCTGAGCTTAATGAATGTAGAAGTCCAGCATGAGGAAGGAAATTAGATGGGTCTTTCCCCTTTTCTAGGAGCAGAACCAACCTCACAGGAATTGCTCAGATTGAGTATGGGTAGTTACACTTTAATTCCATAAGACTTGAATTCACTACAATGAAACATCCACCCACAAATAATAATAATTTTTCATCTTCTCTGTCTGTATTCTAAGGCAGATCCCTATGTTGTTCGTGTCCATATTTTACTCATCAAATAATGTGCTCTTGGTGTTGCTGTCACTTGTTCACAGTGGTAGAATATTTTGATAAAAGATCATATGTAAATGTTCTGGGGTGGAATATGAAATGCGTGTGTGTGTGTAAATCTGCATCTCCTTTTTTTCTGACCTCCAGAGATTATATAATACTGGGCTGTGAGTTAATATCTGTTCTGCCTCTAAAATAATGCGAGGGAAAAATATAAAAATACTGAACTTTCAGAACGGTTAGAAAAGCATACCTTGGTTTGCCAGTTTTTTATAAACTTGCATGCAAAACCTTTTATTATAGATAATCACAGTAACTAAATATCCACATTTTAAATTCAAGTTTAATAATTTTCAGGGCTGGCAGATCAACTTTAATTTGAAAATCTAGTAAGACTGTAAGGAACTTATTCAGAAAGAACAATGAAAAAGCAAATGTCAAGAAGATATATGCTATAAACACAAGATGGACAGCACAGTTAAGAGGTTATAACAGAAAAAGGTTATATCAAAACAAACCATTTGAGGCAGGGATTGGATGGTCTGAATTTTGTTAAACTAGAGCAAGTAAAATGAGAGATAAGGTCTTCCAAATTCTGCATGACCTCACATGTGAGTGCAGAAGCTTTTCTGTTATGGCACTGGAATCACAGGAGATGCGGCCTCAGATGATGGAATTGATAATTAAATTTGTGTCAGGAAGCTATGCTTTTTAATGACTTTGCAGTTCCTCTCACATTATTTAAAAAATAAAAATAGAACCAGCATGTTTACAATGGAAATGATTGAGGATGACTAGGAACAGAGCTAGACTCTGGTAGTCACCCTGCCAAGAGGGAGTTTGTAGACTGAAGAAAGTTACCTGGGAAAAAATAAGGCCAAAACCCATCCTTGTCCCCATGTGATGATGAGAGGCAGCAGCTGCCAACACTTCCTAAGTGGAGAGCCGGGATGTTCCCTGTTAATACACTGATTAACAAGACCTGCCCAGCCCGTGCTGTAGGAGGGTCTGTGGGCATGGTCTGCAGAGGCTGGTGAGAAACCATGCAGGAAAGAATGAGCTGTGAACACTTTCCTCTTGCCTGCCTCCCTCTCACTCTGAGCTGGAGGGAGAAGGACTTTTCTACTTGTGACCCACACCTGGAGCTTCTCTGTCAAATCTAAGCCTCCTAAGTCATGGCTTTTGAGGGAATCATCTGGCCTTGCATTTCTCTTCCTGTGTGTTTGATGGTGGGGTGAGTGCAGGCAATATGACTCTGCAGTACAGTAATGCTTAGGGTACCTGATGAAATGAAAATCCTGCAATTGAAGAATGTTTTTTAGTTGAGGAATTTCAGCCTACACATTTAAACATAGCAGAAAAGTCTTATTTTAGAAGAATAACACTCTGTCCCCACTGCTGAAACTGGGCTTTAAGGTAAAAGGAGAGAATCACAGCAGTGTTTCTCTAGCTAGAAGTATTTATTAGAAGGTGATTGCTTTCCTGACATTTTTTTGAGCATCTACATCAGCTTTGTGGGCTGTGCACTTGCTAAGCCCAGAAGTGATCCCTTGCCACAGCTGTTTGTGTGTTCAGGAGAACATTTGGAGCTGGGTTCCAGGGCAGACTCAAGTGGCTGACTCTCTCAAAACCAAGGTGCTCTGGAGGATGATCAACAGCAAATCTTTTAGGCTTATGGGAAAACTTAAAAATAAATTAAAAATACCCTCAGCAGCAAATGCTTAACTAAAGCACACCAAAATTATGGAATTGTATCAGCACAGGAATGTTTTTCTAGAACAGGGCCTCCAAGATTTTACAAGCAAGATCTTGACACTTCAGGCAAACTTTCCCCTGAAAGTCAGTAATCAGCAATCACTACACACAATCTATTTTTCTAATAAAGTCTTTATTTGCATTTGTATGAAAGAAGAAAATTGTTGGACAGTGCACGGTGTTGTTGTTAAGAGGGTGAAATGGGGAAACAATGGTGTATGATACAAAGGGTAATGCAAATAGATTCCGAGACAATTCCTGGAATTTCTGGCTTACGAAGCATTTACAAACACTGAGTTACAAATAACTATTGGAATGGATACTGGTGATTCTAACAAAGAGAGGAACTACTGTAGAGGGCTCATTTCTAGTCTGATATAGGCTCAGTAAATCAGAATATGATGACAGCCCCTAAAGGGGAAGTGGTCACTTCTTATAAATTGCCAGATTTTTAGGTTCCTATTTACAGTCAGCTCCTTCTAGCAATCTTACAATCACAGAACTGTGATCTGCTTTTTTCTTTTTTCCTTTTCTTAATCCTCTCCAGAATGAATTGACCACAAATGTTTAATGTTCTTGTTTTACTTTCATTGCTGATGCTGCAGAAAAAAAAAAAAAAAGCACATACATTCAAATTTTTCTGAGGCACATATAACAGCATTAAGAATATTTATGGAGCAGAGTCATTATTTGGCTCCAAGTGCCAAAAGAATATTTATTCAGCCTTTTTGTATAATATAATCTAAAGAGGGGCAAGTGGCATTTCGAAAGGTAAGACTGCTTCCTCTCCCAAATTTCTGCTTTTAATTAACTGAAACTCAATGTGAAAGTTTCTTTCATTCCTTTCCTCCTATTTTCCTGTCAGTCTGGGAGCCTTAACTGCTGTGCCAGCTCTGAAGAAGAAGCTGTTTGTCATCAGGCTTTGTGGAGAGCTGCCATTGTGTCTAGTAACATTGGCATATTTATCACACTTGGCAAATTGCTTCTGTCGTCACTGGATGCTGTTCACCTTCATTTTAATTTGTTCTTTCCAATTAGTTCTAAATAAACAAATCAGCAATTTTATGAGGTCTGCTTCTCTTGTTAAGACACAAATGTCCCAATTTGCACACCAGTAGAAATCCCTGGAACACCTTTTCTAAATATAGTTCTGTTTATCACAGGGATTACTACATTTCCAAAAAGGAATTTTTCACAAATTTCTGTCAGAAAGTTTTGTCTGGTTGGCTTTACTGATCCAAAACATTTACTGAAACAGAAAGGCTGAAGGTCCTTTTAATTGCATGTCATTTATGTCTGAGTTTGCTTGTGGTTTTCCAGTGTAATCACTAACAGAGAAGGTAAGATTTACAGTCCCAGAAGTAATGGAAATAACATTTACTATGCGTGGGCTAAATTGTTACTGCTCTCAGATGTGCTGCCTGAGTTTCCTCTTCTGCCTTTCCATCAATATTTCATTAGGTGGTGCTTATAGGTGAGACACACCAGTTCATTTCACAGCGTGCAGGACAGGACCCACCTAACACTGTTTAGTGAAGATACAGCTGCTAAGCATTTACCCACAATTTTTTTCTCTTGGGACAGAGGAGGAAAAAGATCTTCCACAATTCACAGAGGAAAAAACAATGGGGTGCACGTACTCAGATGTTTCTGTGTACAAATTTATCCAGTGGATAAATTGGATGCTGCTCCAAGGGGAATAGGCTATGTCCCTCTGAGACCTACTGGCATGTCTAAGTTGTTTCACCTCAGATTTGGTCTTGGTTTTGGCTTCTTGTTCTTACTGCCCATCTTCTAACTCTGGATGCTACTTTCAAGTGCTCATTGCTTGTCAAAAAAATTGTTTTGATTCTTTTTGACTACTACTATCGTGGTACTGAACAGTCACATAGCCTACAAAAAATGACACTGGAAATAAATATATTAGGAAGATCTGTCAGGGAAAAAAAATCAATTTTAACACTAGTTTTAGGAAAGTGAACTAGATCTTCTTTGAAGCTTCTGAAAATTTGATAGAACTCTTCCTTACTTATGCTGTCACTATATGTCCTTGTCTGCCATTATATATTTTCTAGTATTGATCAGAAGCAGGATACTGATACACTGAAATAAGTATTAAGCTGAAACATTCTCCTCATCTTATTGCAAAAAAAAAAAAAAGGAAGTACCAGAAATTAAATTTGAAAGACAACTCTTGCAAAATTTCCAACACAATTTTGCAGACCTAGGAGATTAAAATACAGAAGTTACTGATGAAAACCTATTGTTTGGATCTTGTGAAAATATCCAATCCTAGACAGTGTATTTTAAAGTTACAAGTTTTGGAAATTCAGCTTAATGTTGTAGCTAATTATTAGGAGGGAATACAGTGAGGTGTTTCCTAAGGGAGGATGGGAGGCAAACAGGATAGAAAGGAAATCTTAGCCCAACTAAAAGAGAAAAAGGAAGGATAATAAAGGCTAAGATAAAAGAGATTAGCTCAGTTGGTTAGAGTGTGGTGCCAATAATGCCAAGGTCATGGATTTGATCCTTCTGCGGTCTATTCATTTAAGAGCTGGACCTGATGCTCCTTTTAAGTCCCATCAAACTCAGAATATTCTTTGATTCTGTGAAAATGAAGATCAAGCCTGAAAAGAAATAAGGTGCATATAAGAGGTACATTGCTCATGTATATTGTGGGATTGGCTAGTAAAAGTAGTGAGTACTAAACGATGGCCGTGTGCAGTCAGTGGTGTTACTGCAGAGTAGATAAAACAATGCTTGTGGCCTCCACCTTCACTAGATAATGTATTTTCTGCCAGTGAACATCATGCCATTTTTAAATGAGTTGTGGGTATTGTAGGTACAGACCTCTGCAGGATAGTGTTAGCCCTGAGGGAAGGAAAAAAACCACAGCTGCATGGTAGGGATCTGGCTTTGAGGAAAGTCAGGCAGGTCCCAGCTTTGCTGTATTACATCCCTCCTGGTATTAAATGAACGATAAGCTCTGAAACTCATGGAGTTAACTAGTGTTTTGTTCCTTTTGGGGACAATTTAAAGGCAAAGTTACCAGAATGCAGCACTTGGATGCTGGGTGAATTTACACTTTTGGTGATCACTCTAAGAGGAGTTTTATCAGTGGAGAACTTGAGTTGCTGAATATTTGTTTATGCTGTTGGTACTAGACAGTAGACAAAAAAGAACTTGTTTGGTTTATCTACTTTATGTAGGATTCCTTGCCACCAATAGGAAATCCCTAGAGCCCAGCTTGAAGCATATTGTTAATGGCACACATATAGAGATGAGCACACTTGGCCTTTGTGATCTATTTCCTCTTTAAGTCTTCTAATCAAACAGTTGTGTAGGCAAGAAGAAGAAAAGAGATCACATTTCATTAACACTGACTTTGACAGACCTGGCACTGCAGCTAGAGATAAACCAGTGTATGTCCCCAGCCAAAAAGAGCTGGGAATGAGGTACAGTGTTTCTGTCTTTCACCTCATCTGGGACATAAAATGATGAGGAACAGATTTAGGCACGATCACCTCTTTATCCCATTCTCACTTGAATACAGTTGTGGATCTGTGCCTTTCAGCTACTCCATTAAAGGTGTGGTTTTGATGATAGCCAGCATTGCTTGGCAAATAAGAAGCAGTATATTGTTATTGGCACTGCACATAGGCTGTTATACTTTCCATACACAAGGAGTAACACAGATGTTTTCAGCTTAGTCCCTGGGCTTCCCTTAATGCTATGGGAGAAATATAATATTTGACTGCTAGATAGTGTTTATTCTAAGGTTTGAGCACCTTACAGATTCCTTCAGGTGATGAATTTCTCACATAAAGAAGAGAAATGCATAGAGCCAGAATCTAGCTGTGTAGTCATTTCCCATGAAAAACTGGGCATTTTGTTCCTGTATTTTAAAGATTGGGATATAAGAGAATATTTGTACAAAGAAGAAATGTAGCAATTTTTTTCTTCATTCTTCAGCTTGGTGAATTAAAAAATAAATTAATAAATAGTTATTATGTATTCTATCTTCAAGTTACTAAGTAATGTAGGCTTTTTTCTTCTCCTGCAAAAAATGATTTTCATTTATATAATTTTATTGATTCAGAAGTCAAGAAATAAGTGATATTAATTTTAATGATAAAGAAATATTCAAGAGGTATTAATACTTGCTGAATTACTCCCATCCCAATTTGGTAAGCAAACCTATTTCCACTTTGAGGTAGAGTGGTGGGGAGCAATGTGAGAGTATGTACAAAGAAAATGTTCTGATATAATGGACACTTGGTTAGGTAAGAAAGAAATTGAGTTTTAGAATGTGTTCCATGATATTCAATAATCTGTACTTTTAGAATTTTTCCCATCTTTTGGGTGAAATATCTGGCATTATTTCTTATGATACTCTAGAACTCTTACAAGTTTAGAGGGGTTGGCTCTGGAGTCCTGGGCAAATGCCAGTTGGCACAGCATGAACTGACACCACTGTTAAATGGGTGTGTTATTTCTCCCTTGTACACTGTTCTGCACTTCTCTTCTATGAAATGCTGTTCCAGAGGTTTCACTACTTAGTGATATTATCCCTCTGACATGCAATTTATAAATCAATTTGTAAAAAGTGATGAGTGCCCTGATCTTCTGTGGATTAGAGATGATCTATAAATAACCATTGCCTTTTTTTAATTTTTTAATTTTTATATTTCACTGGCACAATTGTCACAGTGCTAAATGAATTACTGTTATAGCTTATTATTTTGGAGTGCCATGTCTGAGCATATAAATCATCCAGGTCTGCTGGATGAGCTTTCCTTATGGACAGTGAAAGGATGCGTGGCACAGCAGTTGCAGCAGCATTGGCAGTGGCAAAGCACAGGGGGTGAGTTACAGAGTCCTTGATCATTGGACTGGTCAGCACTTATTGAGGCAAATACCAAGTGTTCACTGACTTTGCAGTAGTTATATTTCATAGTGCTTCTCAATGTCCTCTTATGGCTGGCTGTGACTTCACCAGGAAAATTATTTTGAAGCTGAAAAAGAATTATTTGAGTAAATAGATTCATTTAGGGCATCCAATAAAATCTTTTTTATGGGCAGGTCACATTTATCTCTCCATGAACTGGAGATAGCTTATTTAAAAAGTAATAAAAAAAAATAGTTTCTAATTGGCCTGTGGCAGAAAAATGTGTTATTCTTATGTGCATATCCCTAACATACAGGCATGTAAAATAGTAAGCTTTTCTTTTTTCCTCTTTAATTAGTATTAGCCTAATGATTCTCTAGCATAAAATGCAGGGTTAAATCTATGACTGAAAATGTTAACCAAAAAACCAAACCAAACCTCAAAAAACGTTTTCATTTGAATATGTGAGTGCAAGTATAAGGTATAATAAAATGCAGTAGCTACACATGCATGAGATAATTTTCTTTCTTTTTAGTAGTTTTCTTCCTATTTGGTATTTTCACTCTTCGACAATTACTGCTAAAATACGCCTTTTGGTATACTGTGGAGAAATTATTCACGTTGGTCAAGAGAGGTATTTTTTCATTTTTTATTGCCAATGTGCTGAATGGCATGTCCTATGGTTATACTGACCAAAATTTCAATGCTTAGCAACTTTTTATTACCCCATTTTAAGCACCCATGTTGGCGTGGAGCTGGCTGAACCACCTGTTCTGAAGAATGTTTTGGACTCTCAAAATCACTAACTCTTGTTTAAAATGTAGACCATAATTGTATTTTTTAGAGTATTTGTACTGACTGTGTGCTTTTTGAACCTTAAGGGCCACTCTATTAGATCAGACATTTTTAGTGAGATAAACATTGCTGGTGAGGCACATAAATAAAATGTGGGGAATGATCAGACAGGGGTCTAATCTTTCAGATTGTGCAGATTTATTGTATTAAATGATCTCTGTCTCCAAGAGATTAGTGTTAACATTCCCAGGAAATATGTGTGTTAAGGAGGAATGGAGTGAAGACTGTTAGTCTTTCAGAGGAAAGAACTGACAGAAAATCTAAAAGAAAACATGGTTTGAGAGAAGCTTAGAGACAAAAGTGAAAGGAAGTTTTGGAAAGATACTGAGAAGAGTATACTTAAGTACGTTGCTGCGTACAGGAATTAGAAAATGTAAAAATACCAGGCATGGTTAGGGTTTCATTGCTCTGAATAGGGAACAGAAAATTGAATAGTGTTACCATGAGTGGGAACAAATCTCTGTTGCTCCAAGATCTGAGTCAGAAATACTTCATGCAATCACAGATGCAGATTGTTAAATATGACAAAAACGTTCAATGGACAATACTGCCAGATTTCCATCTTGTAATATTATCTTTATACAAATATATATGTGTGTACATATATATATATATATATATATATGCATGAATGCATGTAAGCATATTTGGAAGACTGACTAGCCTGAAAAAATATGTCACTATTGGGTCCTGAGGATCTGCTTTCTTTTTGAGTTTTTCTGAGACATTGCATTTTTTACTACAGTGTGAGTTACAATGGCTGTGAACTATTACTAATAAAACTCAATTTAACTACTATTTCTGTCTAATATTTGGCATCTCTTGCTTCTTAATACTTTCTTTACAATTTTTTGATAACAATTAAAAAAGTTAGAAGTTATTGCTGCCATGCCTTTCAGCAGCAACAGCTTTTCTAGAAAGATGTTCAGTAGTTTATGAACACTAAATAACAGCCTATTGTATTTACATAGCCATTTCTCTTTAAAAAACCCCCATTTTCAACATGGTTTTCAGCATGGTCATTTTCAAATTCAGTGTTTTGGAAGAGAAATTTTTTACAGAGAACCTGAAAATGAGGTTTTTCTCTTGTAATTAAAGTCTCTGTAACACTATTAATCATAATGAAATAATCTCATTAAATCAGTGATGGACAATTTTTATTTTATAAAATCTTAGTGCAATCATCTCTGGTTAATGCTTTTCTTCTTGCATTCATAATTGCTACTTCCTGCTGAGCAGAGTCCTGCACATTTTCTCAATTTTATGCTTTAGACAGAGTGCAGAGGTCCCTAAGAAAAATGTCCCAATCCAAATAGTATCCCCCAATAAATGGAGGATAAAAACTTTTCATCCTCTTTTTTTTTTGAGTTGGTTTTTTTGCTCTTAACATGCTTCAAGACTGCAGTCTGTCAAGTTATTTAAGCCAAATGTAGGAGTCCAGTCTTGATACAGCTCCTGCTCTAATGTGTTGTGAGGTGAGCTATTAAAGCAGTTCTCACAGTTCTTGCTTCTGGCTTTAAACCTGGGGCTCCCAGTTCAGTAGAGCATGGTTATATTCCTGGAGCAAGAAGCTGGAAGCAGCCATCAACAGTATGAAGTAATTGCTTATTATTTTATTCGTCAGTAAAAAACATCATAAAGATGAATTTTGAAGTGGAACATTCATAATATCTCAGTTTATACTACCGAAATGTTTCCAAGAACTCAAAAAAAGAGAGTTTTTTAGTACTCTGAACAAAGAAAAATGTTCCCCCAGGAATTCAGAAGTTATAGAATCTGTGTTTATGTTAAATTATGTAACAAAACAGAGACAATTCTGGGAAAGGGAGCTTTAGCAATCTTTCAGGCCTCCCATACCATGTGGTACAGCCCTAAGGCAACTCCAGGCAGCAGAAAATCAATGAGAGCCCTTGTCAGAAAGAGTTTATAATCTGTGGGCCTTCACCAGAGCTTAGCAAACGCAATCAGAACATTACCAGGATCACGAAAGGGTTGTTGAGAAAGAATCAGTTGGAAATTTTCTGAAACAGAACTGAATGAATGATATAGTTTTTATTCCATTTAGTTCACCAGCAGTTAAAAGAAGAAAGCAAAGTTGTTTCATGCAGGTTTTTGCTACTTTCAGGCTGCATAGGCAGAAGAAATTGTGAGCTATTTTTACAGTTGGTGAAATCCGTCCCATGAAAGATTATCCAAAATAGAAGTCCTCAATTTTCTCAAGGAAACTAGGTTAAAAATAGCTCCTGGTCAAATAAGAAAAACAGAGGGACATTTAAAAATGATATTTTGAACATTAAAAAAATATATATCCCATAAAACTATTGAAATGGAATATTTTGACTTTTGGGGAAAATTTTGTTGCCCATTTCCCTCATGTCTAGCATGTGCAAGTCAAATAATTTATTGAACTGGCACAATCACAAAGCTTTTTTTTCCGCTTCTGATGTTTGCAGTGGAGAAATTTGACTTGTAGGAGTGAATTAACTGCTTTCTTGAGAAAATGAATGTTTTTCAAATCACACATATATATTTCTTCCGTCTTTGTTTTTGGAATTGTTTTCTCACCATTTGGGTGTCTACCTCCTTCCTCCTATCTAGTTTTTTGTCTCAGAGAACAAGTTTGTGACTCACACTCTGTTCCTTTTTCTGTGGCCAGCTTTTGCCTCATCTGATATATTTGCTGCCTTTACTATTTCCTGTGTTCTTGTTGTTTTGGTTTCAGCCCTGGCATATTTGTCATTTTAGCTGTCTTTGACCTACAGTAACCATTCCTACTTGCACTCTGATGAAGACTTGCAGCTCTCAATTTTCCTTCTTACCTTGTGCCCTTTCTCCTCAGCATCTCTGTTGCTCCAGTCCTCAACATTTCAGCTGGAGGACCTGAAAGACAGTCAAAATGAGGTGACACCTGCCCCTCAGGATCTGTCCTGCATCCTGACTTTTAGGTTTTGTTAACTACGCATCACTGTTAGTGCTGCCAGCATCAGAACCAAGATGTCTCTCCAATATCTATCAGGGCACTATTTGTAGGAGATGTGAGGAAAAGATGAAGAACAGCTGTCAATTAAAATTTCTGCTGATCTCACATCCTGATATATCTTGCTAGAATTTAAGCCCTAAGTTCTTGGCATCACAGTCTAACATGACTCCAGAATCGCTTCTGTGATTTGCCTGCTCAATTCTGCTGAATTTTGGACAAGTCCATGTGTCCCGTGTGTTCCAAGAATAAGTGGATATATCTTCATTTCAGCATTTGTCATGGAAAATCCCACTGAATGCTCTGTATAATCAGTATTAACTGTACTCTCTGGTGTATTTACTTATATAAATATTATATCAAGCTTCATAAGAGCAGATGACCTTAAACTTAAGTGCTGCTGTTGCTGTACTGCAAGAGGATTAAAGCACTTTAATCTCAAGCTATTGTCTATCCTTTGTGATATAATAAGAGTATTTTATTACTGATCTTAATATGGCTGGAATGGTGAGTTTATGAGATCATTCTAGGTACTTAATGACAGCATATCACTAAGCATGTGCCCTCTTTTTAAATTAATTAAATACTGATGTTTTATGGAAACCTGGCAAATAAAAGCTTTTCAACTTTGTCAGGTTTTGAGAGGTGAAAGGGAAAAATAAGCTGTCATGACTATAAACAAATAGTGTATAAGGTGCAATTCTTCAGCAAAGTTGCCAATTGCATATTTGATCCAGTTTTTGACTAGAAGGAAGTTACTGAGATGATGATTAGACAGAGAACAGGTAATAATTTAAGTCTCTTTATTCACACAATACAGGTGCTGTGTTCTTAAGAAACACCTATTCACCTGCGAAGGGGCATTTGACTTTTGTCAGGCCAGCCTCTCTGTGCTAGGCAGAGGCATAAAAAAATTCTGTCTGTCTTCTCAGCTCTCTGCTGAGGTTTCAATTCTGAAATTTGATCACAGCTACTGGACACCAGATCTTGGAGGGAAGTGTAAAATAGTGCAGATGATGGGCTGTACATGGCTGGGTGGCTACCAAATGGGAACACCCAGAAAAACAACAAAAAAAAGCCACCAAAGAAGAGGGATTGACATTCAAGTACTTTCTCCCTTCTCTAGTCCCACATTGTCCAGCTAAATAGCACTTGTCACACCCCAGAAACCATGCTTCTGTTATCATTTTGAGGAACCTGATATTGTAACCTTGAAGGTAAGTAAGACTGTCTGGAATCAATTTCAAAGAGAATATGTTTGGATATTTTGATTCCTCTACATGGAGGAATTGTAGAGGTACAAATGCTTACAGATGTGCTCACAGATAGATTTGCATTATGTGCTAGGGCTGACTCTGGCCCTGAGTCTGGATTATCACCTCATGCAATTGATAACCTTCCCTTGGAGCTCTAAAAGGCCAGCTGTATTTGTCTGAAACAGTATTTCAGGTCTTTCTTACTTAACTACTGAGCAAAGTGACCTATGGCAATGTATGTGACTTCTAGAGAAGATATGTTATGGGGCTAGATTTTTTGGTCCTTTCCTTCATACAGCACTCACAATGTTATTTTTCTAATATACATATAAAATTGCTGGAGTATTTTACCATTTTGCCTCTAGCTTTAGCCAAAATTAAATTAAATATATCTTGGCCAGCACAGAACCAACAGGAAAAAGGTCAGTTTACACATTAAAAAAAATTGGGAGCTGGTCTTTGTAACATGAACACATCAAGCACATTTCACAACATAAAAACTGCTATAACTGGAAAGTGTAAGCTTAACAGATGTGTTTATTTAGGTGATTTTCAACTTAGTCTGTGAATATAGATTGAAAGTCTAAGAAGAATAGTGCAGATAGTATTTTACTTTTGTTTAGCTTACCTTGACATTTCTTATATCTAATTACTGGTGAATCAAATGAGATCAGCATGCACACATAAACAATTTGAATAAAAATAAAATCCTTAATTATGTTACTTTTTTTCCTGTTCATTTTGAATACTAAAATACTTAAGATAATGCTGAAGCCCCTTAAGCAGCAGGCTACATCTTCGGCTCACAGAAACCCCTGAGCACTCCTAAACTTCTCCAACAGAAGACCACAGGCACTACTTTATATGACTCAGACCTAGGAGCCAGGTTACTTTGCTTCACCTTCCAGTGGGCAATATTAGATTATTGGTCCTGGTATTCTAGGCTTGTATAGGTACCAAAATTGCTGCTATGTGTAGCATATTTGTACTATCTTGGGGGAAAAAACAACAAGCCATTCTTCTTAGACATACTCTTATGCCTTCAGACCAAAGCGATTGAAGTATTTCCATTTTTTATTTGTATTTGTGTATATATTTAGTACTTGTCAGCGTGCAATATTGGACAATACATTTATTTATACATATTTATGTTTTATGTTTCAAAAAAATCAATACAGGTGGATAAATTGGTGGTAAAAGGCTGACGTGCTAGCAAAACTAAAAATTCATTAAGGAGGGTACTTTTGCATTAGCCCTATTACCTAGAAATCAGCCAAATAATGACCGTGACTTTGGTGGGCTTTGGGTCTGTCCCCATTTCTTGTTCTACTTATGACATGGTCTGGCTTAATGCTGGCATACAGCCTAGCAGTCCTACAAACACTGCAAATTTTTTTCTAGCCTACAGGATTTCTATATTTTTTTTCAGTGTTCTTGCCTTTCTGATGTTAAATTGGCACAAACTACATTTTATTAAAATTTTTGGGGAATTTTTCTTTTTTTGCCTGAGGTCTCCTTCTGTGTAATAAAGATCAGGACTCTCGAAAGGCTATTTCATCACATTATTTTCTTTTGTCCAGACCACTGACTTAATTGCTAAGGCCTTTTGTAAGCCTGTGTCCACCCATCCTATCCCTCAGAAACTAGAGCTGTGCCAAGGCAAAAAGCCATGAGAAGAAATACTACCTCGTTGGTATGTCTGTAAAATAGGAAGCCTCCATCTTAATATGAGCCACTGTAGTAATTATCTGTGTCTAATATTTCAGTTGTGTATATTCTCTGGATATGGAATTTTTACTAATTGGCATTTCTTGGTTCCTGTGGTTAACAGTTGTAAACCATAGACTTTTAGTTAACAAGGTGTGTGAAAAGATTCTGAGGAGCCTTCATTAAGAATTTCACAGTAATGTTAGAAATTGTAGCCAGGGAAGCAGCTAATTTAATTTTCCTTGATCAAATATGCTAAGACAGGGGATTATTCTTAAATGTAATTGTCCCTCAGGGAAATGAGAAGAGGAGAAAAAGACAGGGATGGGGTTACCTTCCCAGAAACTGGTTTTATGATGAGCATTCCTACTCTTTGTTTTTCACTCTCTAAGTCTCCATCTGAATTATTGTAGTCTGTCTTTATCACTTATTGTCGTCACAGGCACAGAGCAAGTCAACCACAGAGGAAGTGGAATAAGAACCAAACTGGGAAAAAATAAATGTAAACACATATTTATTCCTCCAGGGTACCTGGAAGCAAAGTAGCACATATCCATCACACTCTACCCTCATTATATCAGCATCTTTGAAGCTGGGCATTTTTTAAATTAGAGGGTATAGTAAATAAGGGTAATTAAAATAAGTTTTAATTATTTGGAAGCCAAAGCTAGGTTAGTAACCCTAGAGTTAAAACAAACTGTGTAAGCAGTCTGTGCAGTCCAGTTTCCCATACAGCTTTACTTCAGTGTTTTTTATATAACCATTCCCTGTGCCTCATTCTGTTAAATTTTAGTCTGCCATGGCAATCTCAAACTGTGTTTTATGGGGTTTATAATTTGATAATGCATATGCTGCATGCTAAAACAGACCTGAGTCAAATAGGCTTCAAACCAGTGTGGGTTTCTTCCTATATTTTTCCCCAAAAGCCCTGGAAAAAAATCCAGTTAGCAGCTCTCCAAGCCATCAAAAACAAAAGAGAAAACAAAAATAGGCTAAACAACCCCAAACTCTTCTTCTCAAGTAGAAAATCTCTTCCAGAAAAAAATGCCTACAGATTTTTTAGTGTAAACTAGAACTGGATAATATGCATCATCTGAAGTAATCTGAAAATTCACCTGAAAATTAGTTTTGATGCTCAGGTAAAGACAATGTGCAAGTTGTACTGCAAAGCCTTTCAGTTTCAAAGCAAGAGTTAAAGCTTTTTCTGAAGGAGAGGATCAGAAATATATTCTAGCAGAATATCTTTCTGCTAGAGAAACCTAGCAGAGCTAAAAGAAAGCTATAGGAAAAGGTTAGGCAGAATTCCTGAGAGCTATAAAAAGTCCCCAAATAACTACAGAGACATCAAAATGTCATCAGGTTGTTAGACTTCAAATTATAAACAGGTGATTCAGTGATGTGATGCAAAAGCAGTCCAAATCCTTGAATTTCAGACAAGGAGTCTCTTCATTATTTACTGCTAATTACGCTGAACTGTGAACTAGATTTAAATTAAGCTTGTCCTGAACTCTATCTGCACTGAAACTCCTAAGGTCATTAATCAGACACTCCACAAGCACAATATTATCAGAATTATAAGTTGCTTTTGGCTTTTCTTTTGCTTTTTGAACGTCTTCCCTGCACATCTGTAG
Source organism: Thryothorus ludovicianus (assembly GCA_013397245.1). Classification (NCBI taxonomy): domain Eukaryota; kingdom Metazoa; phylum Chordata; class Aves; order Passeriformes; family Certhiidae; genus Thryothorus; species Thryothorus ludovicianus. The sequence goes on from VZTB01011155.1 coordinate 743,542, forward strand.
GTGTGTGGCTCCCTTCCAGCTCAGCTGCTGTGCTGACTGGAGCTGAAGGTGGAAAAGCTCCCTCTGGAGAGCAGCACATAGGGGAGCTGCCCTCACCCTGAGGGGCAGCAGCCCTTTTCCTCGAAGATGTTGGGAAACTTGAGATGCTTGCGAGGAGGAACCCCTGCTTGGGGCATCTGGGGGATGGGATATGACACTTCCTGATGAAGAAACAAAAATATCATTTTCACTCAGGCATTCCATTTGTATCATCAGAACCTCCTTTTTGTGCATGGCCTACAAGAGCAGATGTAGCTAAGTTACTGCTTTTTTTCATGTGTTGCATTTGAGCTGTTCCTGAGCAGCTCCTCATGGGAATTGCCTTGTGTTTCTGGAAGCAGAAGGGGGAGGGAGGAAGCCTAAAGCATCTGAAACACAGACCCCTAACTGTGCTGGAACACAGACATTTGCTCAGTGAGCTGCTGAGGACACCTGGAGAACCACTCGCACTTCTTGCCAATTAATTTCCCCCAGAGTCCTCCCATTCTGAGCTTTTTAAGATATGCAGAATGCCTCCAGAGCTTTTAGCCTTTCAGCCTTGTGAATATCTTTGTTATGAGTTGCAGCCCTGGGACAGCAGACCATCCTGGTGTTAGAGATCTCCTGTGCAGATGCTTCCCAACTGTGGCCAAATGGGAGGTTTGCTGTGGTTCTGTACAAAACTCAGGTCTAGTCTCACTGACTGAAATGATTTTGTGAAAAGACTGAAGGATTGGTTCCTCCTACCAAAGCTGTCAGATGTGCTGCTGTTTGTTGATGATTCTGAAGTGGTCTGAATTGCAGAAGTCACTTGCAAGTGTGGCTGAGGATTTATGATCTCTAGATATGTAGCTGAGACAACTTCCCCGAATCACAGAAAATTTTCGAGGAGAGTTGAAAAAATTCTTCCACCTTCTTTTGTCTTCCTTCTACCTTATTAACCTGACAGCTGGAGCTGCCAAAGGAGGCAGAATTAGATTGACAAGACTCCTCTGGAGAGTGCTGTTTCCATTCCCTACTTCCACAAGTGCAGAGGCAAAACTTTGAGGCCAAAGAAAAGCCATTTCTGTCCAGTGTTTTCTAGGGCATGGTTCTGAAAAGTTTTCTGTGAGTGACTGGATAAGGAAGTTACAGTGCAACTATTTTAAGAATCAATTAAACCAAGTGTAAAGAAGGAGGAGAAAGCAGGTATGTGGCAAACAATAATAGTTTGCAATAAGACACTATGTAATATTTGAAGGAACTATTGTAAGAAAGGAGTGACCAATATTGAGGTTTCCAAGTCCTAGGATATAGTGTACGATAGTCTAAAAGATGTTTTCACAGTTAAGTTGTGCAGTTGGATGGCCAGACCTCCCAGCTGAGCCGTGTCAGAGTCCTTGCCTGATGATGGAAAACCCACCTCGGTCAATAGTTCAATTCTGTTAGGTTTTTTGAGTGCCTTTTCAGGTAGTCACAAAGGCTGTTTCTTTCCTTGCTGGGGGACAACCTATACAGCTCTATCTGACACACTGCAATCTCTTCTTGATACCTCTTAAAAATCCATACTGAGAAGTTTATAACTGAAGATTCTAACTGAGAAGTCCTTGAAGAAAACAATTATTCTTGCTTTTCAAAATTAGATACAGCCTGTTTTACATAATCATCATGAAGATTAATTCAGTCATCTTTTACCTGCTTTGGGAATCTCATAGGGATTAATAATAATTCATCATTTTTGAAACTCTGAGATACATTTTAACATGATATTTGACAGGTTTGCATAATATGTGATTAATCAATTAGAAATTTTGTACATATGCATGACACTACATGAATATTTCTCTGATCTTTCTCCAATACACTTGTAGACACAGAGTTCTTGTACAGTAGTTAAAAAAAAGAAAATCTCCTCATTCAGCTCCCACTTATGAAAGATTTCAAACAAGAAATAGCTTTGCATTCATTAATGAAAGAAAAAAACAAAAATGCATCTGTCTATCAGGAAATCTGATATCTGCTACACTTGCTAAATCCTCTTTTCACTGAAATGGATTAAGAGATCTTATAGAAAAATGTAAGTGAAAAAATGGGATAATAAACTGCATGCTTTAAATAGAAGATAGGATTATACTTACTGCTCTGCAAAAAAATGTGTTGTTTGTACTGTGGAATAAAAAGCAGTTCATACATGCTCCAAACCTTTATTCTGGGCCTGAGCTGTCTACTAGTTTTAATGTTGATGCTTAAAATTGTCAAGGGATTTCAATGGACAGAACTTGCATTTCATTCTTTGAACGTGGATGAAACTTCACCTGGCACCAGTGACATTCACATCAATATAACAGAGGGCAGATACTGGCTATGAGTGCCTCTCATCAGTCACAATCTACAAGATCCTAGATCAAAATAGATCCAAAACCTAGAAGTACTTAAAACAGTTCTTCTTCCAAGATAAACTCAAGGGAGTTTTGATCCAATGAACTAAAGTCTGTACACTAGATCTGGTAAACAAAACTCCCTTTCTATTGTGAATTTTCTTTACCCATTTCAGTTTGGCATGGATGGAAATGCAAAAGCAAACCATCCATCTGGTACTAATTCTTGTAGAATAGCTCAAGATGGCTGACCAAACACCAGCTAATGGAAAAAGGAATGTGATTTGTTGACAAACACTTCAGCTAACACATGCTAAATGTTTGCTTACACCCATGACAGTTTAGTGGCCTCAGTGGTCCATTTGATGGAGAAAAGGCAATAGTGGGAAAATTTATCATACTGGTGCCTGTCTACCTGATCATTCTGGCATACTGCAGAACTTCATCTACAGTGAAATTTGGCAAGAGACTCTAATTTTCAGTGAAATCATCTATTTTGCAACATTCTCTCCCCTATCATATTGTTTTTGGCGTGTAACAGACTTGGAGATTAGAAGGTCAGATAAAAATATTCATTAGTTACCTAAAAATGGTTGCAGCCTCTGACGAGGAAGAAATCAAGTCGCAAAAATCCTTTCCAGAGCAGACTGTGAAAGGCTGCACTTGGTGCCAAATGTGAGACTGGTCAGACCTATGTTTAGAAACCCATGATAAGTTCTAAACACAGTTTGATGAAAACCTGATGCAAGCCTCTCCTTTCCCTGTCATCCGTTGACATTAAACTGTGAAGTTGCCTGTGATGTCAGTTCTGAATTATTCCCTCTTGATTGCTGACTCAAAAGCTAGATACTAATGGAGAACCAAGATTTTTAAGGTTCATCAGAGAAGGCATTATAAATCTGAAAAATATGCATAACTCTGGCTGGAGTATGCTCACATGACTCTTCTGTATTCTGTTAACTATTCTATAGCAATAATTTTGCAAGAGGCCTTGTTTCCAAAGGCTGATTTCTTTTTGGTTTTGTCTAAGTGCTCTGTGCATGGAGAGGGAACACTGGCATAAACACAGAAATTCTCTGCCTGAGTTTAAGGGAAATTTCATGTGGGAAAGACGCTGGCCACACTACACTAATAAGAAAGCTTCAAGACAATGTTAAAACTACTTTATGAAACTTTGGAATATTTGAAATATTCAGAGGAATAATTCAACTGAAGTTACAAGATTTTGCTCTTGAGTTGCCCCAGATGAAAATCACTGCCAAGTAACCCTCTGGTCCTGTGAGACACATGCTCTTAGCTTTGATTCAGTGGCTACTGCTTGACTAAAATTTTAGCAACACTGAGGTCTTGACCAGAATCAGGCTGGTAGTCCAGCCTCGTCTTCTTCAGACAGACAAAGGAAGGATGCCTTTGCCTTGGTCTTGTTCCCAGGATAGTTCTCTTATTTGAGAATCTGCTGCTGTGAAAATCTCTACTGTCCCTCTCTACCCAGACTTTTATTCATCTTGTCTTGCCTTTTGAAAACTTATCTGTCCCTGTTTTCCCTGTCCTTGCTGTTTCTTCCAACTAATAAACAAATCAAATCTATCTTACAGTGACTATTCCAATAAGCAGGTCAGCATTCACCATTTGTAATTATTATAGAGCATCTCCAAATATGTTCATGTTCAACCCACGCTTTTCAGTTTTGGCATGCTTTCTTAATGCTGGAAGCATTTCATAAATATTAACTGGTTATACTTTCCAAGGAATCTGGTGCAGTTCAAATAGTATAGTTTCTATTAAAAATAAACTTTTATCCTTTTTTTTCTTTCCATTGTTATTAGAAGAGGTGGTACTCTGAGGAATTTTAAATATAGATGTGCTGTAATTTTGAAGGAGAGGTACCCCTTTAAAACTTCTCAAACACTGTGATAGGGTGGTGATATAGGAGAAAAATATTGGACTAAAACCCAGAATGGGAATTAGCATTTGGAGGAGTGTGTAGTATTGAATAAATGGGATGATGAGAAGAAACAGAGAGATGCAAGGAAAAATGCCAACTAAGAAATCCAATGCTGATGAACTAGGAAAATTAAACGAAATCTAGGGAATTATTACAGGATGAGAAAATAAAACAAAAGTACTCAAATGCTTGAAAAAAGCAGTAATCCAATTACACACAAAAAGTGTGGAGAAGAAAAACAGAGATGGAACAGAAGTCGTCAGACAGACTTTGAAGAGTAACAGGAGCAGGACAAGAACAGAGTGAAGCAGGGGGGAGTTAAAAGTTAAAACCAATGCACACAATCAGTGCAGAATTCAACCATCTATCTGGCATTTATGGGAAAGCACTTATAAAGATCATGGAATATATAGTATCCCATAGGGTTCTTGTATTTCTGGTACTTACACTATTATATCTACCTGACAGAGTACAATGGTTTCAAAGTGAAGGGAATTGAATGATCCTGTCCTGATTTTCTGCATGAAGAGAAAGAATGGCCAAATGTGGAACTTTTCCATCCTACTTTCTCTCCAGATTCTGCATGCAAGCAGGATTCAAATCTCCCTGGCTGATGTTGGTAGAAGGAAACAAAACTTGACAAGCTTTTCTGTAAACGCTAAATTATCCTTGTTTTCCTGTTATGTGGCTAACTTATTTTACATCCTGAGTATTTAATAAACTAAATTTCTAGTCTGTCTCATGATGGAGGTAAAATCAAGCTGCAATCTTTTGGAGTCGTCTCTGTTTAAGGGTGAGGTATCTCTTGACATTAGTGTGTGGTGGAGAAGCCTACATGATCAGAATCACCCACCCAGCACAAATTTAAGTCCTTTGCATGGTGAAACACTTTTTTGGCAACAGTGCCCAAGCATGGGGCAAAACCCCATAACCAGGCTGCCCAGCCTTCCTCAGTGTCTGAGAGAGCAGGAGATGAGTGTGGGCTCCCGAGTTTTCCCATGTCTGAGCCCTTTGCCTCCCAAGCCAGCTGCCCCATTCCAGGTCTACCACATGCAGGTAGGGCTTATGACCAGGCAACCTGAGTCTGAGCCTTGCTCTGGTTTGACACCAGTAGGTATAGAAATTTGTTCTTCACCCTGTTTACATTTATTGAACAAAGTCTTTTGCACTTTATGAGACTGAAGCAGGCAATACTGCGTCAAAACTATTGTTGAATGGGGTAGTGGGACAAAATCCTTTTCTGGGGGAAATCCACCCAAACCAAAGATTGCAACAACTAGAAACTGAACTCAGGCTTTCAGTCTGTTTCAGTCAGCTGCTGCAGAGATGGCCTTGGAGAGTGAGCAAGAGAGAGGAGGAAAAAAATCCCAACAAGGTTCTCAACTTCTGGAAAAATTTACCCTTTCTTAAGGGCTAAATATAGAGCTTAATGAAGCCAACAGAAATTTCAGTAAGCATCAATCAATTCCAGATCAGAAAATTACCCATCTGTTCATTTACAGACTCAAGAAAGATCCAAAATAATGATGTAGTGATGGGTAAACCTTGCCTCTTCCCCTTTCATGGCTGTCAGGGCAGGCTGCCTTTAGCAGCTACTTTATTTGGTGCTTAAGAAGTTTAATAATAGTACACATATTGGGCCAGAAATTATTGATTATTTCCATCATAACTGCCATACAACCCTCATAAAGGCTCCAGTTTTAATAGCTACTCTTTGGTGTGGCAATGTAGTGGACTTTCAATAAGATATACACAGAATATTTTATGAGAAGACTGGCACATTGTGCCACTATTGCGTTCAAACCAGAAGTATAATATCTTCTCTGACATTTTTCAGGACTCTGTTGCTGGATCTTTGAACTATATAATGTCCAAACTTTGTGTAAATAAATTCATTTTACTCCAATTCAGACTGGCATTATAAGTGTCTTGAGGGAGGGAAACAGGGTAGTATTATAGCACAATGATTTCTAGATATATTTTTAGTTTATTTTCCTCGCAGCAATGTAATTTGGTGTAGTGGTGTGCATGTGTCTAGAACTTTATTGTTAACAGCTATAAATGAAAGATACTGTTTTAAAAAGTCATAATTTACGCAATGTCTGAAATCCATATTAACTTCAACATTGGTGAGGAGATAAACCTGCCACTTCAAGTCTTAATGGTTGTATTTCAAAAGATTCTAAAGATATAAGTCTAAGATATATTCAGAGTATTAGCAACTTTTGACATAATCAGCACCACAGCAGTAATTTTCTTTTGCTTTTGTGTTTTAATTTTATTGGTAGGTAAAAGTATGAAGAATTTGAAATTGAAATTTAAATATTTTAAGAATTAAAAATGTTTACAATGTACAAACAAGGAATCATACAGAATTCCAAACTGCATGATGTGATAACTTGCTCATAAACTGGGAGAGGTGACATCAAAAGAATAATGTTGCTGAATCTATGTGCACTTCACATATGCTGAGGGCTCAAATGTGACAAACTCATGCATCCAGGACCTAAATGGACCTTCCTAAAATGGAACAGACTGAAAATGTGGAAAAATATTTCCACACTCAAGTCCGGTTGCAGATTTTTATATCACAGGCTAAAATTTCTAACTTTCCTGCCAAGAATGTATATTAAAACTGCAAAATATGAGCTGAAAATCAATGCCAGATTATGGGCAGCTGGACTATTTTCAATGAAGAGCAACACTGAAGCCTTCATTGCATAATAAACAAACTGTGGTGGAAAATGTGTTCAGCCTTTCCATTTAGTTAACAGAGGAATCTAAAACTTTCCCTTGCAATCAGCTTGTTACCTTGCAGCCAGATCATCTTGGGGGCTTTTCACAGAAAGGGGGCTCTTCGCACACATATCAGCCTCTGCCCAAGGAAAAGAAAAGAAAGACAAAAAAAAAGTGCTTCCTTGGTTTATTTTATACAATTGTTTCAGGTTTCTGCTGTGTTTGTTCATTAAAGAGCTAATTTGAGAGATATTGGATTAAGTGGATTTGCTAGTCACCTCCAAGGCTGATGGATCACAACCTGGCCACCTATTGTGCATAGTATTAAAAACAGAAGTAGAAGGAAAAACAAAGCTTCAGTGCTATGGCAGCTTGCATTACAGAGTAACAAGAAAAAGGAATACACAATCTTCACAGCTTTACCGAAAACTACCAAAGCTGCTGTTTCAATTACAATCTGGGCATGATCCATGGTGTTTTGAATTACACTTTTTTACAACTTGTTTCATGCTGGCAGTATGAAGTCCCACATTAGATTACCTCACAGTTCTTGTCCCAATAAACTAAACTGTGTATGTATTTGAAAATGCTTTCTGTGTCCCTGGAAAAAGGACTGAGTGACCTCTTTGATCATCGCAGGTATATTGAACTCTTGAGAATCCAGTGAAGAGTAGGCAGCAGGCTTTTTGTTTCCTGTTGTTGTTGTGGCAGTTTTCTGCACAGCTGTTTTGAAACATATTGGCACAACTGATAAGGCAGAAATGTTTCCATTTTTGATGTGCTGAAGTTAGTGTGTTTTTGATAAAGACTAGTGGAAAAACTTTCACTCACTGAAATCCAGTACTTGTTTAACTTCCCTGATGGAAGTCAAAAGTCTTCTTCAATATTGAATGTCTGGCTGGATCAGTGTCTGAGAATCCCCTGCTGCGTTATACCTGTATGCCTTTTTGCTACAGGTGATATAAAAGAGAAGTCATAGTTGCCCTGGGGAAATTCCAGCTGTCATTAGTTGCTGGCATAAACAATATCATGAAGAAAAACTAATCTCTTCTGGTTAAGACAGAGAGAGGAAGAAAGGAACAGTACAGTACAGTACTGTGCTGCACCACAAGGACCACCTCTTCAGAAGATCAGCAATATCTGATACATGTTAAAAAAGTCTTTTAAGCTTTATCATGTGAGACATGTGACTTAAAGTTCAGAATTTAGTTTTTTTTGGACTTGTATTTTTGACTGTTTAGTGGATTTTTATTCAGATTGCTGAACATTATTTTCAGTGAGGAGGAAAGGACCAGATTTATTCTCTTATTGTAGTTGACAGAACTGTATGGCAATGTGTCTTTAATTCCCTTGGTGTGTGGAGGGAGTGGAACCACTAAAAGAGGACATAGAAGTTTTTCTATAGTGTGTGGCTCTAATGGTTCTCTCTGATACTGATCTTTGGAAGTTGGCTGGAGGTCGTAGTATGGAGACTGAACCACCAGTGAGCAAAGTGTTAGTGCAAGTGAAATTTTTGAGCAGAGAAGTTGAACCTTCAAGATTTTCTTCAGAGGTCAAGGGAAAGGATTATGACTGGTCAGGGATCACTGTGACCCTATGGCCAACACAGATATTATATAATTAACAGTAAGAAAAATGACTGGAATGCAACCATGAAGGACGATTAAATGCATTGAGATCTGCATCCAGGCCATGTTCAGAGACTAAGGCTCCTGAATTAACTTATTATAGTCTTCACCTCATACTACATTATTGGGACTTTGATGTCAGAGCAATCTAGGGCCCTCTGAAACCTTAACTCACTTTCTCCATATCTCCTCATCAGCTGTTAGGCGTAGGTGAGAATGACAGTGAAAGAGTAGACTACACACTTGCAGAGCCCTGGGGGCTGTGGTATTGATATGCTTTTATCAGCAACCTGATCTCATAAAGAGGTCCTGAAAGACTCTGCATTGTGGGAAGGAATTAAGTTATGCAGCAAAGAGATGCGTGCTCTAAGTCTAAAAGAACGAGGAAGAAAACCACATCTGAAATGCTTCACTGCATAGCATGCTTCTCCTCGTGCCTTCAAATCAACAGCTAACACAAAAATGTGAGCATACTGGAAACACATTTTCATGTCAGCTCCAGAATTTAGATTTATTAAGAGTTATTAAAGGTTTATTTGACCCTCAACCTTTTGCAGAATTAATTACTTATATTAGAAAAGTGCTACCTTTGTTAAGAATTTTAACTGAAAATTGGCACATAATGAGTCAGGTCTTTACACATGAGTACTTTCTAGAGCTAAGTTTACTAGAGCTGCATCATGACAGCCTCCCAGGGGTTATTGAGGTGAGAAGGGAACTTTAGAGCCCTCTGATATCAGTCCCTAATGGTCTATCCCTGGCCACATAAGGCAAGAAACAATTCTGAAACAGAAATACAGCTCCTGCTATTCTGGTAGAAATCAGAATGAATGGATTGGAAATGTTACCAAGGGCTGCCTTTTCATTAATTTACTTCACCTATTACCACTGCATCTTCCTGAGCTCCCTGAAACATCAGTTCATTGTGTCCTCTATAGCTCCTGTTGTCATTGTGTTTGATACAGATGCACAATGAAAGGAATCAAAGGAAAGATTTTGTGTGTGGACAGAGGTTATTGAACAATTCACAGATAAATATGTTCCTCAAAATTTTGCAGGAGCTGCTATATAATGTGAGTAAGTAAGGTAAGTAAAATTCTATTTTAGGAGTGATTTTTGCTGCTTAGGGAGAGCTGCTTAGGATCCTGAATTGGAAAAATTATATATCAAAAGGGGAGGGGGAAGATGTGTCATGAAAACACGAATCAGAAAAGATCACATGGTAAATATATGTGTACACTTATTGATCAAGACAGAATTAATCTTTTGCCTTATTAGGCTATAACTGCTTCTTTTGAACAATTTTCTTAATATGCCAGAATGACTAATGAACATTGCCAAAGTGTCTACTATTCTGCTTGTGACTGCCATTTTAATGTAGGTCTTTGCCCACATAAATGTAAATTTGTATATAAGTGCATGCACATAACTTTTAAATGTCAATGTTAGAAATGCATATAACTGTATGATACCTAGCTGGCAGTTTGTGACACTCAAAAAAAATTTCTTCATGGAAAATATCAACAAATGTATAGATGTTGAAAGTGACACTTAAAATAAATGGTAGAGTTTATTGTTCAAAATCGGTTTAAAAAACGCTTTGACAAAATGCAGCTGCTTTTTGGAATTTGTAGCACTGTATTGAAGTATTTGAATGTGAGTCTGGGTGGCATCACAAACATTTGTTTCCCATTGATTTAAAGCTATAAATGCAAAATCCTTTGAAAAATCCTCCTATACCAAGAGTCTAAAAGAACGACTTGAAAGATCCAAATGTCAAGTTGGAATCAAAATAAATTTGAGGAAGCAGATAATTGAAAGTATAAAAAGAAACAAACATTACCATTGCAAGGCAGTTCAGCTGTAGTCATGTTTATTTGTGCATTTGCAGAGCTGCTTTATACTGTATGAGCTAATCCTGTGTAGGGCTTGATCTCCCAGTAAACTGACAGTGGAGTATCGGAGTATCGACAGACTGGGCAGTGTGTTCCTGACATTACTGCAGTGTTCCCCACGCCCACTACAGTGGATCAATCAGCCTTTGCACTGCATCCCCACAGCACTCCAGAGGCTACTGCCCTGCTCACGATTGCCTGCTCAGTTTGTCACTCTGCACAGCTCTGAGGAAAGTGCAGCACTGCACGTACACCTGAAGCCCAGCACCATGTTTCTTTCCTTTCTCCAGCACGACTCCTTCCCTGACTATTTTCTTTCCTTCAAAGAAAGTTAGCTTCCAATTATTTCACAATTTGGACTTTTCTTGGGCCATGCCAAGATAAAGGAAAGCTTGCCAGCAAAGTTTGTGATTCATCTCTCTTTTCATCATCAGCTTATGAACCTGCTTGTTTGACTGGAAGCTCTCTGGATTAAGCCGATGTGGTTTAACAGTGCCTTGTACTAACAGCTCAGAGCCAGTAACTGACTACATCTTCTAGCTTTGTTTCATCTTACTAAAGAGTTGATTATTATTGTGCCACTGGTCTCCTGGGAACTGCACTCCTTGTGTTCAGTTTCCAAGAGTGTGTGAAAGAAGATGATGGGATGCAAGAACAGCAAATAAGAGGATAAAAAGTACCTGGCACTAACAGCTGAAGGTGCTGCTTTTCCAAAGAGAAAAGCACGAAAGTTCTGCTGGCAGCAATGCCCAGTTGTGCTTACAAAATGAGTTTTTCTACTGTTGTAGAATTAGCTAGTCATCTGAATAAAACCACTGCAGGTTACCTGTTTATATCTTACAATACTAAAATGGGAAAGAGTAGCATTACATAACTGAGGAGTTCCTGTACCATAGATTCCCATTTCTGTGTTTGGTATTTAATTTTCAGTATTAAATTTCTAAATCAAATAGCTATAAAATCTCATCTGAATAACAGCATAGTACATGTTTTATAATGTTACCCAGTAACTAGTAACTGGTATATCAAACCTTGAAATTTCTGATTGATTCAGAAAATAATTCAGCATTGAGTGATAACTAATACAAATCCTGTTTCAGAGGATTAATAACTATGATTATTAATGATGTGATTAGTAACAAGGTGATGATTAAAATGATTAATAACAAGATTGGTAAAAGCCCTGTGAACCAGAGCCAGTGCTGAGTGCTCCCTGTTAGCCCTGCTAACACAGGAATGACTCTGATCCTGCTTATGCAGTTCCTGTAGCCAAAGCCATTTTCCCACTGTTGAATACCAAAATATTGCTATCATATAGGAAACTGACCCCTTGTACTGCATGCCTTTGACTTGTTGGACTACAGAATTGATGTCTTTTGCTATTTGCTGAAGCTGTGCTCTGCTTCAGGGATAGCCATCAGAGAGAATTCTGCCCTCTGTAGAGCAGAGCTGTCTAGGCTGGCACTTGCTTTGGCATGCCCCTGAAAATGAGGAGCAGACTTGATTCTTGCTGTGCAAACATGTCAGTGACAGCATAAAATCTGAGTAAAATATTTATCTGCTAGGTTCAGTGTATGCTTGTCAGCATGAATTAAAAAAAGAAAAAGAACTTGTAGAAACATATCTGAAATGAGGAGACATTTTGCCTGCTCCTCATTCACCTGGACTATGCTGTCCTTTCATATCTCTCACTAGATTAAAAAATATTTCATCTTGTATTTGTCATCAAACTTTGGGACAAATCACATCCCTTCTCTTTTGTCATTGTGGGAAGATCATTAATAATGATACTTCCCAGAATTAATGTATTTGAATATTTCATTTCCCTGACTGGTGCTGCAGACACAACAAGCACCTATTTTGGGACGTTCAGCAGTCCAGATCTTAATGGCTAATGAAACTTTTACTTTGGGAAGTCAAATGTGGCAGGTCCAAATAAATAATTGCAAAGAAAGTACTCAGCACTTCAAAGATTTTATTAGGCAGGAAATGAATGTCCACACTCTGCTTAGTTTTCAGCTCAGCTAGAGAGTGTTTCTGAAGGGTTTACACATCATCCAAACAGAAATTCACAGAGCCATAGAACAAGAAAGGACAGGGAGACTCTAAACCAACCGTGCATGTGCTGAGGCATCTGTCTTTAGGACACAGCTACCTCACAAGCCTTCAGAGTATAGCAAGTCAAAACAAAAAGAGGAAGCAAGAAGAGAGATTTGGATTAGCAGGTGTAGTTTTTTTGTGCTGGAGGAGCTCATTTGGTTTACTTTTGGTGGCATTGTCCTCAATCTGTTTTCATCCATGTATTGCTTCATAGGGTTTTTTTCCTTAAGACAGAAGATTATGGAAAGCATGAATTTAGCATACTGCTTTTCTTCCAAGTAGTTTGTGTATTTGAATGTTTTTGAGCCTTTACTAAAATGTAAACAAAAAGCAAAACTCTAGTAATCCCATTAAATTGTTAATATTCCATTAAGTTGCTATTATCCCTACAGTATCAGATCAATCAAAGCGTGCTAAAGCACAGTCATTTTATTCCAGTGGTATATTAACTCTCTCCCAATTAATGTAGCCTTTCTTGGACAGAACTGTCTCTTGCTGCCGAGCTGAGGTGCTCTCCCCTCTGTCTCTCCAGACTCCTGGCTGTGTTCCTGCGCTCTCTCTCCACCTTTTCCCGGGCGGCTCCCGCAGTGGGGCCGCTGCCGGCGATGAGCGCAGCGCAAGATGCTCCGCCAGACCCCTCCTGCGGATGCCGCTCACCGTGCCGTCTGCACTGGCAGGGTGACACCTTCGGAATGATCCTGACTTGCTGTGAGCAAGCACTGCTTTGGTGTTTGATGAGTCTCTCCGGTCTAAACCCCTGGTGCATGCACCTCCCAGCGTGCCGTGGACCAAACCTGGACACTCAGACACGACCACAGCAAACACTGATTCTGGGGAGGGGGGCTTCTTGCCCTGGATCTGTGCAGAGGTCAAAGAGATACAAATATATTGTACTTCCCAGGAGCAGGCTGATGATGCCAAGGGCTGCCCACCCTGCTGCTGCTGCAGCTTGTGAATTTTGCTTTTGATACTCACTTGCCGCCATTTAGATCCGAGGCATGCAGGTGGCAATCTAAGGCATGATACACTGTGTTAGAGACTTCAAAAGTACTAAACAGCTGGAGTTATATAGGCATCTGAACCTTCTTTACCTATCTTCAGGCTGAAAAGCCATCTGGGCTGCTCCGAGAGTATAGGCTTTAGGTAAAAATCAAAAAGCAGGAAAAAAATTATCAGAGCTGGGAAACTCTTAAAATGTCTTTCTATGAATGCTGTAGTCACTCCCTTTCATTGCCAGAAATCAGTTTTATGGTATTTGTACCATGTTTATGTAGCCCTCTTTCCAACTTCAAAGAGGGAAGACTGAATTAGGGGGAAAAAGAGCTGAAGCAGCCATAGTTAAGCAACAGTAGCTTCTTCAGGACCGTCTCTTTTCTCTGCCGCTGTCACACACAATTAATGTTTGTAAGCAAAATTAGGTCAGTATTTGTTACACTGTTTTGGAGTGAGGTGTCTGGTAACTGCATCTGAAATAAAAAAAACCAAATAAAGGTATTACAGTTATAGGACAAGTCTGACAGGCTAAAGTACTTACAGAATGTAGCCCAAGTAGTCTCAGCATTTAAATATAAATAATAATTTTGAGTACTCCCCTGATAGAATAGATTATCAGTGTTACTTGCCAACCTAATCAACCTTTGTCAGTAATTTAAAAAATCATGTTCTGTGTTAATTTGGCTCAAAAATTCATATGACATCTTTAAAATCCAGTTTCCTATTTTGCAATTTAAAGAGACGCTTATAGTGCATAGAGTGTTGGGAAAATGAAGCCATTAGCATTGTAATGTCTTAACAACCTCATACCTACAGGAAAAGGAGAAGAAAAAATGTCAGCTGTGCTCAGTCTGCCCAATTCCTGTCCTGTTGGCTTGTAAGATCCAGATAAACCAAAAATAGTCCAATCCAAACCAACAATAAGCAATAACAAAAGTTACATTTTTTTCCTTTAAAATGAAAGAAATAAGTTGGAGTTTTCAATGGAATTGAGAAGAGAGATCTATTTTTGAAAACGAGTCAGGTGTGCATTCATCAGTATAGAATGTGGCAGATAAATAGTACCCCTTCCCTTGTAATTCACGCAGAGACCCAAACTCTTATTTTACTTGTTTTTTTTCTCTATAGAAAAATAAGACACACAAAAGTATGCAACAGTATAAAATTAAGTTATGGAAATTCACAGAAAGTGCCTTTCCTGAAATAACATTCTGAGGTTTTGTTTGTATTGGAAACTCTGAAAAATTCAAGCACAAAAACTCCACACCTTCTTTATCTGTCAATTTCCCCTTTCCAACCAATTAACGCAAAAGAAAAAAAAACACACAGAGAGAAAATGATGTCATAGAATCAGAGAAAAAGAGACCTAAAACTAAAACCTGTTTTCCACTTTGCTTTGAGCCAGCTTAGCTCAATTTACCTGATTGGAATTCTGTATACTTTAGAGGAGGTAAAAAACATGACCTCCTCGCTTTGAATAGGCTATGCAATGACCATTTTACAATTTAACCTCGTTCTCTTAACATATTCAATCTGGTATTTCCTTTCTATCCACTATGATGTTGTATATTCGGGAGTAATGAGAAAGACACAGACCTCACAGTCTGGTTTTCTGTTTGGATTTGAGTTCATTCAACAAGGCTTTGTTTTCCTGCCTCCTTGGCTGGCTCTGCACCGTGTTTGAAGCACAGACCATGCTTCATTTAGCAGTGACCTTGATCTGCAGTTGTCAGAGCGGGCACACTCTGCCTGGTGTCTGATGGGTCCCTATTTTGTTGCTTCTACTGTTGTCTAAATATTATGACAGAGGAAATCTTCCTACAGTTGTGGATGCCTACAGCCAAGCTTAGAGTTTTCAGCAGGTAGGAATGTGGGAGCACGCTTTTGGCTTAGCCTGGCTGCATGGCCAAACGTCTTGAGGCTGCTGGCTGGCAATCAGAGAGGCTGCAGAGAGCTGGTGAGCAGCCAGGGGGGAACTGGTGGTACACAGCACTGCCAGTTCTTGTAGGCTAGTCCAGAGTCACTGAAGCATACCTGTAGTCTGAGACAAGTACCTGGAAAAAATTGCATGGCAGTGGCTATGAGAAGAATAAAGAACAGATAGGAGGAAAAAAGTGGGGTCAATACACATCTTTCAGGATCAGACATTGCTTTACTAGCTGATTTCTCAATAAAAATGGCTGGATAGCTATTTCTTACCAAGGATGGATACTAGTTTCAATATTAGTCCTAAAGTTATGCTGCAGATATTAGGCAGCCTGTCCTTACAACTGTGTCTCCTGCAGAGTCTGGGGCTATAGCACAATGGGGAGGGCACAGGCTTTTCTACAGTTAAATGTATACAAATTCTATTGAGATTGGTTGCAGTTCCTCATGGTGATGAGCGGACAACAATGAGCTGGAACTATGAGTTGGAATCTCTGTTCTCCACACAGAGGATCTGTGGCAAGGTTTCCCAAAGGCTGGTGTTTCACACACTCATCACTTGGACTTCCTGTTATTCACAATAGCCCATCAACTCAATAAGACATTGACATACCTGTTCTAAAGGTCACATTGCAGCCTGTAGTCGAATAGAGAACTTATCTTTCCCTTTGCCAGTAAATGGCATGCAGGCTGCTATGCCATAAACCTGGCAACTGACAGCTCATCCCAAGGAAAACTATCACTGATGGAGGATACAACAATCTTCACAGCTTAACCTGCTGGCCTGGCTTCCAGGCCAAAGATGGTGACACCACCTTCCATTGTGTTGGTTGTTCCCATTCTTTTGGTATTCAGTTTCAACTTTATTTCTACTTCCAGAACTAATAGATGACATTCCACTCCTCACATCTAATCCAAATTTTTTCTGGAAGATCTTTATCCTAGCTGAGTCTCATTGTAACTGCAGCCTCCAGACTCTGGCAGCTTAGGCTTCATGTAGGTGTTATAAAAGAAGTGAGGCCATTTGAACTCTAAAAATCTCTTATGGCTAGAACAAATGTTAGAAAAGAGGAGAAGAGAAGGAAAACATGGCTTTCTTTTGTGCAGCAGACTTCGGAATTGCTTACCAAAAACTGACTGCAGAACCAACATTTCTTTGCATTTGTATTTCTTTGCATTTGCTTGAGGCTGTTATGGTGTACAATCTGATAGCTATCATGTATTTTTTAAAAATAGAAGAAACCTTGAACAAGAAAACAGAATTATGAAGTCATTTACCAAGGTCAATCAGAAGGAAAGAACCCCCGCTATTATCTGAGGTGCAAAACCTTGTGTACAATTTGAAGGGCTGATGATTCCTCCTGGAAGGGTCTCATAGGTAGGTGAGTGCCCGAAATTTCCAGAATTAGTTACGTATTTTGCTATCTGCTCTGCAATTACTGTTGTCTCTGAAGAACTGGCCCCCCTACTGGGACTTTGTACGGTTTGTTGTGGTTTTGACCACTTCATTTCTCTTAAGAATGAAAAAAATAATAAAGAGAAAACAAAAATCTGTGCATTTAGATTATATTTAGCAATCAGCAAGAAATAGAAACACCTATTTACATATATGTAACAATCAAAAAGTCAAAATCCATATTGCCCTACCTTCAAATTACTTGATTTTATTATCTGTAATTATGCAAAATATCATATGCTTCTCTTACATTTCCCCTTCTCAAGGCAGTTAAAAAAAGGTTCTTGTTGTGTAGCTCATAGACACTGCTAGGAAATCTTTTTCACAAAAACTATTTTCTTGAGAGTCCATAGATTAAGAGGACATAAATACATTAACTGGGAGGAAATACTAGAATAAAGCAAGAGCTGTTTGATGCAAAGTTTTTTAAGCCATTATTCCTGAACTCTCTAATATCTTGCTTTTACAGTTAGCTCAAAAACTGTGAAACAGATCATACAGTCAAAAAAAAAAGAGCCATAAAACACCTCCTAGTCTTTGTAGCATTACAAATAGAATAAATGGGTGAAAGCTTCTAATGAAATCTAAAAGCATTGATGCAACCCAGACAGATGACCTGGTGCTATCAGAAGAGGTTCAAATATCCTGCCTATATCTTTTGATGACAAAAAAGGACTGGATAAACCTGAATAGAAACTGAACTGATATGAGCCAGGTTTTTTACATTATATGCCAGCTGCACTCAGAGGAAGCTGAGACCCTTGTTTAACAGCAAGATGAAGAGAGTGAAGAGGACTGTCTAACAGTTCTTGTTAAAACCTGTAATTATTTTTCCTAGTTTATGCTTCAGATTGGAAGCCATTTAACAGGTGCAGAATCTTGGGCATGTTTAAGAAAACAGTTGAGGAAGTGCCATGAGAATTTCTGCCTGAATATATTAGCTTTCAGTGTATTAATTTTGTTTCAAAATTTATTTTTTTAGATTTTTATTATACATAAGATTTAGGGAGAAATGTTTTTAATTTCTATCCCATAGTCAGCTCTCGACTTATACTTAAATTGCACTGGATATGATGGCAAAATCAAAGTGCTTGGTCAGCCAGAATACTGTGTAAACATGATAGTGACTGAAAGACAGAAAATACACATTGAATCACTTGTTCAGATTATTAGGCATGCTTTATGTACTGTCATTTATTTGTATGTAAAATAACTCATCTGAAAATGTATATCAAGAGCAGAATTTTGAGTTGAAGCCTCACTCAGAGATTTTCAAAAGCAAAAAAATGTGGCAACCTCACAACCAGCTATTGAAAGCAATGGGAACTTGAAGGGGTAGAAGCAAATCTTGCAGAATGTGCCATTGACAGCAGAAAGCCAGCAAGGGAGAGCACAGGTGTCATGGAAAGAATGCTTTGGTTTTCATCTGAGAGAGACAATAACTAGAATGGGAGGCATGCACACTTGGGGCTATCAGCAAGACTTTTCAACGATTTTTAGAAAAACAGTGAAAGGATGTTTATTCCACGGCAGAGATGGAGGGAGCCCTTCCCAGTACGGCCACTCAGAGCATTCACCTCAGTGCTGACAGCAGCAGACCAGAGAGGTGAATATAAGGCAATTGCTCCAATCAGTGCTCTCTCCCCAGTCTGTATGAATTACTATTAATAAAACATGAAATGCCTGCAAGAATAGTATAGCCAAGAGCCTAGTGTCAAGTTGAAGCTTGCTCATTCTCAGAAAAGGAGCTGATTTAGAAGAAATGGCATTTTCTAGCAGGAGCACTTTATTGAAGAGCTCTCAGCCAGCTTTGTTTTAAACACAACACAGTCTATGAAAATGGAAGAAGAACTGATCTAATCAGAAGAACCAAAATCAAAATGTCTCATTAAAAGAACAAATTTAATGGGTCTAATTCAACTGATATCAGCACATTTCAGATTAGATCTGCAGAACTGAACAGTTTCATTCTGTAAAAAAAAAGCAACAGACAGAAAAAAACCCCTTGGTTTCCATCAGCTTTCATAGTGATGTTTTCCTTTGAGTATATCTCTTCAGCTTCGTCCCTCAGTTTCTCTGTTTCTTGTTTTACTCTTTCCTGTCTACAATTTCTGTCTACAGAATGATCTTTTTTTAATGAGAATTTTGTTACTCCATTTGTGCAGTCTTAACTCAGTAACCCAAATTTCACCACTAGCAACAAATAAGAAATATATATATATATGTCATGGCAATGCTCTGTCTGGCCAGACACTGTAAGGATGGAAATTGGTTGTACACATATTTGCTATTTCTTGGCCTTAACTTCTAGTTCACCATTAGTTCTATTCTCTGCCAATGCTCTACCTCCTCCTCTATCTTCTAAAACTTCTTAGTTATCATCATAGTAAATACTGCTGACTTTGTGATTAAAATCTGACAAAGACTTGAGAAGACATGTTGATTTTATCTATGTCAGGAAAAAACTTCAGGGAGCACCAAATCAGGAGCAACAAGGACTCATTAAGGACCAAATCCACACAGCTGGCCTGAGCTTGGCTGTGCTCAGAGATCAAAAGTAGATAAAGAATCTGCCTGTTGGCATAAGAACAGGCCCAGATGCTTGGATTAAGAGAGAAAGGACACCATGGGTTGAAGCAGTCAAGCAGTGAAGGAGATGGGTTATAGTAGCTATTCAGAAAATAACATAAGATTTCAACTTCTGCTTAGTATGAATCAGACAAAAATGCCGTCGGAAAAGATCTGGATTCCTACAACTTGCTTTGATTCTTGTTTTCTTTTGTCATGTGAATACTTCTTAGCTGTCAAGTATAATTTAATTTGCCCCTAGGAGGCAGATTCTATTTTATCAAAAACAGCTAACCTTTTCTGTAATTTTCCACAATGCAAAAAAATCATACAATGATGGCAGCTGAGCCAATTGTGCAGAGTTGAGGAAGCTATACAAAAGTAAATAATCATGTTTCATTTTTATTATACAATCCTCGGTTAACTTTACTCATGAATTTCATCCCCAGAAGTGCCAAATCCTGACCTCATCTAGAACCATATAATTCACATGAAATCAATAGCAATAGCTGGACTTTAAAGCCCTGCTCTTTTTTCAGAAAACAAAATCACAGACTTATGTTTTACATACTTGCCTTATTTCAATGCCTTATTTCAGTGCCTTCCTATGCCATTAGATTTGTGTCTCAGGTTGTACTTCAAAGAGGAAACATAACATAAGAATCACGCTCTATCTTACACTGTCTCTGAAAATGTAAAAAGATCGTGAAGAAAGTGTAAGTCACTCCTTCACAGGCAGTTACAAAATACATGTTTAGCAAGTTCAGACTTGTACGCTGCGTGTAGTAAAACTTGGTAATGTGCTAAAAATGTGTGGGACTGTGCCTCTTCTGTCAGTCTGTGTATACGTTTGGGGGTGCTAATGGTAGGATGGGGTCAGAAGTGGAGAAGCTTCCTCCCACCTACTCATTTTTACAGTTCTCCAGGGATATGGAGCTGCTGAGAGGCCTAAACTGTACAGAAGAAATGCGTTACTCATTATAGATCTGGCAGGGAATATGCTGGAGATTTGCAGGTTTTGGCCACAGAGTTGCAAGTGACACCCAGATACTAACTTGAGTAGCTATTCTTTTTATAGTTTATTCTTCCATGAGAAATTATTTGTGTCAAAAGTATCCAAGACATGAATAAACCCACTTTTTTTTCTACTTACTGTCAAATTCTGTCTGATTCTGTCTGATTCTAAGTGCACAAAAATCCTCAAGTATTATCTCCATTCCCTTATATTCATATGGAAATGTTAGTCACTCTACTGGTCTTAATGCTTACCTAGCACTGAAAGTTGAGAGGCTTGTGACACCAGCCTCAAGCTGATAGTTGTCTCCTTCTTCTCTGCTCACAGGCCCTTATGGCAATCTCTGAGCTCTAAATACACTACTCAGAGGACTAAACAGCACTTTTCTTCCCCTTTCCATTTTGTTAGTTGAAGAGAGAAACCTGAATTAACCTATTGCTTCCAGATCCCTGCCCGATACTTGATATATTGAGTATGGAAAATCTGTTTTATGAAAGGCCATTGGATTTCAACATTTTTTTTTTCTTTTGGTTACAGATTGGAACAGATGCTCCAAAATTTGAAATTCCTCATGGGGTGGAGGCAAGGGAAGCCAATAGATAAGTAAAAAATCGTTTCAGTTACAATGTGCAATATGGGTAATTACCTCCTACTTAGGCAAAAAGATGTTTAATGTCAAACATTTCATCTGGTAACTGCAGAGCATTAATTTTTACATTCTTCAGGACCCATTTCTGTTTTAGTGGAAGAAATCATGGTTGGAGTGGTCATGGTACCAGGAAGCAGTTCTTTTTTTCCAAATGGCTCCTTCAAAACATTCTTAATGAGTTCTGGTTATGTCACTCGGTAGTCATGTTTTTGCTCTGGGCAGGCGGGAATAAACTGTGGCTCAATCTAACACAAAAATGAAAGGGTACAAAATACCCATAAAGCAGCTTCGGAGTCATTACAGCAGTAACAGAAAAGAGAGTAAACCCTCTGCTCTTCACTCAAATGAGTAAAAAGGCCTCCCTATTTCAAGAAAAAAAAAAGGCAGAAGCCTGGTTCTGTTCTCTCTTTGAAGTGCCACAATTAGAAATGATCTGAAACAAGAAAATAAGTTTGTGAGTCTCATAAAAAATCATATCAGCTTCTTTCTGTGGAAACCAGAAATACTTCATTGGTTTTCTTTGGAAGTAACACCAATCATTGCACAAAGGCTCTCTCTAGTCCAAATCAAGTCTTTTTTATATTTTATCATTAATTTTTAGGGCTACAATAAAAACATGAAAGATGTTTTTTCAGGATGAAGTGAAATGACTCCTGGAGGGTTTTATTTGTAATAACATATGTTGCAAACTCATGCTTGAAACAGTGTTTACAAATATCCTACTTAATGTAAAATAAAGTTATGAGTGATGATAGAAATCTGCCTGGCAAAAAAAAAAAAAAAATAAAATGTTATGTACCAGCAAGTACAGATTCTTAGTACAATTTCAATGTGAGTCCAGCTGTGTTAAAAGTCCCTACATTAAAGATAATCAAAATATTATAAATTACCACTCAAAATTGTTTTCTCCAGAGGTAGCTGGCTGAGTCAACTGCTACTGAAGCTCCTTTAAACTTATTTCTTAAAGGCACTGATTTTCTCTCCTAATAAAAGGACAAAGGCAGTATCTAGGGTGAAAATGTCATCAGAAGAGCACTGGCAGCTGATTCATAAACAGTTTAACATGACTTTAATAGAGAAATATTAATTTCCCCACACATTTACAAGTTTGCCAACTATCGTGTCGAGCTGTAATTTCTTACTAGGACTATGCCTCCACCAGAATTTAATTTTATTCTGGTTTATTTACGTCCAGTTTTGCTACACACACATATAAATATATGTACACATTTATACATATTGAATGAAAGAGGAGCTAGCACTAACTGAAACATATCTGCGACATCTGTCAGCAACAGTAACAAGAGATAACTACAAATGAATACCAAAAAGGGGTGAAAAATTTTCTCATGGCAAGCAGTAATTTTTCATGATATTTGATAAGCAATATTATGCACCATAAACCACAGTAAAACAGAAACAATTGGTTTGATGACATATACCACATCTGGATCATAGGCAACTTGACAGTGTTTTTGCCTTGAGCCATAGCAGTGTCAGCTTTAATGTGACATTTAGCATATTTAACCATGAACATATGACACGTCTTTAGAAATCCTTATTGTCTAAATAGCTTATTTTTACATGCATAATTGTCAGCAACAGTAAATAAAATGCAGTGTGAAGTGACATTTCGTAAGACCTTATCAGTTTTGTCCTGTGGCATTAGTCTAGCCCATGCTACAGAACATGAGGCATAACCTAGATGGTATTTCTGAAGTCCTGCACATTGACATTATCTTTAATATTCAATGCTAACTGTAACAAGGAATGTGAACTTTCCCTGAAATTTCTGTCCTTTATTTTCCTTTGTATTTTCCAGTCCTTTGGACAGCAACTTACTGTGTAAAATCCCTGTGACTGCCATAACTTATGGCCAAGAGCAGGGGGTCGTGGCTTGGAAAAAATCAGTAACTGCATACATATCATTGCAATATGTGGGAGTAGCTGGAAAACATATCTGGTGATGCTTGAATCTCCACCTCTGGAGTCCAAAGTTTGACATAAATCACTTTTTAAGTTGATTAATTCATTACATTTCTGGATTCTCTGAAGAGATTAGAAAATGCTATTTTTTTCAGATTGTAGTGATATTGGTTCTAAACTTAAAACACAATATGAAGTTTCTAATTTATTGAACCTCAAACTATGCTGATAAAAGGTGTAATTGCCAGGTATTTGGTTTTAGCATACTGATATGCCTGTTCATCAGTTCAGGATGTACTACTCCATAGAAAATCATACCTCCCATATAATTGTCTTGCTAAATAATTATATGAGAGCATTAAATCCATACTATGGGAAAATTAAGAACTTAATTATAAGAGAAAGTCAAAAGAAACCTGCTTCTTTCTCCAGTGTTTATCTTGGTAGATTCTGATATCAATCTTCAGTCTTGGAACATCTAATGGATATAGGTGATTCCTCCTCAATACAGTTCTGTGACTAAAACTCCTATGATATTTTATGAAAGTTAATTTTTGCCAATTCTATTTGTTTGTACAGACCTCACATGAAAACATTTCCCATTCTCACATCTCTTGTGTTGTAGAAAACAGAAATCAGGTATTATTGTCCATTCAAAGACATATTAAAAAAATAAAAAAGAAAATATATGTATATATATAAATACACATATCTAAGACCTGATTATGCTTTTTAGGAGGACTGATCATTTTGGCAGTAGTTATTAGAAGTGATAGTAGTAATACACATTTCTGCAGGGTGTGTTGGTATTCAGGACCTGGAAAAGGGAGAGGAACAAGCCCTCCTCATTTTCTCACTAAAATGAGTTATATCTTTATTAGAAAGATGAGTGCTTAAGCCAGCAAAGTATGTAGTGATAGAGATTCAAGGATCTACATCTTCTTAATCAAAAACATACTCAGTTACATAGGTTGAATTTTATGTAAACTAAGAAGGGGGGAATATAAGGGAGAATGTCCGTAAATACCCCTATATGGAAAAACTGTTTAGTGAATATCTTTGACAGAGCTCTTATTGCAATATGTACCAGCCTTTAATGCAGATACCAACAAAAACAAGTGGTTAGCAACAATAAAATATCTCTGTGATGTTGTCTGCATTAAAAATGAAGTACTGCTACACAGACTTTACTGTAGTGGACACTGAAATTCTTGTCTGTCCCTACGTGATAGAATAGCAGCATGGAAGTAGCAGCAGCAGCTGATAAAAGTGTTAACATGCTGATATTGTCAAGATTGTCTCTGTGTCATGCTTTGTGTAGCTTGGAACTTCATCTTTTCATAAATCCACTGGCTGAACTATCTTAAACACACAGGATTTCATATAGAATTATTTATCTGATATCCTGCCAAAATTTCATCTTCTGTTACAGAAACTTTTTTTTCATTTAGTCACCGGAAGTTTTGTTAGATTTCTTCTGCCATGTGAATTAAGAGATCTTATCATCGATGACCAACTGATGACCCCTTCATTCACAGACTTTGATTTGCTCTTTGTTGTTCCTCCTCTTTAGATCAGCAGAGTCTCTGGAGTCCAGCTTCACAAAGAAGATAGCAAAAGTGGTAATTAGTTATTCAAATTTTCAAATCAATATCTGCATTCTGCCTTCTCCTCAAGCTTGTTTGCATATGTGAGGTGGATTAGGGATTTGTTGAATGCTCACATCCAGAGAGTAATGATCAATGGCTCAGAGTGGCAGTGTTGAGTAGTGTCCTGCAGGGATCTGTATCAGGACTGGTGTTATCTTCAATAATGACATAGACAGAAGGTCGAGTGCAGCCTCAGCAAATTTGCAGATGCCACCAAGCTGAGTGGGGCTGTGGACACACCTGAAGGATGAGATGCCATCCAGAAGGACCAAGACAGGCTTGACAAGTGGGCACCAGGGAAAGTTAAGTGGTTTTACAAGACCAAATGCAAGGCACTGCACCTGGGTTGGGAAAACCCCTGGTATTTACACAGGCTGGGGAATGAATGGATGAAAAGCAACCTTGATGAGAAGGGCTCGGAGGTGCTGGTGGATGAGAGGCTGGATATGACCCAGCTGTGGGCACACACAGCACAGAGAGCCAAACATATTCTGGGATGCATCCCAGTCAGTGCAGGCAGCAGGGCAGGGAGAGGATTCTGCAGTTCTGCTCTGCTGTGCTTTGGTGAGAGAGACCCCACCTGGAACCCTGCATCCAACTCTGGAGTCCCAGCACAGGATGGACAGAGACCTCTTGGAGTGAGTCCAGAGGAGCCCCACAAGCTGAAAGGGATGGAGCACGTCTCCAATAGAGAAAGGTTGAGAGAAGGCTTTGGAGTGGCCTAATTGTGGCCTTCCAAGGAACTTACAGTAAAGATAGCAAAAGGCTGTTTACAAGGGCTTATAATGACAGGAAAAGGGGAAATGGCTTCAAACTGAGTGCAGGTTTAGACTAATAGTAAGACAAAATTCTTTATTGTGAGGGTGGTGAGGCACTGGCACAGGTTGCTCAGAGAAGCTGTGGATGCCTCATCCTTGGCAATGTTCAAGGCCAGGTGGGACAGGGCTCTGAGCAACCTGGTCTACTTGAAAATGTCCCTGCCTATGCCTGGGGGCTTGGAACTAGATAATCTTTGAGGTCCATCATAAGCCCAAACCATTCTTTGATCCTGTGATAAAGATCTTTGGAATGAACTCTGTAACCTGCATCTTTCTAAGTAGTTCTGATCCGTGGCTCTGGGCTTTTTGAAGGAGCAAAACCAAAATATGGCAACAGGGCTGTGGAAGAGTTAAGGCTTGATGGTCATGACATATTCTGACCTGGTGAAAAGTGGTTCTTCGGGTAGAATACAGAGGAGAAAACAATTCTACTAAGTAAGTCTGTTTCCTTTATTATTCTTGAAGCAGATGAACTGTGATACCTTCAATTTTAAAAACACTATTGCTTAAAAAGCTTCTGATACATTTTTACAGTTCTAAAGTGTTCTGAGGTTTGAATTACTTTTTTTTTGGTTTATTAATGAAATACATAGTTAAGTTTTGAATAATAAAAGATGAAAGTTTCCCAGGCACAGCTTTGTGCTAAAACTGAATTTAAATAAAAAGAACAGATATCTTATATGGTTTGATGTCTTTAACATATTTGTGTTAAGAGAACTGAGAATAGAAAATCAGATCTACCTGATATAACAGAGTAAAAAAAAGAAGGCTTTAATCTTTTACACAAAAACTTACAATTTTCCAAACTGTCATCTAAAGGCAATTTTTTTTTCCATTATATATATTACCTATAAATATGATATCTGATGTACCATTTAATAATACTTTTGTGCTGGGAACAATTACTTTCCATAATAACTTATAACAGTAGTGGATATTGAAAAAGATTATAAATGCTGTAATTATTTCTGTTTTCTTCATTGAGATTTAATGGATATTTCTTTGTGAAAGATTTAATGATAAAACTGTGAATTTTTTCAGTGTGCTAAAAGACATATGTGAGTTGATCAGGACTTTGCAAGATAACTGTCAAAGCAAGAGGAAGCCTCAGTCCTGAATGAGAAAGTCCTGAAAGTTGGGATAAATGATTCCTCCAACCACAAAAAAAAAAAAAAGAAAATGAGAATTGAAAATTTATGACTAGATCAAAAGGTCAAAAACTGACTAAGTCAGTCATTTTCAAAAAGGATAAAAGGATTTAAATCTTTTGCAAGAATAAAAACTGATGGACTAGAAAGAGAATCAAAGGACATGCTTGTATGGCAGAAGACACTTTTGACAGTTGGACCATTTGAGATCAAAGAAAGCTCACGTGGGATGGAGAAAAAACAGATGTAAGCAAAGTCACGCTCTCTGATTTGAAACTGAGCTTCTAGGAGGACAGCAGATGCTCAGGAGCAGAGTTGTCCACAGGAGTGGAAACACCATGGAGCTTGGGACCCGCTGTGCCTCTGTTACTGTGCAGTCCCTCCGTCAGCACTGGGGCTGCCTCCAGCTCACAGGCACACAGAGTCCAACCCGGCTGGAAAAGGCTTCCAAAGCTGCAATCTGAAGAAAGGAAAATTTGGCTCACTGATCTTCCCATCCCCACCACACTGTACTTCATTTCTCCAGGTTTACAGTGAGGATAATAATGTTTGCATAGCAGCATAAATAAAAGGACAGAAATGGCACTTGCTGAGTGTCTCTGCCACAGTATACAGCAAAAAGCCCTCAAGGAAGCATTTGGCTTTGTATTGTATGTGTGGTTCTTGTCTTAGTTTTCAAGAACATTTGAGGATTTTGTTATACACCCTTCATTTTCTACTTTTTGACTAATCATAGAACTTAAGCTTTTATTAATAACTTATCTATACTTCCTTTATTAATATGTTTCAGGTATGTTCCTTTATTTGCTCTGTCCTGCTTTCCCAAAAACATTTATTTTCCATTCTGGAAGTATATGTACATGAAAGAAGCAATAAAGTGTTTTACTTTTTAGAATTAACTTGCTTTATTACATCATATCTGTGTGTGGTATGTCTCTTATCAAAATTATATTAATTAATTTTAAACTGTTGATCTTATCAAGCTAAAACAAATTAATATAAACAGCCAAACAGCAGATTTCAAAATTGGATGAATTTAATGTAAATTTTATGTTTGAAGTATGTTATCACCCTGGTTTAGCCTTAGGTTTTATTTCAGTAAATCATTCTTTACAAGTGATTTCTTAATATCTGAAAAGATAAAAAAACCTGATAGTTTCTTTGAATATCCATGCTGCTGTAAACTGAAAAAGGTTAATCTTTTTTTTACCAAAGATTTTCTTTTCATTGAATACTAAGACTTGCTGAAAAATTATTTTTCTATCAGAAAGATTTTCTAACAAAAATATTAAGTTTTCTCTAAGACCTGATGGGAATACATCTTATAGGATAAAATGATCTTACAGGAAATATTCTCAAGTACAGGCAGTATCTCAACTAGTTTAAATAAAGAAACAGTTTTTTTCAAAATAGAGACTTGGACCTGGAAGAAAGTATGGCTGATAATTTTTAACTAATTTAATTACTTGTAGTTATAACTAAGCATAAAATGTCCATGAGAATATTTTTTTATTTTCTCACATTCGTAATTTTTTTTGGTATCCATCACATTTTGTTGCAACATGTCCATAACTTCTTGTTTTTATGGATAGGCATTATGGAGAATTCTCTCATGAGGTCAACTTCCGGTTAAAATGACAAAAGAAATATCTTTCAACATACCTACCAAGTATTAGTCATAGAGCTGCATAAAACTGCAAGCCCACACTCTGACAGTAGTAAAGAATGAGGAAATGAAATGTTAAGAAAATTCCCAAACCTTAGTAAAAGAAAACATTCTTGTCTTAGTTTGATTCCTGTAATCTTCCCACATCTCCCTTCTTTGCTGAAAATGACACCACAAGTTTTTTTACTCTTCAACTGCTTTGGCACTACATCTTTCTGCCTCTGAGGACCTTCTCATTGACTTACTGGCTTTTACCACATGAAGCTCCTTTCCCAATTTACTTGGATTTAGAAAGGGTCTAATTGCCATGATTTCCTGCTTTTCCATCTTTTTTCATCTTTTGCTGTGAACAAAATATTGTAACCTGCCAAAGGTAAGCCAGAACAAAGTATTAATAAACAAGTCAGCATGAATAAATTTCCCCAGGCTGTTTGCAGACTGCTGTCTGCACAGCAAGCCTGAGTTCTGCAGAGGGTGAGAGGGACAGTGATGCCCTCTTAAAGCTCAGCTCCAAGCCTCTGGTGTCCTCCCCTGAGACTCAGCACGGTGCCCCTGGACCAAGCCTCCCAGGCTGAACCATCCAAGAGAAGCTGCTGGCTCCTACAATCAGGGCCTTCATGGACATCAGTGTGAAGGAGCTGCACTTCATTTCTGATGTGTGGGAACTCACCACAAAAGGAAGGTGTTTCAGAGGAATGGGGTTTAATCAGTTTTAAATCAGTATGAATCCATCACGAATGGAAAGTCTTATTCAGACTGATGCAATCTTCCTCATTACATAAAAGTACATCCCTGCCTACCTTGGGATGTAATTTTGTCTGTTCTGTTCCTCTGTGTAACCCAATATCTGTGGAAATAGTACAGAAATCAGACAATATTCTGTGTTCAACAAACTATATGGATAAATACAAATATATACACAAGATTAAATGCGAAATAATTGTGCGTCTGTGTATTTTATATCCTTCCCCATCACTTCTTCTTGCATTCATTTGATGTACCCATCGCAATTTGGCTGACAATTGCCTACTTAACCTTTAGTTTCAGTTCAGTTCAGTTTAGTTCCTTATATTATGGGGATATCATCAAGGAAATTAAGTAATTTTGTTATTTCCTTTGCGTAATTGAGTTTGTCTGTAGTATGGCTGAACCAGAATCTAAACTTGAGTAGAGAGGACTAATCTATGCTCACAAATTCAGTGTTAGACAGAATGTTTTTTGGACCATAAATTAATTTTATACCAAAACTACTGGGTAAAATGGTGTTCCTTACCCCTCTGAGCAAGGAGTGTCTTAGCACTTCATCTCAGCCAAGTGACTGTGTGATTGGCTCTCTGCTGCTCTCCTGTGCTACTTCACCCTCCATCCTCTGGCCAGCAGCCCAAAGTTTCCATGATTCTTTCTTTTATAGCTCTTTGAGGTGCTGAAGCATGTCCAGAGAAAGGCAACAAAGCTGGTGAATGTTCTAGAGCACAATTCTGATAGGAAGCAACTTAGGCTCAGGGGAGATCCTATCACTTTCTACAACTGCCTGAAAGAAGGTAGCAGAGAGGAGGGGGTCAGTCTCTTTTAGGTAAGAAGTGACAGGACAAGAGGAAGTGGTGCCAAGTTGTACCAGGAGTCATTTAGACTGGATATCAGGAAAAATTTCTTTGTAGGAAAGGTTATCAGGCACTGGGACAGACTGCCCAAGGGCAGTGATTGCGTTGCCATCTCTGGAGATATTTAAAGATGTGTAGATGTGGTGCATTGGCAGTGCTGGGTTGGACTCGATATTAGAGATCCTTTCCAGCCTAAATTATTTTGTAATCCCTATGATTTTCAAACATTCACATGGTTTTAGAAAGCTAAAATTACTATTTCGTATTAGACATGTTAGAAGACATTCCTGGACTAATGTCCATTAGATTTGAAATGGAGTAGCTTGGATCAGTGATGGCAAACCTTTTCAGCATCTGTTGCCAAATTTTCTTTAAAAAACACTGCAGCTCACTGCTAGTAATGCCCACCCAAATCTGTCAGTGCAAAACTTGGCATGGATACAAACACTTTGTGATCATTGGCTTAGACAATGGAAAAACCCTTTGTAATTTGAGCTGCTGTTGAATGTGTGTGCTATACAATACTGCTAGCCAGGCTGCCATCATCCTTCTAAAGGATTATTTTGCTTTCAAAAATGCTACACTAACAGAAAGAATTTAGCTCAAAAGAAATATTTGATGTCTACTGCATTTTTTTTCCTGCTTGTACAGGATCAAAAAGCTCTTAATCTTCACAAATCAGATAACTATTCTGTACATCCTCTCTTCAGCCCAACACTTACACTTTTCACTTGCCTCAAAAGAATACGGACAAAATTGTACAGGAGCTTGTAAGGAATAATTTTCCATCCAGGTAAATTTCTTACTGACTCCTGTTTGTCTGAGAATATTTTATGCATTTAGGCATGATAGTTCTCATGCTCTTCAAAATTGCTTTCTTAGCTGACGCTCATCCTTAATGAGAACAAGGATTGGCTTAGAAGATCTAATTTGCAGACAGTATTGCAAAAGACACTTCAATGGGAAGTATGTTACATTGCCTAGCAATAGGTCTTTGTAGATGAGTTCCAATTATTTGTTTATGCATTCTGAGGTCTTGTTTGTCTTTTTTGTTTTGCTTTGTTTTGTTTTGAGTGCAGACATACACTAAGCTTTATTCTGTCTTTCAATGTTTTTTTTAGTGCTTTATGACTTATCTATTTATGCATACTTGCTATTTTGGTTCCTTGTCCTCTAAGTGTATGCAGTATATTTACATTAGTGTACTGGTTGCATTTTTGACTGCTGAACCATTCACCTAAAAGCAGGATGTGAATGTAGAGGATACAGATGAAATGCTATCCTTTTCCCTACAGTGAAAAAAGGCAAGGTAAAAGGATTGCCAAATCTGCTCATGAAAGTGTGCCATTCTGGAGTAGTGTGAGTCCAAAGAGACATTCAGCAAGGTGTGCATCACATTTAGAAACTGGTCTTTAAAAGTGTTTGAATTAGTGTTGAATAACACAAAAGCATTGGCAATATAGTGAATCAAAATCAGAGCACAGACCCTTCATTTCAAGAGAAGTGAGACGTGTTGTCCCCTCTCCTCTCCTCTCCTCTCCTCTCCTCTCCTCTCCTCTCCTCGAGTCTCCTCTCCTCTCCTCGAGTCTCCTCTCCTCGAGTCTCCTCGAGTCTCCTTTCCTTTTGGTCTTCATATCAAGATCAGTTTCCCATCACCCTTCCTATATGCGTGGCCTTATCCCCAGCCATTCCCTCCCTCCACTTATTCATTAACTGTGGAAGACATGGTCAGTCACAAGACATGCCAAAACTCAACCACAGAGTGAAATCAAGGAACTCTGCCTAGCCATCACTACCCTGAATTTCAACATAAAAGAGTTCTTCTTCTCATCAGAAGGCTACGAATGTGCTACTAGGTGACTTAATGCCATCACAGCAAAAAGTGCCCAAGAAAGCAATCAGAATCTGAGAAATGGGGCTTCACGGGTACTGCTATGCTTATTAGCTCTTCTGTATTCTTTTCTGAACTACATTGCAGATTCATGATATTAGCTCAGCTGAGGGGTGAAGTTGAATGTATAATAATTTCTTTATTGTAAATTCAGACAGACAAAAGAACAGAACTTTTTTTTTTATTTGTTTGGTATTTTTTTCAAAGTACAAAGACTAAACAGTTGCCTTCTTAGAGGTGTGTGAACATCTACTGCTTTCCCTACAGATATCCTGCAAGGAACTAGGAAACCAAGCTGAGTAGATGTACTGCTCTTGGTTGTTAGACTCAGAGCATAACTTTGCATTTAGTTTTTAAAAGGCAACAATTGCCTTAAGTGGTAGGAAAGCCAATATTTTAGAGATAGTTAAGACAATACAAACATTCCACATACAGCTGATTAAATGAAAAGCAACACTAAATAACACTCTATCTATAGTACATATTTCATTCATTGCGCAGACCTGGCCTGAGGCTTGTTTAAAAAAGCACCAGATGTTTCTCTAAGAAATGTATTTGTCTTTGTGTGATGACAGATGCTCTTTGAAATCACAAAGTATGTAATAGCAGAGTTTGCCATTTGAAATCAGGAAATTCAATTTGTTTTCTCAGAGGCATGACTGAAGGGCAAAGCCCAGTAAGAATTGTTGTATAAACTACTGCTTTTCAACATTTTGTACTTGCTACTTTGAAGCTTATTTCCAACACTGTTCGAAACAGAAATGGGAAAATCAGCTTTCAAATATGACACCTCTGCCAGTAGGTATTTTTCCTCTGTACTTTCTTAGTGTGTTGGTTTACTTAAACTCACGTTTGCCTTTTGTATTTGTCACCTCACATGGTAAGTAGTCTGAACTATGAACTAATGGAATGGCTCATAGGGAAAAAATGTATTCAGTAGAAGCTAATTAAATAGAAGAAATTTCTGTACACTATGCAATATGTCCTCTCATAATGTAATTCTCATAATGTTGCAAGTGGAAATGATGACCTGCAGCAAAAGATGAATTCATGCCTAAATTTGATAGCAGACTGGTTTTCTTTCAAGGTTTTCAAGAAACATGGCATTCAAAAAATCAGCAGTGTGATGAGCCCAGTATGTGGGTTCATGGCTACACATTAATAATCCAGAGAAAGTGACAAGCAAGTAGAAATAGGAATTTGACTGAAAAGAAATTTTCAACCTGACAGGGATCAAAAATTGTAGAGAGAAAGGAGGCCCAAATTTTCCCTGTTTGGGCTTCTGTTACAATCCCATAACTTCTGCCTCATATATGACAGAGTTTGTTGATGTTCAAAACCTGGAAGAGTTTCATGATCCTTAGTCCATGAATGGGATACAAACTGTGTAAAAAATCCTGTGGTTTGGGCAAAAGTTGAAGCATACATTTTAGGTCAGGCAACCTTAAGAACACAAAGCAGTGGTTTAAATACTGTCTCATAATGCATATGTCCTGCAACATGTCTGAATATGCAGGACATAACTCTTGTCACATTGAGAACAGCAGAGTTGTTTCAGGCTATTGCAATTTAAGTCTAGATTACTTTGAAGTGTCTAAGACCAGGAGTTTTAGCTTTTTTTTCCAGTCTTTCAGTGGTCTCATTGCTAAGAATTTGTTTTGGAATAAGCTCTGAAAAAATGTCAAACTCCTTTTGCTAAGAAATAATTTTTCTTGCAAGATATTTGGCAACCACTGGTTTGAAGAAAAAATAGCACAAACCTCCAATTTCTTGACATATACTTACTTGAGTGCAAGTATGACATATGCTAATGTGTTGGCAAGAAAAATATGATTTTTGTGTTATGGTTTAACTACACTAGTCTACAGCAATATAAATATTCATAATTCTCTAATAAAAAAGATTAATTTTTCCACTGCTGTGAGTGCACACAGATTTGGTACACCTAATTCTTTTCTCACTTTTGTGACTGGGTTGTTCAATGACAATAGCCAGGAGGAGAGGAAATTCTGGGCCGAGATTTGTTCACACAGGAAAATCAGTGTGATTAAAACTTGGATGTCCAATAAAATGCCCCTGGAAAAGGCAATCCTGTCCTCCTGCTCCTCTGCACCTCTCCCCACCTTGTGTCAACACCAACACGTGTAGGGCCACATGCTAAAGAGATCCAGGAGCAGACTGAAACTGAACTGGCACGAAGGAGGGAGGTTCATTTATTTTTTTTGGCTGGCACAGTGAGTGTTAGGCTATGATGTATGAGGAGACAAAGGGAGGCCTCTGCCCTTAGGCCCTACCCTTTGATAATATTATAAAGAGCTTTATGAAAACAGCTTCTTAGCTTGGGCATCTTGTGCCTTTGATTTCTCCCAGGCTCCTGTCCATGTGTGCTGAAGGTGTGGCACACCGCTCAGCTTCCAGATAGTCACGGGAGGCTGAAGTGGCTGAGAGAAGCAGCTACTGGTCAGGGTGTCAGCTTTCTGGTTTACAGCTGACCTAGCTGCCTTGAAAACAGACAGAATAAAGCCTCCCTGCAAACCTGCACAGTAAAAATCATGTTTGTTTGCTAAGTTGACTCGGTTTAATCAAGTGCTGAATGAATACAAATGAAGTCAAAATCTGACTCAGAGGTTCAGATTGCAGAGCCAGTGTTGGGGAATTCCTGAATGCAGCATCTCTCCAGATTTTATAATTCATACAAATATTGATACATTTATGCCTACTTCCAGTTACAGCTTGCCCATTACTGAAAAAACATGCACTTAGCTAAATTATTTTAGGACACAATTACTTTTCTTAACCCTGCAGTAACTGACACATGAGACCACTCACTTCTGAACACTGGGCACTTCATGTGTACATGACTTCCATTAATTTATGAGCTTTTCCTTTGTTTTTAATTATTTGCAACATTTAAAAAGTCTTTCACTGTAAAATTGAAATCTTCAAAATTAGATAATGTTCTGTTTTTACCACTCTTCGATCATCACTTAGAAATATATCCTACTAACTCAGATGTTCTCATGTGGTATATCTGGCTCTTGAAGCAGGATTTCTCTTATCATGCAATACAATTCTGGGAACTTTGCTTACAATACAAAGAAACACATAAGCCTGTGTATAAATCCTTATGACTGAGGTCTTACAAGTCCTAATTTTTACACTGTGTAGGATTTTTTTTGCATTTTTTCCCCCAATTATAAATACAAAATCTTAATCGTTTCCATATATCAGTCTTGAATTACATGCTGCATGCATTTTTATTTAGCATCTAAGTCATCAACTCAGGGCTTGAATTATATGACCAAGTCAATGATTTAATGCCACTCTGCCTCGATCAAGACATTTCTGCTTGTCTCTAGAAGCTTTTGCACTCCATTAGTTTAATCTCATGAAATCATCAGACAGTGCCACTACCAAAAGAATAAATGTGATCTTCTTGCTCCTATTTTAGCTTGCTGGAATGTTACAGGGTCTGGTACAATTGCTCCTCCAGATGTTGGCATGGTGTGGTGGCCAGACAGTGGAGCTGAAGCTATCAGGGTGACTGGATGAACTAGAATTCTGTAAAGCCAACACAGAGATACACATTCTCCCATGGCTGTTAATTTTGATCAAGTAAATAAGAAACTTATTCCTCTCCCTTGGTTTTGTCAAGAAAATTACATACCTCATAGAATCTGTGTGAATACTACCTCCCTGTGTCCAACATCTTTGTCACCAGAGGAGTAGGGAAGCAGACGTAATTCCCACCAGCTGGCAAAACTCCTCTGAGAAATTTGTTCTTGAAAAATCCTCTTGGCAAACTCTGCTGGCTGAGACGTGGGTGCATTTTATGAAGGTATCTGAATTAATGGACAAGATCAGAGGTTTGAGCCTTGGTGAACCTCTGAGAAATATGAAACGTAACTATAGTGAAGACAGGACTTCTCTCTAAAGGACTTGTTTTGTGCTTAAAAATTGGCATGTGCTTGTACTGCTTGCTGAACTTCAGTTTCCAATATAAAAAATTTCCCCCACCATGTACCTCCAGGTTTCCCATAACCATTACAGGACTACAGTTTATCATGTCCCATCAAAAAGACTCCAAGGATTTGGTCCTGAAAGAGATATCCTGGTTTATAAACTCTCTTCTCCTATCACATCATAGAGTCCCTTTCATGAAATTTACCCTCATCTACATGTTCAAGACATTTTCTATAAATTTAGTTTTATCCTTGAAGCTTCCAAAATGTGTTACACTTGTATTGTTTTATTCTTTTGATACTATTTTTAAGCAAGAAAATTCCACAAGCTCATAACAACCATCACATAAGGACCATCAGCATAGAACAAATACACACAAAATTGTTACCAAATGTTCTTAGTATATACTTTTCAATAAAAGAGAAACAAAAAACATGAATAGTCTGACTTCTCAACATGACTACTTAATTACTTACTTGACAAACATTGAATAATAAAATGCAAATGAATTCTTTCAAGATTTTGAATTTTTATAGACCTACAAGGTGCAGAAGATTTTGGTGGGTGGGTGGTCTAAGAATTTGCCTTTTGTTCAACAGTTTTTCTTGAGATATGAATAGATCTCTGTTTCCTAAGTGATCAGTGCCACAGTGGTATATTATCAGATAATTCCAAAGGCAAATTGGTGAGGAAAGGGAGAAAACATGAATGAGCATCTTTTGCAAAAGATTGACCATTGACAGTAGGAGCTACTGGTAATGAACTCCAGACATTGCTGTCGGAGTGATAAGAACAGGAAATGCTTTGGGCAACATTGCTCTACAAAAATAGCACTTTTAAAATGCAACATGGCTGGCCTGTCTCTAGCAGCATAGCTGTTGAAAAGATTGCATGGAATTAATTGTACCATAGATGACTCTTGACATGCTGGGCTCCTCCTTGTTTCAGAATCTACTTTGTGATCTTGTTAAGCTCTGGAACTGGAACAGCAGACTCTTTCAACAGATAACACTAATTTCAGCTACTCTTCTCTGTAGCTCCCTGTTATCTAGCATTAATGAAAAGATTAAGAATATCAGCTTATTTTCAGTTGATGGGAAAGGCTCTGGGGTTTTTTTTTTTACAGTTATGAAAGGAGTGTCTGACACAATCTGGGAAAGCACTGGCATTCAAACAAGTATTCTTCTGAACTCAGACAGTTATATAAGTTTCACTGGGTGCCATTGCCAATTTACCAAAAGCAGTTTCTTTTGATATTACGTGTCACTTCAATGATGTTGTAAAGACCCCGAAAACTTGAATATTTGCTACTTATTTTTCTGAAGACTTTATTTGTTTGGGAATGTCGGATTCTAAACAAAGTAGTTATTCATCATAAACTTTTTCCCACTCTCCTCTCTGGAATAAAGTCCCTTACAGGCCAGGCTTGTTGTGAAACTTCAAATGATGGAGAGAACAACTAGATAGTAAACAAACACAGAAGTTCTGTTGTCATGGAAGTATTTTTAAGTCACGTCCTGAAAGCATTGCTCATACAAAGGTGTGCAGGTGTGAAGCATGACTGTTGCTCATGCACTACAGCAATTACTTATGTCCAATTATTTCCTTTTGTTGGCAAAAGGAAAGAATCGAGTGTTTGAGTTAGCAGTCCACAATTTGGGCACAGAAAATTTTTAGCAGATGTTTCTTGCAAAACCCTGTCTTTTCAGAGGGAGGTAAGAATTTTGGATAGAATCTTCTACAAAGTACCTACTACCACCTTTTCAAGTCATTTGTTTTCTGCTTGGATTAAAAAAAAAGTTTTTCCTATTATTTGTAGAATTACTGAGTCCTTACAAAAACTTCTGGTGCTTTTTGAAACAATCTTAGTTGGGTGGCCTATCTACCAACATTTGAGTTGCTCTGAATGGAATTCTCAAGCAGTGAGAATTGAGGCACATTTTCCATACTTCTTTAATCACAGCTGTAGTTAATTATTTTTTATGAACAGTTCTATATTAGTAGACTGAAGATATATGGACTAATTAGGATGGTTATCTTGTAGAAAATATTCATTTTTTCCTAAAAATGAAGTGAAAAAGCTTGGCCATTAATTTGTGTAACAAATAAATTTATGGAAACACAGAAAAGATCATCTTTGGAAACATCAGAGTTTTAAAAGGCGTGGGGATACATTCTTACCAGATTAAATGGCATGGACAAGGACATGACCATTTTCCAGTTCTCATAAGGTATCTGAAGCCTATGAGAAGCAGAATATGATTCAAAGTGGTGCAGATTTTGCTCCAACTGATATCAGAACTACATTGGCTTAAAGGTGTCTGAGTCCTTGCAAATTATTTTAGATCAAACATAAGAGGAATGGAGAATTTCAGCTGAATAATTTGATTACTCCAACGAAACTTACACAGATATTTTGAACTTTTTGAGAAGACAGAATATTCAAGCACCTTCAGAAAATATACAGAAGTGACTAAATCAAACGCAGCACAGGCCAGAAAACTATTTTTGTTTTCTGACTTGAGGTTTCAGGGTCCTAAGCACAGTCTACCTTCTCACTTTCGTTAAAATGAGAAACTATTTTCTCTTGCTATTTTTTTCAGATGAGGTTAGTGGATGTCTGATGCCATCTGAAAACTTTCAATATATCTCATTTTTATCCTGAAGGATGGAAGGTCTCCCAGGTTGTCCTTGTCACATTGTAAGCTCTAGGCTGATGTATTAGAGGCTCAGTGTGTCTAAAATGATGCCCTAAGCCTGTGCTTAAGGATTTGAAGCCTTGATGTGTTTGGACATCTAGGACTAGTAGGAGGATGTGAATGAGCTTTGATGTCTGATCCTACCAGGTCTGTGAAACTGAGCACTCAGTCTTTGCAACAATGTTTAATATTTTGAAAGTCCACTTAAACATCCTATGGAAGGAATTAATCAGAGAGCGTCTAAGAATTCCCCTGCTGAAATTGAATTTTGAGTAGAGCAAAATACCAACTACAATTGCAATCAGAAATAGATTTTTTTTACTCCAATCATCTGATTCTTAGATAATGAAAAATGAAAAAAAGGAAGTAATTTTCTCCCTTAAGATTAATAATCTATTACTCTGATGAAAATTGTGCTTCAGCTACCAGCCAGTTCCATTAATTGTGGGATCTGCTATGCAGTTTGCTGTTAATTAGTGAGTAATACTCCATAAAAGCAATTGCGTGTGAACTCTTTCCTTTAAAAACACAACCCTCAATGGGAGTTGACTTCCTCACTCTCCTTTGAAAATTCCATCCCTGGTATTTCTTATTATATTAGTATGAAGTTATTATTCATAAATTATTTCTGGCTAATTACATTCAATGGAGAAGGCAGATAAGGAGGAAACCTCAGGAGTAATTACAGTAAATAGCATGCATATCTTGTTAATGGTGGGGATACAGTGAGTTCTGCAAGAAACTCTGCTTAGGAGCTGAAAAGGATGCAGAAATAAGCAATTCCTTCTTCTGAAGAAATGTACTCTGCTGAAAGAGCACTTCATTTTTCACATGATTGCACTTGCATTTTGTCTGCAGCAATTCACTGCCAAAGTCCTACACTGTTTAGAGACTGTGGCTTCTGAGCACATCGCTGATCTGAAGTTGTCACAATGACCAAAAATGTCAAATTCATACTCAGAATCTTGGTAAGTACAGGAAGAAATGGCACAGCTTGTATCACACAGACATCTATTGGAGTAAATGCTTTTATTCTCCCAAAACAAGCATAACTGGTCAGAACCACAAGATACTGAACTACAGAAAATGGGCTTAGATCAGTCAGGAGGACTTGAAATGTCCTAAAAAAGGTCACCGAGTCCCATACAACACAAATGGGTGTGAGTGTGCATTACAAACCCTCTGAATATGCTTTAATGCTGTTGCTCCTAATGCCTGCTTGGATAATTTTCTGATAGTTTTTGGCAATTTGTCTTGGCGTGGGACTATGATCTGTGTTGAAATGATAAAGGAGACATTGTTACAGTGGAGTCAGTGGCTCTGAATCACAACCCCCTCATAATTGTTTCTGTCTTTTGCTGGCGACTTGCAATACTGGGGATGCTTCTGGGTGTTTATTCTCTGCTACTGAGGTATTTACCCTGTGGTAAGCAGGCTCATGGAACAAAGAGTCTGAAAGAATGGTCTATTTAAGGGAATTCTCTGTGGTGTCTGAGGATAATAGAAAGATAAATTAACTAATATCTCCAAGTTGAAGTATTTCTACAAGCCTGTTAAGTGCTGTTATTCTAGCTTTAAAATAGTTCACAGCAATATTAATGAATGATGTATTAGAGTATTAGAACAACCATAAGAGGCCATATCCAAGGTTTTTGCACCTCAGGAATTTTGTCCTGAGTAATGTCATTTGTTATTGATCACAACAAGAAAGAACATGTTTATGCGCTTTCTTGTGATCAATAACAAATGACATTATCAGGAGAGTATGAAAGGGAAAAGTCTCCAGTTCAAAGATCTAGTGGGAATTGTCCTGTATTTTGATAAGCAAAACTGAATAAAATATTCTCTATAAAAAGTTTTCTAATTCAGATAATGAAAAAACATACGATGTCTTCAGCAGAGGTTGCAAGAAAAAGAATCTCAGTATGGCATGCCAGATCTGCATACCAAAAAAGTGTGTCTGACCTGGGCTTGGGTCATAAGTTTAGGTATATATTTAGTGTTTTTTTCCCTCCTTAATTATTTTTGAGCATGCCACAGGAATGCTAATCCACTGAAAACTGAACTCAGGGCTTTGAATTTCCAGTATTGTTTTCTAATACATGGAAAATTTTATTTCTCACTGAAAAACTGTTAGCCTGGTCAGAATATTAAGAAAGGAGAAGATAATGAGCAGCCAAGCATAATATAAATTTATTGAAGGTGTATCCTTCCGTGTGTTTTTTCTTTGATACATGTTTTTTAAAACATCTGTCACCAAAAATAATTTAAAGCTAAGAGAACACTCATTTCCACAACTACTTTGTATTCCTTGAAGATATTTCTCTTTTTTTAAGAATAAAGGTAGGCAGAAAGTACAAAAATTTTATTTTTGATTTACGTGAAGAAATAATAATCTAGGTTGTAAAATATGTCAGCATTTTTGAGCAAACAGCTTAGATCTTGATACTTCCAAGGATAAAATAAACTTCCCCCTCATGCAAGGAAGGGATATAATTCCTTGCAAAATTAATTTTGATATGAGCATTCATAAACAGTGTGACTATAGAATCCTGTAGGGGAAAGCAAACAGCCAAGTGATCAATGCTTTTGCTCTAATACATGAAATTCTTTAACTAAGTGGATGCTTTTTGTTTAAGGACCAGTGCACATGGATGAGTCTTTATATCATCCACAGACGATCTCCCCTCTTATACTTGGAAACTATCATTTATACTTGAACTGTAACCAGCACAGTACAACACCCACAAAATTGTTCAGCTCCCAGTGCTATCAAAGATGAGAATCCTGTAAACTTTATCAAAGATAATGGGAAGCACTTGTCCAAAATATTTAGTACCAAGCTTGCTGAGGATATATCAGGGTAAAATCTTCACATTGTTTTCTCTAACTAGGTATTGAAATATTCTACTAGTGTCACGTGATTGAAAGTGTGTAAATAAGGGCCCACATGTTGCTTACTTGACCCATAATTTGTAACAATATGTTAAACACTGTGTATGTCTGGAGAAATAATTTCATTTCTGCTAGTAGAGATCACAGTAGCAATTGACCCAATGTGATTTAGAGATCCCTTAATCCTTCTCTGTTTGATCCAGAGTTATTCAGCATTAAAGGCAGTATTTAATGAAGCTAAAAATAAATAATAACATTCATGTTTCATCCATAATGCATTGAATATACAGGTGGATCTCACTCAGTAAAAGAAACACAAAATCAGATTTTAGAAATCCAAGAGT
Organism: Thryothorus ludovicianus; assembly: GCA_013397245.1. Lineage (NCBI taxonomy): Eukaryota > Metazoa > Chordata > Aves > Passeriformes > Certhiidae > Thryothorus > Thryothorus ludovicianus. The sequence goes on from VZTB01011155.1 coordinate 785,428, forward strand.
CTGCTGAGGTAGACGGATCAAATTCTGCCCAAATCTGTTTTTCTCCTGGCATCTGCTCTCAGCTGACATGCAAGTACATGAATTTGAAATTATGTACTTGTAAATAAAAATAGAATTTGACACTTCATCTATCTCAGTACATCTTCCATAAAATTTTATTTTTCTTAGCAAATGATTTAAATATGTTATATATGTATATTACATATACATATATAGCCCAACATAGACATCTGTTCATTAGATATCTGTGCTGTGGGGCAGCCATGGATCAGCAGTTAAACATGAAGTTTTAAACAGATTTCTATAAACCCTTGTTTGTTTCAAGTCTAGCACTGGTGTAGAGTTGTTCATCTTCAATTAATAGCTAGTATATCCCAGAGATTTTTATATTTAAATGACTTAATTTTATCTTCTATACCTCATAATCTTCATACTTCACCTCTTTATTAAATATTAGTTTCAGTCCAGGATACTGAGCTTACAGTTGTTTAAACTTCCTTATTTTTTTCCTTGCTATGTCTCTTTTTTCAGACCTCAAACTGAAGCATCCTTACAAGCTTAAATCTTGCTGAAACTTCCACTGAAATTGGTGCGGCCAATATTTGGTGGCTTGTTTTCATTCAAACTTCTTTTTATGGCAACTGTCACACATTTAGAGAAGCTCAAGGAACCCTTGGCCCCTGTATTAGTTCCACCAATTAAGACAAGGAAAGGAACCCTGGCCTTGGCTCTCTATGAGTATTTTGCTACTACTTGTTTTGCTAAACAAATTGCTGCTGATGAAAATCTTGTTGCAAGTGCTCTACCAGCACTCCTTTCTCCCCTCCCCACATTGGCTCAAATGACTGGGTTACTTTTCAGAGCACCTTAAGTGCAACATAAACAGTGCTTACATTACATTTTTGCAAAACAAGAATAAATTTTCATGAAGTATATGCAAACTTCTGGTTTAGCTTGTGTAAATTGTGCTTTCCCTATGCACAAAGAATGGATTTTATTACATTATTAGTGAAAATATGTTGAACATTTAAAAGAAAGTATTACCACTCCATGCAAACATATAAAGAAACCAAAATTAAAGATGATAATGTTTGGATCCTGGGGATTAGGTGGGGAAAAAACTCACAAATGTGAAAAAATGTGAAAAAAGAAGAAATTAACCTTAGATCCATTGCTGGCATCCTTAACTTGCACATGTGTTTGGCAACTATGAAATACTTGAAATATGAGACCTGGCAGTACCGTGGTGCCAGACATAGCTAGCATAAGAAATATTCTTCCAAATTATTAAAAAGTGCTCTGAAACTGCTGCATAAACAAAGTTCCTAATCCTAAAATACTCCTCACATTGAGCATACAAATGTATTACTGTACTTAAACATTAAAATAAATTGAGGTATATTGACATACCCAGGACTGAATAACTTCCATCAAATGCAAGTATGAAATGGCTCCAGGTTTCAAAATAATTTGCAATTTTACTTTAAAAAGCTTTTTTTCCCTCCTGGTGCCATCATAGAGACATCTACAACCTGGAGTGCCAACAAATTCTCTCTGTCACTCAACAGGTCCTCTGTGTCTTCTCTTACCAGAATTTCTTTTTATTACATTGATCATAAGAAAGTGAGTGGGGTCAGCATTCATTCACTTTCCATAATTTTATCAAGTTCTAAATGGTGCTGATAAATAAGGTATACATCTTAAGTGATTAATTTAATGTAATTATTTTAAGTTTATTTCAAGTTTAGATGACGTTAGTTCCTCTAGACATCTGCCTGGAGTGTGGTGATTGCATGAAGGACTGAAGGGCACTTACACTTCCAATATTTGTGTAAGATTTATATATACATATTTTCCCTTTTGCCTTCTCCAAGTATAGTATCGTTAAGGAGAACTGATTCTTAAATCAAGGAAAATCAAAAGGCTGATTTGAATGAAAATGAAGTTTGCTTTAAAAAATACATAACTTGGGTAATTTGAAAGTGAAAAAATAGCTTTTAAAACTGATGTATCAAAAAAGCTTTTTGACACCTTAATGGAATGATCCTTATTTTCCATTAGTATTATAATCAAGAAAACTCAAAATTCTATTTTTTTAATACAGAAACTGGAAAAACTTGAAAGGTTCAGAACTGGAGCATGAGACTTTATTTTTTTTTAAACTGAATATTCTAATGTTTTGTATTTTGTATTGTTTTTGGTTTTTTTTTCCCCATGGGGCATTCCAGCACTTTCAGTTTATGTTCTCTTTCAGATATTGACAAAACAAAAGAGATTGTTGATGAGATGGACAAGCTGGTTCTAAGTCAGCTTTATTACAGTGTAACTCAAGATAGGCAGGCCTGGTGAATTCCACATTATTTTTTACTGTAATAGTCTACATGCACTTCAAGAATTCTAAGTCTAAAACATGCTGCAGAGAGATAGATCATGCCACAAGGTGCTCCACATATTCTGCAAGAAGTTAGTATGAATAGCATCAAGCAAAGAGGAGCCCAGGCTAAACTAGGCTGGCAGTTTCCACAGCTGTAAAATCTTCTGGATGAAAAGGACCACAAGTTCCTGATATAAAGATTGTTCAATGTGAAATGGAAATATATCCCTCTGGTGCTTTCTGTAATTTTAACTTGCCCCTCCTTTGGCTCACTCACTGGGCTTCATCTGTGTTTTGAATCCTCTGATGATTTTAGTTCACAATCCTGCTCAGCATGGTCATTTTGTGAGAAGTTACTGCAGCTGTTAATCTGTGTGATCCCTGCAAGGGAGGGTGAGAACTGTGCAGACTAGTGGTACTGCTTCCTGTATGGCTGCACTCTTGTCTTTGTGCAATAACATGGTATTTTCATAAATCAAAATATAAATGTCCCTTGGGAATGCAATACCTCCAGGTTCAGGGAATATATAAATAAATGTTCACCTGCTGAGGCTGAAACTGTGGAATTTTGTCAATCTTCTCTTGCAGTCAGTCTGCTGGGATGTTGGCAACAAAATTCTCAGATCAGCAGACCGCAGGCTTGATGATTCTTCTTGATCCCAGAGTATTTGTTATATCCTGCAGCTGTAATGCCTTGCTGGTCTGTGTAAATTCCTTTAAAATTCCTACAGTGACATGATCACAAGCACCCAAAATGCTGTGACACAACTGTGGGTTTTTTTGCTATGTAAGATTCTGAACAGAACTGTGTTAATTTCCACTTGTCAGCAGGAACTGCTCCTTGCACTTGGCCTCTAGGTACACAGCACAACTCTCTAAGAAGTTATTCAATGACACCACGGTGGCAGAACTACTGTGTGCCTGAGTTCCAGGAGCAGTACAACCGCAGTCATGTGCATTGACTGCCCCAGAACGTCTGGGCCCTGAAGAAATTACCCATGATTTACTCAAGATTTACTATCTAGTCAGGCTTAATGAACACGATTGTGTGTTGAAATCCCTTTACCAGAAGCATGTTTCTAAAACTATCTGCTTGTGTTTGCAAGGAGGGTGGGCCTTCAGCTGTCTTTAAGTCTGTAAAGGCAGTCCTAAGAGGCAGCCAGTGCCTGCAGATTTAAATTTTTTCATTATTTTCAGAAGAAGATGGGGCACTGAACTATAGAAATGCACTGTTTCTCCTTAGTCCTAAGAGATTCTAAACATGCTCCAGGGAACAATAAAATTCTCTGTTACAGTAACAGCTCTGTCTGTAACCCAGAAAATTCTTTCCTGTTTATAATCCTCTTTCTTCTATGCCAGTGACAAATATGGTAGAAAGAACTTAACAGCTGATAGTGGATTCCCTACCCTGACTTTTCTTCAAAAAACTTCTCTGAGTTCTGGCTGTCACAAATCATCCAGTGTATTGGTTAACAACACCCTGAATTTGATGACCTTTTTTCCACAGCTGACTTATTTTTAGAAAATTGGTTTGAGTAAGTCTAACTGTGCACAAGCTGTCTGGATTGGTGTACATGGAAAATAAAGCTTAAACATTGGGTTTAGGGATATAAAGCTTTTGAAGTGTAGACAAATGAGAGTGGGAACAGAGTCAGAAGCTCTAGGCACAGAGGAATACTGAAAGGAGACAAAAGTACCATTAGTGCTGTACTACATCAACACTGCAGATCTGTCATCCTAACCACAGAAATGCCTACACTTCTCAAATAAACTTATCTGCTCTGCCCAATTCTGTATACTTGTAGAGCTGTGGGAACTAGTGACAGACAGATGTGGTCACTGCATGCCAGAATCAACAAAACTCCAAGTATAGCCCAATCCTCATATCCTCTCTGTTGAGAGATCAGCCTTCAATTCTCCTTTTCTGACAGGGGGACATGTTTGTGTCAGATTGGGCACAGGTTTCAGGAGGAGAGACAGTATTCATGATCACTATATCTGGGGTCAATTATCAGCCATTATTCTATGGATAATTGATTGTGAAATAAAAAGTGCAATCAGGCAATCAAATCTGTGAAAAGATGTACAGAAGAGTACCTTAAATTCTTTGTTCTGCATGTCTTCCATTTGTAAATCTCAGGCTATAAAAGCATTTCTAGTGATGTGGGTGTCTAAAACGTTGCTAATTTCACTAGCAAGGTACCAGAATATAATCTGTATAAAAGTAGTTGGTGGTTGCTTTAATTTTCAATTTTTTGTACCCTTCTGGTGATTGTTCTTCCTGTACACCTTTCTCTTCTAGTTCCTCAGAATGTCGTTTTCAGAAGCTGGAATTTTAACTAAATCAATCAAATTTCAAGTGGCTTGGGATAATGTGCATCCTGAGAATTGGAGGGACTTTTAAGATCCTTTTAAGCTTACCTAGAAACTTGGCACTGAGTTTTAAATGCAAGTCCTCAGCAAACAGGGCACAAAATGTATCTACTACTCCATCTTAATTCAATGAGAGACTCCCAGGCTCTGTGGAAATAGTTAGCTTTTAAAGACCAGTCTGCCTTTAATTACACAAATAAACTCTGTAGGCCTATCTGTCTATTAGGGAAAACATTGCTGGCATTGTTTCTAATACAATGTTTTTAATTTACTTAAAGGATAGGAAAACAGAGTTAAAACCATTGTCCTTCAAACAGGACTTGGAGGAGGTTGAAAATTAAGTGCTGGATTTGCCAGTGGCTAAGAATGGGTTTTAAACAAACTGACAGAAATTTTTCCTTCTTTTTCTGCCAAAATAATGCAATAAAAAGTAGAGATATAAATGAAACAAATGTTAAAAGTAACAGGTCATGGGCCACATCCTAGAATTCCTATTAGTACCCAATAAGATCATAAAACTGGGAGCTCTGGCTACGGAGCACTTGGGTAGGGGCTCATTCCAACCTTCAGGAAGACACAGACAGGATTTGGAGCTCCAAATTGGAGAAAAAGAAGCACAAACGACCCACTATCAGCAGCCCCATAAAACAGGTCTCTAGAGAAGCCAGAAAGAGATTTGAGTCATGTCTGGTGTCATTGTGTAGAGGCAGAGGAGCCCCTGATGTGTGGACACTCTTAGTTTCGGGAGCCTTGTTGCCATGCCTGTATTCTGAGGGAAACTGGGGACCGTGTCCCCAGCTGCCTCTCACTCTCAGGGCTGGCTTGGGGCAGCCCAGGCTGTGTTTCTACATTGGCATGGTTGGGAGATCAAGGGGAGAGAAGTGGAGGGAGGAGTGAGCACTGCCCAGGAGTCCGCTACTTTTGTCTGTCCTAGAACAGACTAAACCTTCTGCTGCCCAGGAATCTGCCCTACCCAGGCTTCTCATTTCCTGGAGAAATGAGCAGTTCTCACCAAAGGTTGTAAGCAATAGTGACTGGATGACTTACAACTCCTTACAGGGCAAGAGTTTTGGTGTCCTGTGTGCTCGGGATACAGATAATCACTTTACAGGTTACACTTACTGCTTTTTCTTGCTCTTCTCCAAGCTTGAAGAGCTTGCTATCTTCATTGTCGTTATAAATATTCCTTTTACTTCTTATGCTTCTGATGTTCTGTTAAATCAAAAGTATTTTACTTCATGGCAAATTCAGGATTTTCTTTATTCAAAACTAGATTTATCATTAACTCAGTAATTAAATCTCAAGTGTTGATACTTTCCTCTTAGTACAGGTAGAGGATGCAAATGATGTGCTGTACTAACAAGACAGCTTTTCTCTCATAAAAGGTACAGTTACTAAAGGGAATGTCTTGAAAGTCAATTTCCCTAGAAGATTATTCTGTTTGACACTACTTAAAGGCAAAAGTCCCAGTAAAAATAAAATGACAGTTGTTTATATAATCAGATCCTAGTTACTTTAATTATTGCTTTTGGCAAGACCCTAGAAGTTTAATCTTTCTTAAATCCCACAGTAATGTCTCCTGGCTATAGGGATTTAGTTACCATGAAAAAATATTCAGCCACTACCTAACCTAAATACAGCTGTACACTAGGGCAGTGTTACCCAAGATAGTTTCACTTGATTGAAATGAGAAGATTGTTCTCAATTACTAATTCAGTTAGAAGACTAAGGAACATGAGATACGTAAAAATCTAATTTCTTTAGCATAGCAATTTAAAAAGGACTTTAGGTCTTTGAAGTTAAAAGATCTTATTTGTATTGCCTGGTGTAGGTCAGTCATTGTAGAATGATTCACTTATTTACCTTTTTTAAGGGGTGCCTTTATTTTAAGAACAAAAAAAATGCAGTCATAATATGGATACAAAATTGAAATTAGTCTGCCAGTCTGCCATGTGGGAAGGAACTATCGCAGTGTGCACTGAAGATTTCACTTCATCTGCAGTTACACACCTTCAACTTGCTCTTGAAAGCATCATACAAGGACAGTGTGAGAGCTTCAGTGGGCTGTGATTTCTGGGGCAGCCTGCTGGGTGCAGATGGAGAGAGCAAAGCCATCCTCTGACTAGTGCTGCTCAGGCTAACTCCAACATCCGTGGTCATAACCAGCACCCATGGTCAAAGGGATATTTCTGCACAGCTCAGTGAGGTTTCTTTAAAGCTCTGACATATTCATTTGAAAATCTATTTTGACTACAGAGTTAGCTTAAATAAGTGCTCTTTCACAAGGGACAGCTTAAAGCTATATTTGATGGTACTTTTTCCTGAAGCCTTTAACACCACCAGGCCTTAACAACCTTTCCTATTCTCTTGGTCTTGTGATTCAATACAGATCCATTAATTTACAGAAAGCAATGCTGTGACTCATTTGTATTAGCTGGTGATAAAATTCTCTTCTGTATTTTGCTGCAACTCAAAGTAGACTATATTTCTACTTCTAGTTCTGACAACCCAAACAAAATATTTGTTTGAGATCTTTAAGAAATAAAGGTTACATGAACTTTTCAGTTCTGTGTTTCATTTCTGTTAGAACAATCTTTGGATTTTACAAAGATAACTGAAATGTAAAAGGCAACTTAAAGTATTGTTTCACATATTTTAAAAAGATGAATGTTAGTTTCAATTGCGTTTAAAGATATTATATCAAAATAAAAGCGAAACAAAAAAATTCAATATTTCTGGAAAGATAGTAATCTTACTGGTGGGAAATTTCACTACTGACAAACTCTTATTTTTTCTAAGGTTTATAACTGAAACTAAAGTTTTCAGTTAAAAAGAAGTAATCAGGTCCAGCACTATCAGAATATCCAATCATTCAACAGTGACTGCATGTGGCCAAGCCACATTCACACAATCGTGTTAGCAATCAAAGCAGCTGGTCTGCATGCAGCTGCATTACACCGAGATCAAGTATCATCACCAAAGTAGCATTTTACTATTTTAAAATAAAGAAGGATGACATCAGGAAAAAATAAATGACTGCAAAATGTTTGACAGTGACCTTCTATGAACAACACTTTAATCCTAGAATGATTTAAATGATGTTACAGTGCTGAAAATTTTTATTATTGGAAGAGTCCTTTTTCAGATAAAGTACAACATTCATGTACTTAGTTGAAAAGACTTTGGTAACATATTTTTTCATGAAAAAAAAATCAGAAAAAACAGAGAAAAGCATGGTTTGAAAGCAAAGTGGCTGCTCATAGCCGAGTAGGTGGAGTATACAGAAAAAGTAGATGTTATGTGTACAACACAATACATTTTTACAAAAGGACTGATTTCAGCCACATCCAGAGGAAAATAATACTTAAATCAAAACATGAAGCAATTAAAAAAAAAATTATGATTTGTTGTTGAGTAAAGCAGTCCTTAAATATCTCTTTGTTCCAGTATGTGTGGCATTAATGGATGTCTTTGAATCATTTTAGTGACCTCTGCCATAAGATAGTAAAGAAGTACAGAAAAAATATTCCACACAAACTTCTATAACAAGAGCTCTTATGCTGTGTCAGAAATGATGTTGTAGATAGTGCCGACATTCTTTTTGGTAATATAAGAGAAAAGGGGAAAGTGTACGGACATTAAATGGAATCAACAAAGCACACTAAGCTATTTCTTGCCCATTAAAATTTGAAACTTACTCATCTCAAAATGCCTTTTGGGCTGTTGGATATAGATCTCCTGACAGCTGCAGATGTAATCACAGCAGTATTAGAAAAACAAATTTTTTTCTTCCAAAGTTCAAGACCTGAGCACTGCCTAAAAAGGGAGACATGCCTTTGAGCACTGAACTTTTGATATTTTTCTGACTTAAGTGCATACCAACACTTGGAGTTCAAAGCATGAATTTAGTAACCAATGGAAAAAAAAGTAATTTCAACTGTGATTATGTAACAATGAACAACAAAACATAATTTTACTTGGGAAACCTTGAAAATACCTGTTTATTTTTCTGGCTTTCTTTTCCTTTTGTGGTGAAAATATAGCCGGGAAATAAAATAGTGTTATTCACCATTGTCTGAAACATTTCAAAGTTAGCAAACATTTCTGATATGTGTAAAAGTTGAGATCTGCAGCGGGTAGAAACAGGAATGCCTTCTACAACAACATTATTATGTTCCAGGCTGAGATAGATGGCTGTCCACCCAGGAGCCCAGACACTCTTTCATTTAAGCCCGTGCTGAAGTCAGAGGTGTTTTCTGGCCAGGTGACAGCCTGGACCTCTGAATATACTGCAGAAATTCCAAGGCCACCCTAGATTCCAGGGAACACAGGCTCTTGTACTGTTGCAGATGTACAGCTGCTTTCACCCAGCCACAGTGCAGGGTGCTGGGATTTGTTTTGTCTTGGCTTTCACCAGGTCACTTTTCAGGCAAACCAAATCCCTGATCTAGCTCCGGACACCTGGAGACTACAGCTGGCATGCAGGAGAGCAGCAGCCCTCCTCTTTTCAGGGGTGGTGCAAATTGTTATTGAATTGATAGGTCTACATAAGAAGAAATTAGAAGTAAATATTCCTGAAAATGAGGGTTAGAGAAGATGCTAAGGGACCAAGAAATAAGTCAGGTGAAGGACTGTTATGTCCCATTGCAGCCACCAGGTATTTCTATAAAACAGAGAAGTTACCAAAATTTTAGTATTCTTTACCCACCCTGACCCCCCAAAAATTTAGATATGGAGAAGGATATTACAGTATAATGATGACACATAATAATCACATGGTTAAAACCTCTTAAACATTTGATTATTTTACTGCTTTAAAACAAATGCCACATTGTACCACTGTATCTATAAATCCTCCCAAACACAGAAATCTTTTGCCTTAGTCAGCCTAAAAGAAATACCTTCTTTCATGGTTTTAAATTGAGCTTACAAAACCTGATGCTTTGAAAGTGGAAAAAACCCCAAGGCATTCTTTCTACTGGTAACTGAAGGAAAGTTTCACAACAGTGACGCTGTTCAGCCTCCCTTCTGGGCATGAAAATATTATTGAGAAGACTCAAAAGAGTGCAGTCTATTCTCTCTAAAATACTAGACCCAGTATTATCCTTTATTTTTTGTAGGTACAAATACCTTCCTTCAGAAGACATCAATGAGAAAAGTTTGCAAGTCACCCTCCTTCAAATGGAATTCCTATCTTCTGTGAGAAATGTTCTCAAGTTGTGGATTACAGTAAGATTCTGGTTTCACTGAAGTCAATAAGATTTTTATTGTGGATTGCCTGTGAACAAGTTAAAATTCAAAATTTTTCTAAGAAATATGCTTGACATTTGGTACAACAGGAACTCCAAGGGACCTTCAACATGAAGCAGACAGAGCTTGGCTTCCAGCTGGACCACTGACCCTGCTGACCACATTCTCAGTTATAATTAAATTCCTTTTTGCTTGTTGGGCAATATAATGGGCCTTTGAAGTCTGTATTTCCTTCCTGCGTTTCTCTCCAAGTCACTAAAGTCTGATGACTCTGCTCCAACCTGGTCTCTCACATCCAGCATTGCCAAGGTGCTGCACACTCTCCTCTGGTTGCCAGCACCCGCCCAGCTGAGGCCCCAGGCTCCTGGACGTGCCAGCCAAATGCAGGCTGAGAGCCACTGGCTCTGCGTTCTTGCCACAGATTCTCTAATTTGCTCTGGAGATGGGCAAATCGCCTCTCTCTGCCTCAGCTTCCTGCCAGGTTAAGGGAACACCCTAGTGCGTGCAGTCGGCTGTGGAAACACGAGCTGTGGAGAGCGAGGTGTTCTGCATCAGCACCTTGGAAGTGGACTCCAGCTTCAGTCATTGGCCCTAGCCAGCTATGTATTCCATGAAAAAGTCAGTAAAAATGTCTTCTGGCCCCAGATATTGACTCTACTGTGCCCTGAAGAGTGTAAATTGATCATGTAATTTTTTCTTACTAGAGAAGATGCCAAGGGACTAAAGATAGTTCTCTTTCTTTCAAGAAGTCAGGGGAAAGACTGCTATGTCTCATTGCAGCCACCAGGTATTTCTATAAAACAGAGAAGTTACCAAAATTTTAGTATTCTTTACCCACCCTGACCCCCAGAGACTATCTAACAACAAGTGTTAGGTTTACAAACAATTTTTCTTGTTATCTCTCTGCTCTTAGTTATTGTCTTATTATCTGCTTCCCCATGGCTTTATTTTTCATGATTATACGGCTTTTATCTCAATTGTACTTAAACACCAAAAAATATAGGAGATTCTTATTTTCTCAGGTAAGAAACACTAGAAACAAAAGTAACCTTGAAACGTTTTATTGAAATCTCTTCTATTTCCATGTATAGATGTGTATAAAGACATGTGTATGACTACAAATAACTTTTATTTGCATAACTTTGGTGAGAGAGGAATAAACATCTCTGGTCTTCGCATGGCACTCACATTTTTATTTTCATATATCTAACAAAAGTGTACAGCTTCTTATTAAAATATAAATCAGTTTTTAAAATACTAGTATGGTTAAGTAATACTTAGTTTCCATATTGCATAAACATACAATACTGTACAATGTAGTATTAAAAAAAAACATTTAAAGTGTAATTATGTTCCATCTCCACACTTTTGTACCAGAGATTTATTCTTTCCAAATGTCCTAGGCTTTGACAGTAATTTAAGGAAGTTTTAATTCTTAAAGAGTTAGACAAACAATAAACAGAAAGTTAAAAAATATTTTTCCAGTATTTTCTAATTGTTTTTGACAAATTAAACCAAAACACTAAAACTTTATTGAGTTCCTAGAACATGGTTATTTTGAATCATAGCACGTTTGCCTTAGAATATATTCTTATTAGGTTCTTATCTTATTACACCTCTGATGTTAAAGGAACACTACATAATTTCAAGTGGCTGAAAGAATTAGATTTAAGTCTTTGTTTAGACATAAGAATGCAAGTGCTTTTAGGGACCAAGGTCATAATGACTAACACTGAACCAGTGTTAGTCTTGTTGCCAAGATTCCTTTCTGCCAAAACATAGCATAGTAAAACCCAAGAACTTTCGGTTTTGCAAAGTGAAATTAAAAAAATATTGAGAAGGTGCATTTCTAGTAAAAGTATGCCACAGGGCACAGATTAATCTGGGGAATGGGGTTTACTCTGCTGCTTGAAGATGCAGATTTTGATTACTTTTCTCAAAGGCTTGAAACAAAAGTTTTTGTCTCAGGTCACTCTGAATTAAAAAATACATGGACTTTCAGTGTACAAATCCTAAACTTTTAGTTTGAATAAGTATCCTTCCTAGCGGGGTGTGGAGCTTTCTCTCCTTTCCATGCTTTTCTTGGACTCATTCTATGTTGATACTGAAAGAGATGAATTTTCTCTGTGTGACAAGATAATTATCCCAGTGAGGATCTATCCAGCATAATTTGTAAAGCTTAGGCCCCAGTGAGAACAGGAATTCTGACAGGCAAACTTCCAAAGAAACCTTGCAATACTATGATAAGGTAAATGCTGTGATACTTAAAATATTTTATTTTAAAATTTTTGGTTTTTATTGTTTAATAGCATTATGGTTTATTAAAAAAATAATGCTCTTCAAAATTTTTCTTCTTCTACAGTGATAGAAAGAGACATGTCTGAGGATGGCAAAGGAAATCACTGAGTGATTCCACAGGTAGGTCTAAACTATATATGGACTTTGTAAAATATTTCTACCGAGAGTAAAAAAGTCCTTTAAATTTCAGATAAACTGAAAGTCAGAAAAATATAGGACAAGTATGAATTATCTTTACATACCATGATGTAAAATCTTCAGTGAGCTGTTTTCTTTCGAGGTCTATTGTACAAGCCTGAAAAAATTCAGTTAAAATGTATTGGATGTAACTTCATTTCCCTATCCTCAGAGCAGACATATCTGGTGACAAGAATGCTAGTCTCACTGGCAGTGAATAAGATAAGGGTAGTTCAGTTCATTGAAAACATTAAAAAAGATCAATTTAATCTATTTTAAATGTAAAACACATTAAAAATACAAAGGAAAAAAAAACAAAACCAAACCAAACCAAAGCCACCAAAAATCAAAAAGAAACCAACCAGACCAAATCAAGAACATTTTTTACAAACAGAAAAACAAACAGAAAAACACTTTCAAGTATCTCCAATTCTAGCTTATTTCTCGTTGAGATGTTTTCAGTAGTCCAGAAAATATTTCAGTAACACCCCATAAACCTCCTTACACAATTCAAGATTCAGAGTGCACCAAGGTTCAAGTGACTGAGATGAACCAATTTAAAAGTATCACAGAAGACAGATTGCAAGCTGCAGATCCGCAGATCTTATCTTTCTCTTTCTGTGTGCTTTCTAGCTGGCCACTGATAGGTTTAAGCCATAGAACCTAATGAAGATATTAAGAAAACCTATATTTTGCAGGTTTTTTTTTAGAAGTTGGCATTCAGCAATCATAAACAGCAACAGAATAATATTGTGGCTTGTTGCTCATGGTTGTGACAATGATGTGATAGGAAGTGGGTGTCAAGTTCCCTTGGTGAGAAATAGGGAATAAATGAGACACCCTGAATCACCAATGAATCACTAATAGGGTTCTGCTTCTGTTTTTTTTGGCTTTTATATCCAGACTCTAAAATTACGACAGTTGTGAAATGATGGATGAAGGTGAACACTTCACAGCATTCACAAGTGTGTGGTAAGGGTCTGATTGCCATTAGACATAAGAACATGAAAACAGGAAATTTTTACAACTAGCATTTATTGTTTCTTTTGGCTTATGTCAGAGCTGATGACTGCTCAGGTTCTTTGTAGAACAAGAGAGGATGAGGATAGAAGGACAACATCTTTGTGGCCAGCAGCAAAACCACTAAGTTCAGCAGAGTTCAGGGAGTTCTAGATTTCTCTCACAAAATTAACAAGAATTCATTCTCTTTGAGCATACACTGTACTACAAATTGTGTTGGAAAATGAACTACAGTGGCTTTTACTGGGAATAAATACATGCATTTTGATAGCAACTAAAAACAAAGCGATAAACTATACTAATCTGAGAAACTGGGAGCTCCCTCAAATTTAAAACATGATGCTACAATTGAAACTAAGAAATATCAGGCTGTTAAAGGGAAAAATAAAATTGTCTAGTTAGAGTATGTGTTTGTACTCATGTACATACATGGGTTCATTATCGTCAGTGTAAGGACTGAAATTGTTTTAAGAAGTTTCAAAAGCAATGTCAGAGTCCAGATTGTCAGTTTTGAATGGACTGAATCACACAAATTGAAATATTTACTATAAAGGTACACATAAAATTTATTCTGCATTGATTCTGAATTCCTGTAGGAGTTCAATGAATAGGACTAGGTCTAGGTTCTGGTGCCTTGTCACACCAGATGGAACCAGAGACCAGATCCACTGGTGTCAGAAGCTTTTTCTCTCCATTTGCTTTCTTTATTCTGTTCTGTGTGACAAACTGCACTCATCGAGCAGGCAGGACCAGGGAGAGCCTGGGCAAATTTTGGTAAAGCAAGTGAAGAATTTATCCTGCAGGTTTGCCATCTGGGCATTTCTAGGTGCATATATGTACAGCGATGTTTACATTTATGGACAATTATATTTGCTGTAGTTTTGATTTCTGCAGTTAAAAGATTGCATTGAATTAGCAATGGTCTGGTGTTATAATCTGGTCAGATGTCTGTGATGATTGTTGTATACATTTCAACACTCCTGAGCTAATAGTCCACTGGAGTTAATACTAAGAAGATGCTGAAGGGAAAAACCATTAGGATTATGTAGAAATATAACAAAGTGACAGTGTAATGGCTATGATGAAAATGGAACATGGTTTTATGGACTCACAACATTGTATACTCTGTGTTAATGTTTGCATTTTTATTAAGAGAAATTTCCTCAGAATAGAAGCCTTGTTGGTTTGATTTATATTTTTGAATCATCTGTGCTCTAACAAATGCTTTGTGAAATGTTTGTCTTTGGTTAAAAGAAAATTAACAAATTCAAAACTATTTCTGGCTGCCATTTTAGGGCAGAATAAAGAGTAGGTTTATGTTAATGTATAGGCTATTATTGTTGGAAAAACACCATCACTACTTTTTTTTATTTTGCATTTCCTAGTGCATTTAAATGCATTTAAAACATTATCATGTTTTAAATTATAGAAGCACATTCAACTGTGAAAGATCTTTTTGGGTCACTCCATACCCTTTTCTTTCTAAGTTGAATTAAATCATAAAACTTAACTTCTAACAAAAGTTTTCAAAGCAAGTACACAATGTTCTTAACTATTACTGCCTTCCTGTCTCATGAAATTTTACATACATCCTGCCAACTTGGAAATCAATGTTTTTTAATTAAATCAAAGTTCTTTATGTGTTTAATGGAGCTAAGTAGCTCCTTCTTCCGTACCTACTACATTGAATAGTGCTCAATAAATCTCTCTACAGAGGTGAAAATTGAAATCCAAAACTCCCAAATTCTTTTCCCACCTATAAATATGTACTTGAATGTTGAGATTGTACAGTCAAAAGCACAATGTAACCTGCGTCATGGTGTCATCAGTAACAATTAGGAAATTTTAACATAAAAAATGTGAAACGAGTGGCCTAATTAGACCAAGACTGACTATAAGCTTGACTTGATACAAAGTTCTTGTCCAGTTTAATTTTTGTAGTAACAGACTTATAATAAAAACCTCCAAAACCATTTGGAAAAAGGAAGCCCATAATTATAGTTTTAAGGGCCAGATATCTCTGTGCTTGAAATTACTGATGTAAATGCACTTGTGTTGACTCAAAAGTTGAGTAAGAAAGGCTATGGTCAACTGACTATATTTTTCCTGATTCCTAATATATACCCCCAGCTATTCAGCATAGCTTTACATTTCTCATAGGCTTCAGCCACTCTAGAGATTAAATCTATGCAGCTTCATTGGGTGCTTTTCATGGACTGCTGAGCTTAGATCTCACAAATGCAGGTAGTTCTTCCATGTGCTACAGTTACCTACTAAATCTTCACAGATAGTAAAAATTAACGCCTGTTTGTACTGTATTATAGACAGAATATAGATAGAAATAAAGACTCTGTCTTTATTTCTATCAGTAGCAGTACCCCAGATGATCCAAAGTATTTGAGGTATGAGAACTGTTTCACATTTTCTGAGTCATATTGGAAGATAAGCTTGACAAAATAAAGCTAGAACAGTCCACTTATAAAAAGATTAATTTTTCTAACTTTTTTTTGGTCCCTTATACCCTCAGTAGAAGAATTAGATCTCTGTCCAAAATTAACTGCAGAAGATTTTATAAATTGCCTGTGCATCCAAAGAGATGGAAACCATCTATGGTAAATAGACTGGATTTTCCTCTCTCAGTCTCCAAATATTTATCTTTTTATCTAGTGACTGTAGAGGAAATGAAGGACCTGAGTTGGGGGAGTCCCCTCCACCACAGATAAATTTACCACAGATAAATTAAAACTATAGCAAGACAAAACTAAACTTGGGCTGTGAGATAGAAGAGTGATTAAGATAATTCTGAAACTGCACACAGTGAGTGGGAGTGATTGATACTGTCTGTCTCAACATGCTTGTAGTCCATCTGAACCAAGCTGGGGAGCCCATGGTTGCCTCAATCTACGCTGACGTTGTGCTGACTCCAGATCAACGATGAGAAAAATTCTGTAAGTTTTTATAAACAAACCCAAACATATGTATCCAGTGTCTACATGTTTGCAAATATAGTAAGTGCTTATACTGACATTTAAATTTCACAAGTACCAAATTTCTGCTTTCACACACTAATCTGACCCCTCTCTAAACCAGACATAGTCTCTCCTTTGTGAGATTGAGCAATTATTTTTCTCAGTTTTTCAGCTTCTACTTCCTTAGTTAAGGAGCAAAATAAAAAGTATACCTTGGGAGTTTAGGAAGTTATTAAGAAGAGAAACTTATTCAGGAAAAGAACTTCTTGTTTCCCATAGATGCCAGACTTAGACTCAGAAGATGTCTTTCATCTTCTCCCCTCCCCACACACACACCCACCCTTTCCTCCAGATACAAAATGCACTGTGGTTATTTGACTCTTTATATTTCTTTACAGGAACCATAACTGAACATTGCCCTTTTGTTTGTCTTCAAAGAAAGTCCTGTGTCTCTTTTTCAGACAGAAGTTTCTATTTTACAGTTTCCACCTCTATGGTTTCACCTGGCCAGCTCCACCTCAGAATTTCATCAGTGTCGCAGGATAATTTGCTATGACTTCATGGTGACTATTCTTTCTTTTTGCAAATGAGATAAGCTATTATCATCCCTGAGGGCAAATTATTTTGTCTCATACTTGCAATGAGTCAGCAACGTGTTATAATGCATGGGATCATCTCACTGTATGAATTTTCACAAAACTCTGTGCAGGGTGTTAGCTTGTTTGCTGTGCACTATTGAAGTAGTGCACTCAGAGAGTCCTTCTGGGTTGAAAAATACTATAATTTGGTGATAGAGAGACTCACCTGCAGAAGAGTTTTTTCCTTCTTATTCTTTCTACATTCCTTCAAGATTGTTGTGCAAATTTTCAAACTAAGAACCTTCATCTGAAACCATGGAGTTACATGTTTTACAGAACGACCCTTAAATACTCATTTTGAAGCAGTTTTAATTAGTACAGTTAATGACCAGATGATAGATAGACACACAGAGTGTTTACACCACCACTGATAAAGTACAGCAAGGCAGCAGAGGCAACAGCAGTATTTTCGGGAGAGCCTTTAGACCGTGACATATGTAAAAGTAATAAACCTGGTGGAATTCTGTCAATGGTACATTGCACTTGTGAACATTTGCTCTCATCTTTTAAATGCTCAATGATAGTAGATTTGAGCAAAGGCTGTTTCATATCACTCGTAATAAAGAAGAGGTCATCTGCCTTATCTTCATTTTTTTACTATTAACTGAAGGCAGAATGAAGAAAATGTATTTAGCCCATACATTTTGAAGAATGCTTATGCTTTGAAAAGTTGTAGTATCTGACATAACTCTATTTCATATACCTGCCATGAGATTTAGAGCCAATAAACATTAGTATTATGTGAGAAATGCAGCCCTTGAACCACACTTCCATAATACTCCACTACATCTTTGAAAAACAGCAGAGCATGCTGGCAGCAGTGGGAGGTTAGAGGGAAAGAACAGAGACTGCAGAAGGAGATTTGGCTGGAAGGACAGCTGTGGTAAAGCAGGGAAGGGATCCCCAAGTAGTCACCTATTGATTATACTACGCATATGTTATGCTGGCTGGAATGCAAACATTAAAAAAAATTACCAAAATAAGAAAAAGAGGAGGAATGATATTTCCTACAATCATGCAAAGCAGAATAAGCAGAGTTATTTAGGCCATTAATTAATCTGTGAAAAGGGTTTAGTGTGAACAGAATTACCTGCATTGACTGCCAGTCCCTGTAGTAAAAGAGCACAAAGGCAAAAAAATAATTGCAGTAGCTGGTCCCAGCCAATGCCTGCATTCAGTGCAATGATCCTGAGCTTTGCCAGGAGCTTCACTGAAAGTCTCAGACTGGTTTGCACAGTGAAATGGTAAACTTTAGTTTCTACTAGTTTTTTTCTTTAACTACCTGTTGTGTTATACCTCAGGTTCCCTTCTGAGATATGAAAGAAAACAGAGGAACTGGAAAGAATGTTTCTTAAGTTTGAGGCTTTTGGGGATTTTTTATGGGGGCATTAATGTCAACTCTTAGGGACAGATTGTCTTTGATGAAAGTTTTGAAACATCTGTAAATAACTTATTCTTACCTTTTTTTTTACTTTTTTTCTTTTTTAATTTCCCCCCAAGACATTGTGTACTTGTGTCTCTTGGATACATTTGTAAAGCCTGTTGCCTTTTGATATCAGTTCCTATTCTTTATATTTCCCCTTCAGGAAAGGACACTTCTCTTCAAATGAAGAGTCAGTCTTAAAATAACAGAAAAAAAAGAAGCAGGTGGACTACTCATTTTAGATAAAAAGCATTATTCTTGAAAGTAATTTGGGTTGTCTGTTTCTGTTGGTCATGTCAGGACCTATTTACTTTACCTGCAGGAGCAAGCTGACTTCAGTTATTTCCACACTTTGGGCTGAAACTCTCTCAAAAGACAAAAGCACAGATGTTGTCTATTGCAACTTGCACTTCAAACTTTGTAAAAGGCTCAATAAAACACTGTATTGATGTGTTTAGCTTTCAGAAAGCAAATTTTTATCTCTTTGAGAGCAAATGTTTAAAATATTAAAAAGAATATAACTTAAAAATAGCTAAAAAAAGCAAAAGCTTCCTCCAAAGATGATAATTGAATACTGCTCTTCTGGAAGATTTTAAAGATGTGATTATAATTTTTTCGTTCTTACTCCCAAGCAAAATAATTTTTTTGCCTTCTGCAGAAAAATTCTCCTTTAATGTAAAATATATTACATTATTTCTCATTGCAATATCTAAAATGTATGCCCTGATCAATGAGTTGTTTCAAACAATAATTGTGTCACTGAGAAACACATAACTGAGATGTTTTCTTTAGTAATGTTAGAACCTCCTGTGCACAGAGTCTCCTGCTTCTCATCAGTCTGGAGACTCTACAGACAAATTACCTGCCTTTCATCTTCCTGCTAGAGGGTGGAAAAAGATTACTAGAGAAAAAAAAGGCTTAGTAAGGGTATTTGTGTAAAAGAGTTATCTGAGACAGAGACAGATAATTTCAGGAAAAAAGACTTCTTAAAAAGCAGAATGGAAAAAGAAGATGAGAAGATAAGTAATGCATTCTTTACATTTACCTTTAAAATTTCTACTTTACTTTTTAAAATTCTTTAATTTTATTAATAAAAAGTACTATCTATTAAATGTACTATTGTTACTATTAACCTTATTATAGATGAACAAGTCTCAGGGAAGAATTGTAATTTAGCTGGAGAAGAAGGAAAGGAATATATTCATCTGCTTTTCCTTTCTTTTGAAGTAAATTAGAGAAGTGTGAAATTATGGCATAGGATCTGGTTCCTCTTCCTCAATACAAGCAGGACTAGCCTTCTTATAATTTCATAATAAAGTAGAGCAGAATCTGTCTGAATGATGCTGAAAAGAAGATCTGATAACAATTTTAATTCATCCATTTGAGAGACTGCCAGACTTTGAATATGACGTTTGTAGATTAAAAGTTTCAGAACTGTCAGGTCCTCCCCACTTTGACCAGCATTTCAAGAATTTGAGAATATTTGCTTACAGTGGTTGTCTTGGAAAAAGCAAGACTTATCCAAGTCTTGCAGGAAAATCTGAAAAGTATGATACGAAGTTAAGTCTGATGAAGGTTGATACTGCCACAGGTATTACTTGACTCTTCAAACTGAGAGAATTGAACCTGCTATATCAATCCCCTCCTCATCTGGACAGGGCAGCAAGAAAATAAGGTGGAAAAAACTCATGGGTCAAGATAAGGGCAATTTAATAAAGAAAAAGCAAAGGTCATGTATGCAGAAGCACAGGAAGCAGAAATATTTTATTCTCTGCTTCCTATCAGAAGTGGATGTCTTGCCATTTCCCGGGAAGCAGAGCTTCAGTACATGTAGTAACTCCAGAAGAAAAATTACATAAATAACAGATGACCCCTGATCCCACTCTCCCACCCCTCTCCTCTATTCTTTTATCTTCTATTGCTGAGAACACACATGGTATATTATGGAGTATGAATATTAAGACCCTTGGTTAGTTTGGGTCAGCTGTCCTGGCCATATTATCTCCCAAGATCTTGCCCACCACCAATCTGCTGGTGAGAGGGGAATGTTGGACAGAGCTGATGCTGTGTGAGCTCTTCTCAGCAGTAGTGCAAACTCAGGTGTGTTACCAACACCTTTCCAGCTGTCAATGCAGAGCACAGCACTGTGAGGGCTGCTATGGGAAAGTTAACTCCATCCCAGCCAGAAACAATACACCTAAGGGGTACAACTTAAATGCCATGTATGCATTTATATTAAAACATGTTGATGTATGCATTCATATTTGATCACCTCTGAAAAAAAGGCAAAGCCATTCCTGGAAGCAGGAATCACTACCCCAACCTTCTGCTGAAGCTGCAACTGAAATAAGAATATGAATTAAAATGAGTTCTATTCACTGTTGGTTTCTCAACAACTGTGTTATTTGAAATCTTAAAGGAAAGCATATGTAAAAGCATGTAAACATATGCCAATATGCAGTGAAACATGCATGAATAGAAAAGTAGTAATTTTCTTAACATAATCATCATCTAAACTGTTAAGTCTTCAATGGTAAAAAAGAGGAAACAGTCTAATTGCTCTGTGCTTTATATCTTCTCTAACTGCTCCAAGTTTTCTTGAGAAAACACTTGCCAGAAACCTGTGGTTTCCTTATGTCTCAGAACTATATTACTAGTTACTTGTATAATTTGGTGAGGTTTCATTTTGATTGTCAAATTCCAGCACTTCTGTGATTCATTTATACTAAAAGAAATCACCAATTCCCCTCCCCTTAAAATCACTTTCCTGGATGATTGAGAAATGCAGTTCCGCACTGTCACTAGAGTTCCCGAATTCTCTTTCTTCAAATCCTGTGTCCTGGAGTTCCTTTAATGCTGTTCCCAGAAAGTGACTCATGATTCTTTATTAATTATAGGATATGTTAACGAGTGCACTAGAAATGTGTTTTTCTATTCTCACCATAGCTTGAAGGAAATGTCATTGGCAAGGCATTATCTCTAACTGATCTTGTACTAGTAGTGTAAGTGTAAATTTTTTATGATTGATTTTTTAAAGCTTAGCCAAATTAAAAAAAAAAATAAAATCTTAATGTAGACCTGATTTCATGTCTATGGAATACATCTTTAATTGAATGAGTAGTTATAGACATTTACAGCTAAACACTAATTTCATGAAAAATGAGGACAAGAGCTTTTCTACTGTAGACTGGCCAGTATTTTGCTCTGTTCATGCAAAAGTTTATTGCTGATATGGTACATTGCCTCTTTATTATTATTGGGTTTTTGCACTGTAATAGTCTGAATGATACTATGCAGGAAGTAACCCACTTTTGTGAGCTAGATGGACAGGTTTATCCCAGTGTCAGGAAGTAAATGGGAATATTCCAGGGTTAGCTTCAGATACATTCTCTGGTATCATCAAGGGCATGTTTGGAGAAAAACCTTGTGTTTGTATAGAGATGGTAAGTGGAGCAGTTCATATTCTTAGTTATGTTGTGCCCTCTGGCAAGCCTACCAGGAGAGTGCTGTGCTTGTTTTGTGAAGAGAAACCTCCTCCACATTCCAGCTTGAGCATATCTATTGTTTTCAGACATAAACAGATGTCTTCCTTACCTAAGGGAAGCTCTCAAAAATCTGGAAGTAAAACAGAAGAAACTGATGTGAAACCACAACAGTATTTGACCTGTCTGCATGCATTAATAATCTCAGCTTTAGCTGAAGGCAGAGTTCTGTTGCATTCAGTTTTATTTATTTGTGTTGTTTCTGCCCTGCAGTATGGAAGAACAATAAAGAATATTAGTATTAATTTGATTTTTAAAATTTTAATTAGGATTTTGTTAAATACACGCATGCTTATTATGTTATTGAGAGTTTTTAAAATCAAGATAATTAAGGGTTGCTTAAGAAGATCTGGATAAAGGGGGGTAAATATATTCTTCATTCTGCCAAACTGCCCTCTATTTCACAGGCCAAATCTCAAAATTTGGGATGAGATCAAACTATAGATCGGAAGCAGAGCTTTTTATAATAATTCTGATAAGGTGATTGAATTTTATCTGCATGAATCTTGTCTGACTGCTAACAAAATGAGTATATTGGGCAGGGGGGAGTGTCTACACATTTAGTTTCTGTGACAGGCTGACCTGTCTTTTCCAGCCTTATACAAATGTCTGTAGGACATTCAGACTTGTGTTAGAGTTTAGCTGCCTGTGGGAGGTAGGATGATAACCCCAAGTAGGTCAGGTTTGCAACTCCTTCATGAAGACAAGGCACACCAAACTTACTCTATGTTTGAGACTCATCTCCTTGAGTGCCTTGTCTGTCTCCTCTCTCCTCACCCATCTATGCCATGGTTACAACACAGGCTGCATGATGACATCTAATCAATGCCAATATTGAGTAACTAATAGGAATATTGAGAAAAAGTACTGGGTGTGCAAGGACAGCAGGATAAGAATATTGGTGAAGGGGTAGAAGGGGAAGTGTTGAACACAGTGCAAGAGCAAAGGAAGTGGTCCTTTTTGAGTGAGGTGCAGTGGCCCCAGAAGAGCCCTGTACTGGAGAAAGCTTGACAGCTGCTGGGAAAGCCACTTGTCCCAGCACAGCAAAGGCTGATCTGGCATCTCTCCAGCAAACCACACTGCAGTGACACCGGGGCTGCCTTCGCTGTTTGTGTCGTAGTGCAGAGCAGACACAGCTGGGTTAGACCTGGGTCAGACATCTCCCTGCAAGGCCACATCCGTTTGCAGATGTAGCAGATGGGATGTAACAAAACTTATGTAAAAGTAAAGATGCCCAGAAACTTAGATTTTTTAATTTTTTTTAATTCAGAGGCACCTGATGGTCAGATTAGAATCAGGTCACGACTCCTCAATCCTGGAATGATGAAACTAGCTCTGCAAGAAGGAAAGAATGATAGTCCAGATGATGGTATGGGAAAAAAAAGGAAAAAAAAGATGGAAGGATTCAAGAAATGAAAATCAATGCTACTTTTAATTCTTGTAAAATTTAAATGCAAGTAGCCTCTCATGCCCATAAAACTCAGTGAGACATAATTTAAAAGAAGAGACTAAATATAAACTAAAACTACTCAGAGACAGAAGAATTTAATGTGTCATTCATAAGTAAACTATAGAATTTAATTAGTTCATAAAGTAAACAAGATTTCCAGTAGAAATTCTTAAGAATTACAGATATCACAATAGACTGCTATCTTTGATTTTATTTGTTATTTCTGAATGTGCATCATCTTGGTTTCCATGCTACGGTAGTGTGATTCATATCTTGTGGTTAGGAAGACCGACTTTTTCTTTCCAAAATTTCTGCTGTGAAAAACCATCTGCTGAAATGTAGATAGTTTGTGGTGTGTGGAGGAAACATGTATTCTTTACAACCTACTCCAGTAAGAACAGACTTGTCCCAAGTAACAACACTATTTTCATAGTTGCACTCTTGGCACATTATCCCCTAACATGTTCAAATATTTTATTCTATTTAGAAAGAAAGGTGTCATGTTATATTTCTATGTACATGATTTGCATAATTTCAAGGTTGTAGATGCATATGTTATTCTCATTGCAGGGAAGACTGTTTCTAAAATTAAACATTTTATAATCAAAATTTATATTCCATAAAATCTAATAATTTCTATTACACAGAGTAAAGCCTCCCTACAATGCCAAGAAAAGCTTGTTCAACTGGAAATTAAGTTTCAAGTTCCAAGAGCAGAGAGATTTTCTTATCTAGTTGTAGTTTATCAGGCTGACGTGGGAACTGTCTGTCATGTTACATGACAATACTGGTGCCATCTCTCAAGATTCCAAATAGAGTTCATATATCCAGACTGGAAATCTACATTTTTGTATCCTCATTCTTCTCTGCTCTCTTTCTCAATTGGGGACAACTCCCAGAAGGAGTGGGTCTCCTCAAACTCTTCATGTAATCAAGCTTTTGTGAATTCTCAGAAGAAAATTGGTGTGCTAGTTCCTAGCACATTATTAATTTTTATGTGTATAACTAATGTTCAGCAGACACTAAGGCATTTCACCTGCTTTGTTAGGTATCCCAAGCAACTCCACTGCAATTATCAAGATCAGAGTGATAATGCTGCAATATTTGCCCCATACATCATTCTAGATAAAGAAGTACTCATACAGTCAACTTACATAGGTAAATTCATATTCAGCCTTCTCTTTTTCCTATTTTCGGTTTCTTCAGCCTCACACAACAGAAATTTCACAGGTCTTCACAATCCTTCCCAACCCGAATGCCTCAGGTGTAAATGCTCTCCATGCTGAATATATCATATGAAACACAATTAAAAATAAATATTCTCCAATATTGTGATAATGTTTTGCAACATGGGAAAAAGTTATACTTCATTAACAAGAAGAGATAGAGAAATGGAGTGTCTGAAAATAGTCCTTTACTCATTTAAATAAGTTTTAAAAATCAATGTTACATATAGTATACTCACTTGTCCACAGCTTCATTTCTTAATTATTAAAATTAAACAACATTCTAGATTGTAGAGAATATGGCATATTTAAATGTGCACATATACCCTGGCTGGTTCTTTAAAACATGTGAAAATGCATTCCCACAGCTAAGTAGTTAATGTAACAGATGTTTTACCTCCTTCTAGACTGTTTTTTTTCAGAAGTATGCATTATGTTTGATAAGCAGCATGGTATTCAAAGACTGAAGTATTCAGCTGTGATTCTAAGAAACACTATTTCATCATTGCTTGTAACTTTCCTCAGTGGTGTTGTGCCATGATTTTCTCTAACTACTATTCTTTGGATTTCTTTTCTTTTCTCACAGTTAGAAATGGAGCTCAATTTTGCACAGTTTATAGGCGTCTCCTATATGTTTTCTTGATACTAGCCAGCACTAAAAGAATGTTTTTGATTTGAAATGCTCAAAGAAAGCAGTCATAGAGTGAAAGTGGGTGTTCCCCTGTTCTCTGACATTTTAATAAGCTGAGCTAAGCTTGACAATCATATATTCCTCTTACCTCAATGGGATTGCTCTTTCATGGAAGTGACCAGATGCTCTTAGGAGGGAGGCTCCCTTGGACAGAGAACTGACAGTCTGAACAGCACAACATACACTGCGTCTATGTGCAACTGTGACCTGATTCAAAGTCCTTTCTGGAACTTATGGCTCTGGTGACATTTTGAGAAGTCACATTTGCTTCTCATTTTTGTACAAACTAGTCCTGGTTTCAGCTGGGATAGAGTTAATTTTCTTCTGAGTAACTGGTACTACTGTGTTGTGCTTTTTTCATTCAGTATGAGGATAATGCAGCTAACACACTCATATTTAATTGTAGCTAAATAGTGCTTGCTCTTAGTCAAGGCCTTTCAGTGTCTCATGCTCTGCTCTTAAGCAGGTGCACTAGAATCTAGGAGGGATCACAGCCAGGACAGCTGGCTTGGACCAGCCAAAGGGATGTTCTGTACCATAGGGCACCATTCCCAGTACATAAATTGGGGGGAGTTGACTCAGAGGGGCTGAGAGCTGCTCAGGGATGAGCTGGGCATTGGTCAGCAACTGGTGAGCAATTGCATTGTGCATCACTTTTGTTCCTTGGGTTTTATTTCTCTCTCTCTAATTGTTATCTCCCTTTCCACAACTATTATTACTATTGTATTATGATAATATTCTATTGAATTTCAATTATTAAGGTGTTCTTATCTCAACCCACAGGTATTATATTTTTTCTGATTCTCCTTTCCTTCCCTCCATATGTGATGGGGTGGTGAGCAAACAGCCGCATGGTACTCAGTTGCTGACAACATAATGGCTAACACTCCAGACATTATTTTAGTTTTTGTAGATATGGGGCTAGTTGTGAAGGAAAATGATTCATTAGTGTCTCTGTGTGGAGATAAAAAGCCTCTTGAACAGAGGAGTCCAGAAAAATATAGTGGGAGAAGAAATTACACTGAAGATTTTGTTATCTTCGGAAACAATTGATGTAGTTCCAGATCTATATTTCACTATTTGGTTGTATCAGTGAATACCTGGTATTGAAATAAAAACATGACTCTTCAGTTGTGGTTGGATTTCCGTTGTTTTATCTGATTGACAAGTACAGAAAGGTCTTGTTTATCAAGGGGTTTAATAGCCCTGTGGTAGAAATATCAAGAAATGGCAGAAATTTTCACTTCTGAGCTGATGTACCTGAGTATTTAACTCTGCCAAAAATGTTAAAAGAACAACCCCTGTCTAAATTAGAGGGATGAGCAGAACACAAGAGTAACAGTGCATTACTATGCTGCTTTGGTCTGAAATATATACAGCCAAATTCACACTATGCAGTGACAGGGGTGTATAGAAAGGAAAGGAGGGGGGTCGGTGTCAGGCACCCTTTTAGAGGCATCTTAGAGTTTACCAAGAATGTCAAACTGAAATGTCAACACCAAAACAAAAGTGCTTTGCTGCAATATAGCAAACCTCAGTGTCAACATGGTGTCACTGAATGCAAATCTGCCTTTCTGCTCACTATACTTCCACTCAAGTATAAATTTAAAAGTAACAATAATAACCACCTTGCCCCCCCAAAATTGGTTTTTAAAACATTGTTTTAAAGAAGGAAACTTTAGAAACAAATGCTGCTCTTACTTATCAAGTCTGGTAAAACTGGGAGTAATTGGAGGTGTGAAGGAAGAATTCTGATACTTAGGTAGACTTCTGGCACATGAAGGGAGAGGTTTAACTTTCCCCCTCAGGAAACCAATGGAATCCCCAGCACAAGGAGTTTCCCTGGGAACTATGGCAGGTAAACAAGGTCTCTGGACTATGAAGGATTCTGACTGTAGGAAATGTCTCATAAACCTCAGGGAAGGGCAGTTTCTTTTCTCTGTGAGGTCTAAACAGGTTCTTACCTTTCACTGGGGACCACAGTACCTTTTAGCACAAACTAAACCTGACAACTTGAAAGTAGCAAAAAGCTCTGCTGTCTGAATCTTTTGACCTGGCCCTTTATACTGCGATGTCCCAAGGCAAAATTCCTTATTTCTTTGCCACTAGAAAATGTTTGCACTTCACAGAGACCTTTGAGTTCCTTCAACCTGTACAGAAGCTGTGGATTTGAGGAATGACTGAACAAGACTGTCTCCCACATCGTCATTTCGTTTTGATTTTTTGTTTCTTGCATATGTGAAGCCACTGCCTTGTGATCTGACAAAATAGAAATAACACCTTCTCTTTTTGGCGGATAGGTGGACTTCTGAGATGAGCATTAGCACCTACCCAGTGCAAACATGCAGGGCAATGTTGATGTGCTAATGCTCAGAGCCCACTGATGAGTGAAGCAGACATTTCTATTATGAACTCAAGAAAATGGGTGATTGTATAGGTAAAAAACTAACACTGAAGTCAGAGGCTGAGCTGGAAAAAGACCTGGAATGAGAGGGTAGAGATCTTGCTCCTGCCAAAGGCCAAAGGAGACTCGTTTGGTAAGTCATCACCTCTTAGAGTGTGGTGTCAGAAGCAACCCAAACCCAGTGTGGCCACAGGACTTATAAAAGGGAATTGTGGGCCTAGCCACTTGCCTGAGGTCAAAGATTCTCTAACAGAGATTTAAGAGTGCACATTTACAAGCAGGTCAGGCTGTGCAAATTTTCATTGCCAACAGCTGGGAAAATATAAAGTCATGTTTCCAATTTTCAATTCGCTTCTGGCATTGCTGATGATACTTAAATAATGGTTCTTAGAAAAATTTACTCATCATGCTCAGATTTGGCTCAGCTTTTCTTGTATTTGTATATATTTAGAGTCGCCCATGTCTAGAGTTTGTTAAGTAAAGCTTTTGAATCTGTTTGATTTAGACTTGCAGAGATCCTTCTATTTAAAATATCAGTAGGAACATAATAAACAAAGAGAGGAAAATAATCAAACATAACTGCCTTTAAGCTGATCCACATAAAGTTATATTGGATATCCCATCAAAATTAAAAATGCTTAGAAAAGAGTGATTCTATTATGGCAGTCAAAGCCAAATGCCTTCAGCTTCTTATTGGAAAGAATAATCAAATTGCATCATGTTGCTACATTAATCCCATTAGGGCTTGAGAATATTAGTTTATTGACAACCTTCTTTCATCTAACACTAGACAAAGCCCTGTATTATATCATTATTCAGAATCACTTTATTATTGTAGATCCCAGTTCTATGTTTCTCACTCACACTGAAAATAGGCTGTTTTCAGAACTGACAGATTAATATCAGTATTTCCAGAAAATTAAAAAGAATATTTACTTGTCATGTAATTAATTATATATTAATATTATCAGTTGTTTTCATTTTTAAGAGAAATCTGCTTTTATCTTATCTGCAAACTAAGGTTTTGGAAAGTGATACTTAGGGTTATATTCAGTCATATACACTTTAGTCATGTTACAAGTCATGCCTATTTTGTGGTTCACCCTTTTCCCAGAAGCCTCATATTTTATCTTCTCCATATTGTTATCAACATAGAATCTTTCTCAGTCCCCAGAAGGCTTGTTTTAAGCTACTTGTTTCCAGTTTGTTTCAAATCTTTTCCTACAATATCCTTCCATACTGTACAGAGCATCTATTCACCAGATTCCAGATGCATGAAGTACTCTTCTGTTGGCTCCTTTCCTCAAAATTACTGATTTCTATGCCAAACTAATTTCTAATTTTTGGACTTCACAGCTGCTGATTGTGCTGTTACCTCAGGGCGGTTGTTACTGGAAACAGTCCAGGCATCAGTGACTACTGTCACAAAACTTTCAAAAAATTCTCAATCCCTTTCTTAATCCGTTTCTCATGTATTTTTCCTGGAATTTCTAAGGCTGAGCAATTAAACTTTAGTTGCAGTAGGCAATTGTGGAAGCCAGAACTTCCTGCAGAGTTAGTATGGCTTTCATAATCTTTGAGACCTACATTTCAACAGCTTCTTATACATCCTAAGTAAAATTCTTTTATTATTTTTTCTCAGAAATTATTTAAACCTATATGATAATGTAGGCATAGTTCATGCAAATTACTTTCTTGGCTACCCTATCAGGGCCTTTAACATTTTATATCAGAGGATGAACAATATATAAAACTACAGCACAGTTTCAAATTTTCACCATAGCCAAGGTGTCTTACAGGTGACATCTTAAGGGCTGTCCTACGCATAGAACCATATGAAAAATATGAAGATAGGACTGCTGAGAGTAAACTGCTACACACAGCTGAGTCTAGAGGACAAACTCTGTAGTGCAGGAGAAGATACCAGTAGTGTTTTGTTGCATCTACTATGATGCTACCTAAAATTCCATGGTCATGAGTGATCTTATTCCATGGCACTCTAAGTTTATTCTGATCCCTCAAGAGTTACATTAGAAGGAAGATTTAAGGTTTCTCAAACAATTAAAAATGCTAGAATTTTTAATGTCTTCTTTACAGTAAGCTACAATTTATTATGTTTTTGTATGTAATAGTGGTAGATATGATGGAAGTATCTTTAGTAGTTTACAAAACTACATTCAAGTAGGATATTAGTACTGCTTATCAGTTTTCTAGAATTCATCTCCCTTATTCTAATTTAGGCCTTTAAAAACCTCTTTTTTCTAACTACTTCATATCCTACAGCAGATGTTTTGCTGATCCTTTTCTTGGAAAAAGAAGAGAACACAAAAACAACTGCCCCCCAGGAGCAGAATCTGATCCATTTAAGGGCTTATTTTAAGCCCCCCATCTGAGGGATTTTGTGGAAAAGCACCTGAGGAGTGAATGGGAGCTGCTTTCTCTTGAGAAATGATGATTAGAGCAAGATGCTGGGGAGCTGGCCATCCCTCCTGTTCCAGTCACTGGAACAACACAGAAGGATGGAATAAAGGCCAGAATATAATATTTTACAGTATTCAAAAACCCATACAGAAATTCCATAGGTTCTGTACATATACACCTGTGTTGGGTAAATAATTAAATAATCCCTAAAATAAGGATCAAGGTAGAGGTTGCCAAAACTACTATTGTTCATTTTCCTGTCTACATTTCAATTTATTTTACTAAAGACTCTTCCTGGTGTATATTTATTTAGAGTTAACATAGATATCTTATTTTTTATCTGACACAATGCACTAACATAAAGTTGGATAATTTAATCTATAAACATCCCCTGCTGTTTCTAAATAAAATGATCAAATAAAGTTCCTTTAGTTTATATGCTGATTCTTCTGCTTTAGGGTCCAGCTTCCTCAGTGCTAGCAGGATGGTTACAGGTGTCCAGTCTCCTCCATGCCAGCCCAGCAGGTCAACTACATCCAACTGTTTTAGACACAGATGAGAAGAGAATTTACCTGCTCTTTGTATTGCTTATGAAAATACAGAATGTTCATGGGTGGTGGGTAAAGAAATAATATTTTCTGTCTTACATGTTACCAGGCATGACAGACAAGATAAATGACATGCTCATCAAGACATTTCATCTGCTGGAGAAATTCCTGAGAGTATTTTGAAATCCATCCCCCTCAAGGAGTGTAAGTTCACATGTAGATGTTGGGCTTTTTTCACAATGTTTCTTTTTTTTTCTCAGAGGCCATTATGTATATGACCAGTATTCCTGAGTAGAGGTACTGTTTTCATTCACAATTTTAGAAAGATTTCCTGCAAAGAAAAAAGGTTAATTATTTAGATTATCAAAACCTTAATAAAGATTATTAAATGCAGATAGGCCTTAGACAAAAAGCCCACCAGGTTTTTTGGTGTGAATTTTTAGGTTAGAGGCAGTAGACATACATGTCTGGATTTGAATGTGTTCAGACCCTGAGAGTCTCAGATTTGGATCTTAATAATGTAAAGCAATAGTACAGATATTTTCAAAGTAAGGAAAAAAATACAGCTAATTTAAAAGTGCACTGTCAAATTTTTTTTTTTTACAGACTAAAAATTGGTTCAGTTTCTTGTGAAGCCAGTAACTGAAACTTCTTTGTTATTCTAGTTACCATTTTTATTATATTAAAGGGAAAAGGGAAGTAAACCTGAACTGGGTGGACATGTCAGCACTGTCAGTGTGTTTCTGTGCAGATTCTGTGTGAAAATGATGAAGAAATTCTGAGAATAAAGAAGTCTGACAAAGTCCAGGAAACATTTTACCTCACTATTCTTCCTCTTTTCATTTTTTTTCCCCCTAAATCTTTGTTTGGTTTCCCTCATTTTGGTGAAAATTATAGAATGAACACATGTGTCAAGTTGAATAGACGAATGACTATTCATAGTCTCATGAAAAAAGAAAAAAAATCCACTCTTTGCTGAGTAAAACAGTTAGGAAAACTGAAGTCTTAGAATAATCAGAAGCATTTTTTTGACATGAAAATCCTTGTACATGAAATACAGAGGTATAATCATGGCTACTAAAGTGGTACAGTACCTCTTTGAAGAAGAGGCAGTTTTTCATTATGGTGCAAGCCTTTGCTTCTTTTACCTTAATCCTCGAGAGAGTTGACACACTCATGCATGACATTATCCCTTACAGTGGTTTTAGGATTATATTTTGGTTCATGCCTCCATTCAGTACCTCCCCAAGTGCAAAGAGGGATCCATTTCTCTGGAAGCACCTTGGAGCTCAGTGTTTCCCCTGTGTATTAAATTTAGTGTCCAATTGCTGCAAAAGCAACTGAGGACAGTCAGCTGGTGTCTTTCTTGGAGATGAGAAGGGGTTGAAGATGGTCACACGACTTAGGCAAATCAAAAGGTCTCCATAGGTTCCTTCTTTTGGAAACTGTGGGAATTCAGAAGTTCCCCCAAAACTGGAGACAATATGAGCTACATGTATTTTTCGAATATCAGTTCAGTAAGTTGCATAACCATGGCAAACATAAAAATGAGTTTCTCATTTCTGCAAAAGAATTCACACACACACAAAATTATATGAATATATCATGGCACTAAGTCCTGAAATGTTGAGGTCTGTTCACAACACTGGTATTTTCTCTTGTACAGGACAAAGAAAGCAAGCGGTTCTTTGTTTATTTAGGGGGTTCTTTGTTTTGGTTTGGATTTGAAGGCATTTTTTAATTAAAAAAAGCCAACATCAAATACCACAGAGGGTGAACTGGAATACATATTGTACCTTTGTTTCTAATTATCCAAATACACTTTGTTTACACTTAACAAAAGAAGCAAGTTTTTTGTTTTTTTTAATTGATATTTTAAGTAGTTCTGCCAGAACTGATGTTTTATAGTAGTCCAGCAGAGGGGACTCACAATTAAAGGAAATTTAGGAAAACAAGAAATTTGGATATAGAAGATATTATGAGTATATCTTAATAATAGTAGCTCCAAATACTCCAAAAGGAATAGCTAATTTAATCATATGATATCTATTAAAAAATTGATCCTTATGGTTACATTAAACTTTAAACTACATTTTATATAAATTATTTTCCTATATTTTAAATAGAATGTTGGCTGCTTTTCCATAGGAGATTTGTCTATATACTCAGAAGTCAGATTTAAAATAAAAAAGATAATCAGACCTACTACTACTTTGTCTTTTTATATGGCTCATACCAACTACAAGCATAGCCTTCAGTATTACAATAAAAGGAGTCTATGGTGTGAGGTGTCTTCCTTCCCCCATCTTTCTCCCTAAATGCATTATTACTCAGAAATTTTCACAGCTGGAAACAGGGTAAGGAAATATTTGAGGGCAATTATTTTCAAATAATTGATAACTCATTTTAATTAAAATATTTCTGAAACTGCATCTGAGCATTTAGTGCATGTGGAGTGTAGCGTATACTCTGCTATAATACGGAGTCATGCAAAATGAAAAAAAAAGAGCATCCGTGCTTTGTAAACACATTTTTAGTGTCTGGAAAAATCTCTTGCACCAAGATTTTTGTGTTGTGCCGGGTGGTGACGCCTCTGAGCTCTTTCTCGCGGTCGTTTATGGCTTTGTCTAAACTGGGGTAATTGCGCACGATGGTTTATGCGGTGACGGATTGCTCTTCCCGTTTACAGGACTCCCTACAGTTGTTAGGTTTAGCGCTGCTATATAAAGCATTAAGCTTATTAGGCTCAAAAGAATTAAATTATACTGAGGCAATTTGATTACTTGTGTCCAAAGGAAGACACAATTGCAATGAGGTAAAAGCTTGAAGTGAATGTTGTTAACAGTAATACTTCGCAATTAAAGTATTTTCTTAAACATTTTCATTAAATCTATCTGGCCTTTTATTCAGTCCATTTACTGTCCTTGTAAAATTGTCTTTCGACTTCCAGATATTTTGAAGTATGAAAGCTGATTGAGCTTTTTCACCTTATTTCAGTGTTTATACACACTAAACAAAATATTGTGTTCACAATCTGTACCTGATATTCTGGATTTGTTGGATTTTTTTTTCAAAATGTTAAATTATAGGCATCTTAGCTTAAATTTTTCTTGAAACATCCAGACCTGTGTATAAACTGTGATACAAAAAATATAACAGCACTTACTAATTTCTGCCGAAATTAGACCTGTCGTGAATGGAATGGTTGATATTTCATTAGCATTATTTTTAGTTGAAGCAAATGCAAAACATAAGTGCCTCGTGGTGGTCTGCTAACTGCTGGAGAAGAGAGAAGACTGCTGAAGTAATGAAGCAACACTGGGCAAATCAACAGATTCCTGCAGGAGCAGGTTATTCAATATCAGCACCTTGCCTTTAGAAGCAGGTAGTCATGCAGTGAAGGCAAGTGCTGTCTCATGGGCAGACTTCACATCACAGCTATTTTCAGCAATATATAATATGATAATAATTTTCATCACAGCACAGTTTAGCATATTTATTCCTTCATAAGTTTTAATTCCACTTAAGAGGAATGATCCTATCAACATAAAGAGGTCATAAGGATTGCTGCATGATCAGATTAACCTCTCTTCGACTTCATTGTCTCCAAGCTGTAGATCAATTCTTGATTTTGGAAATAGTTTGTGTGCTGTTTCCAGGCTACTCATTCCAATTTATTGACATTGTACTATATTTATTTAATACTATCTATTGTTTTATTTATCTCTATTAATATTTTTAGGCCCATTCCCACCATATAGCCTGATTCCACTAGGATAACATTACCTATACACTATATCTTAGGACTTTTCTCTCTTTTAATTTTTGTAACTTTTTATTTTGTGACTACTCGGTTATACCATACATAAAAAGAATTCACACTGGAATTAATAATGATTTCTTTTCTTTTTCACAAACTGAGGTGAACAAATAGATGTTAAAAGCAGGGTTGCTTGCAGAACCAGAGCCATTGGAACTAAAGTGGTATGGATTTGTGAATCTTAGCTTACTGTTAGAGAAGTTTTTAAATGCTTGCTACTGGGCTTGAAATGATAGACGTGAATTTCCTATTGTAGTTGCTTACAACAATCCTAAACCCTCACTTTTTCTTGTTGCCTCTGTTGAGCTAGAAACACCTGATCCCTGGAGGTTTTATTTGGAGAACTGAGAGAGAATGTTGACTTTGTTTCCACCCAGGATAAAACTATGGAATGAAAGAAAAGAGGCATGACTTAGGGTTCTGCTGAGCTAGGGTTTATGTAGTATGCTTATGCTCCAGGACCTGCTTAATAGTTTTTTTTGTATTAGTGCTGTTTTTATCCATATGCTTGCTTGAGACATGACTGCATAAGGGCAATGATTCCTTAACAACACTTCCCAGGGAACTCTTCTGTTTTGTATTGTTTTCCAGACAGTAACAACAGCTCTTCAGAAGAAATTTGATCACTAGATATCAACATATTGCTACTGGGTTTTGACATTGTTATTACCTGTATTGTTATTAATTGTGTTTGTACTTGTTATATGGTGTATCAAGGAATGCATGGTATTCCATAACTGTTAGATTTCAGGCAGGATGTTCAATTTAATTCTGACTTTTCAAGGCCCAGGTTCTTAAGATAATTCAAATCTGTGTATTAATTACTATGCAGAATATAAACTGATGTCTATTTATTTAATCTGGATAGCTTAGTGGAATAACTAACACATGGGAAATGTGCTTGAGATTACACTCAAAATCTGAGCCTGAATTTTGAGGTAGTCATTGGTACTGCATAAACCATGGCAAAAAGCCAATTTATAACCATTTTGAGTAGAGCTGGATCCAAGCAGTTTATTTACGTGTGAGGTTGACTTATTGCGGAAAAGCGACTGAGTACCAATCCTGACTTTGTTTCAGTTGACATTGAAAAAATAAAAAACCAGATTTTTTAAAGTGTTTACTCCAAAGTCTGGAAACCTTAACCCATGCTCAAATGTAGGATTTTTTTTTTGTAGAATAAACTTGGAGATGTGGAAGTGTTCGTTTTTTCTAACAAGTCTGAATTATTACTGTTTATGTTCAACCCAAAAAAATAATTTT
The DNA here is from genome assembly GCA_013397245.1 of Thryothorus ludovicianus. Lineage (NCBI taxonomy): Eukaryota > Metazoa > Chordata > Aves > Passeriformes > Certhiidae > Thryothorus > Thryothorus ludovicianus. The sequence goes on from VZTB01011155.1 coordinate 821,315, forward strand.
TCTTACTCTCTCCCACCTTTCTTTTTCACTCTTGAAGAATAAAAGAGTCTGTATTTAAGAACAGGTCTCAACTTATAGACTAAACCTGCAATTTTCCATTTTGTTTACAAGTCAGAATGATTTATATCTACTAATTTCAACTTCTGTGTTTGTCTACTAACACAGTAAGTGTCACTGTAGGTAAAACTGCATTAAATATTTTCAGAAAAACTATTAAAAGTACTTGTTTTCATTACATCTCATATCACTTCCCAAGTATTTGTTTTAGACATCCTGAGCATTTTCTTAAAGAATATAATTTAATTTCAGTATGAAAACATTTAAAGAGAATATGTCTACTTGTGGATATTTTTCTTGTTTTTTCTCCTGTTGTTTGTTTTCTCCATGCCTTCAAAATAATCAAAGTTGTGTGTGATTTCATGAATGTGTCTTTGTGTAAGATACAGCTGCAGAAGAAGCACAACAGATTAGGACGAAGGGTGAGGGAGGTGCTTTCAATGACTGATGTGTTTGGCTTTGTATTGTTGCCTGTCTGCTCAAAAGCAAGGCATTAGATAAAAGAAAGAAGTAAAGGAAGACTTTAAGAAGTGAGATAGAAAGGTACAATAACAATACTGGTACAAATTCCCTCTACCCCATCAAATCTATAGAGTAGAGTATTTGAATATTGGGTAGATAGGGATAAGGGTGCTTGGCAGGAATAAAATATAGATAAGCAAGTAATCCCTGATCAGGGGAAACCACAAATATCAAAAATCCTGAAAATAGCTGGAAGCTTGAAAAGAAAGAAGAAGCTATCAAAAATGTTTCATTGATATCAGTTCAAAACAACAGGATGATTTTTTGTTTGTGTTCTTTTCGGTGGAGGGATTTGCTCACTAAGAGGATTTATTTATTTATTACTTTTCCCAAAAGCTTTTTACCTTGCAAAAAGTAATATAAATTACTTTGTTTCTAAAACCTTGTGTCAGCACAAACACGCTGTGACAAGTTCCCCCAAGGAAAGTCCTGTAGGGTCCAAATCCCAGCTGAAATTCCTGAGTGAGCCATGCTGACTGTTTGCTAGCTAACTGCTGGTTGGAGTGACTCGATTGCAGAATACTGACTTGAAAGGTAGAAAAGCCTGAGGATCTGTACATCTGGCAGTACAGGTGGCTGCTCATCAAACCAAGTAGCACCACTGGAGATTTATTTTGAATCCTATCACTCCTTAAAAAAGTATGATGAAATTGCAAAAGTAACCTTCACTGATTATCTTCTATTAAATTTATAGTCATTCATATTTCTTCCTGGACTGCATTTAGACTACCAGTCTTGAGCAGTTTGTAACTGCTCTTGCAGGTCAGCTACCCTGATGCACAGCACACACTGAACTTCCTCCCTGCTGATATTTCACCTTGCAATGTAAATTGGAGTACTGGAAATAAAGATAGAGGAAGAGAAAAAACTATATTGAATTGCAGCTCACAGAATGCAGCCTCTGCCTGCACCGGGCTCAGGGTCTAACTGCACCCAGAGTTTGGATGAACCAATAATTCCAACAGAAGCACCAGTTGAATAGGACAGCCACTTTTGAAGAGTGATTTCTGAAGTGATAGGTTGAACTGGAGTGATAGGTTGGACATTAGATAACCAACAAGAAATCCATAGTTTTAAAAAAAATAATATTCTTTTTTCTTCCAATATCACCATTGCAATAGTTTCAGTTACAAAGAGCACAAGGCACAGTGTCACCAGCTCACCGTCCTGATTGTTTTCTTGACCATCAAGCTTGAAAAAGATTGAGTTGTTTCCATCTGTGTGCCTCTGTACATCTGTTAAGCTAATTAGATTGAAGGGATTGGAAAATATTATCAGACAAAACACTGATTTCTGTACTTTTTATAGATGGAAATGACCTAGCTACTCAAAGAAGTGTTTTATTTCATAAAGAAAACACAAGTGACTTAAAATATGGAGTACTTTCCAAAGCTTATTCTGTAAGTTATGTCATCCTCATCAAGTATTTCAGAAAACCCATATGATATATTCTATTTGGATACATGCAAATATATTATCAGTGTGAAAGAACCTCAAATAAATGAATATATCAAATATTACCAATACGGGGTGTTCTTACACCATGTGAACACCAAAAACCTCCATGAAAACCCTAGTCTTAATATTAACTCAACAGCAAAAAGGATCTCATACTATTTCATTTCCCTCCCCCATGACACACTGTGACTTAAATCAGAAGCATTTATTAATTTATATAAAATTCTCCTCTGGGTTTGCACATAGCTTGATGTAAGAAATTATTGTTTTATCTGACTGTATGTTAGGCACATAAATCGTATGATCGTTTGATGCATACATATATGTGTGTGTATGAGTATATATATATATGTAAAATCCAGCTGCAATAAGCTTGGAGAGCTTATTGCTGGAGGTGGTTTTAGCCACCACAAGCCTAAAAAATCTAGAGCATCATCTTCACGTTTAATGCCATGCAGCATCCTGTGTGAGTTATGTTAGGGCAGCAACTCTTTAGGCTGCTTGTGGATAGAATATATGTAGGTGTTAAAGGAACAAACTCAGCAAAGTCAGAGCATCAATAATCACAACAGGAATAAAAAGACACAAACATTTCTGAAATTCTTGTTATATTCATTTTATAAAAGCAGTTCAAGTGACATGCAGCCATGATTTTAACCATATTTCCAATCATCAGGAACTGTACTATTTCAGGCTTAAAATCCTAAAGTGGCAATTTTTTTTATTCTTCTCTGCCTATAATAGAAAAATTTGAGGTGAAAGGCAAAATAACCCACTGAGCTGTGTTTTTTCCATCTGTATAGCAACAAAGGGAAGGAAAACAAGGGGAAAACTCAAAGGTATCTACCAGGTTCTGCCCTGATCAAGAAAATTGCCTCATTGTGTCTATTATAAATGTTATCATGTCTTTGGTTCAAATTTTTGCCTGAAACAATGGAGACCATGAAATATATATTTGCTACTTATTGAGAATGTTATGGGAATAACATAAATATTTTATACTAGGGTAGCAATACATCTTTAACAAATATTATCTAGCCATAACATTCTGGCACATGGATTGCTGAAACAATTGTTACTGGGGAGAGGTACTGACAGGAAGATTAATATCCCAAATAAGTTTATTTTCAGGTCTCCTTTTAGAAAGGCTTTCTTTTTTCAGTTTATTGCAGAAGGATTGTGTAATGGGGGAGGTGGAGGTTTCCCTGTGTGTGCCTTTCCCTGAGGGCTTCACTGAGGAAGAATTATTGCAAATTAACAATATGCTCTGAGGAGCCAAAAGACACAAAAAGATTATATGGGGACAAGCTGAAGATTATTCCGATATGTTTCCCTTTCTTTGTCCATTTTTTGGACTGTCCAATTCTAGAACATGAGAGTGAAAGGCAAAATACCTAGGAAATTAAATAGAGTTTAGGTGTTGCCAATGACCTTGATACTGCTGCTCACACATACATACTCTATTAAATTTGTAGAATTCCTCGTATGGCTTTCTGCCACTGTAACTACTGGCATAAAAGGTCTAAGAAATTTTTTTTTAATATAACAATAGATTGATCACTAGCTCTTAGAATCCATGCTTCCATGAGGTACTAGTGGAACTCAATAATTTTCTCTTCTGTCTCTTTTTTCAGATTTTTTTAATATCATCATTTTCATCTCAAGTTGTTCCATATCCATTGTTAGTTTTTTCTTCAGTATCCACCTCTTTCAACTATTGGCCTACTGTTATTTCTGGATTTCCTTATTTGCTGTGCTTATTCTCTTCGCTTTTCTAGTTTTATCTTCCTGTTCTATTCTGGTTGCATTTGTAGAAAAGGAATCCTACTTTTAGAAAGTAAGACTTAAACAAATCTGTGACTCTTCTAAATTGTGCCAAGACTATACATCTCAAAAATGTATAGAAGTGCTTAACTACTTGTATCAGATAAGGAATAAATAAATACATCAAGAACAACACAGAGCTGTCTTATTAATTAGCATTAAAAACACTATGCCAGACATCCTGACCTGATGGAATTAGGGAACTGAATGCAACATAGAGTCAATTAATTTCATACTATTAGAAATATTTATATTTTTAGTAGGAATTTACTGTTTTGTGGGAATTCAGTAGGAATGTTTACCAGAAAAGAAGCAAAAAAACAGAAAATAGAAAATTTGAAAGAGTTGTTACATTTTGTTCAACAGGATAACTTCAATAACCGAAGTCACCTACAGTTGCAACTCCTGATTCTTTTAGGCTTGAGGTGGAAACAAATACAGGAATTCTTTCATCTTTGGAATATCACTTAAAACATATCATGCTGGCCTTGAGACTTTATGCAGACCACAGGCCACCTTAAGGCAAGCCTGAAGGCCAGTTGAAAGGTTCAGGTAAATCAACATGCAGCTGCTTGTCTTTCTTAACATAGATGAGATCATCTCACCCAATTTCTGTGCTTATTGTTTGGTTTCTTTTCAAATCCTAGTCTACTTCAAAACATTGTCCTATCTTCCTTGAAAGGACTATCAACTACTTTTGAAGAATCATCTATCATCCTGCACACTACTAGGGAATCCTCACCTTTAACTTTGTAGGCTAAAAGAGCTCAGATTCAAATTTACCAAGTGTGGACTCAGGGAATTCTGATAAAAGGAATTCTGAAAGAAAAAGTAATATTTGCTGGAGTTTTGCTGCCTCTAGGACATCCCTTTTGGTAAGTCTTCCTTATGAAAGAAGCTGTGAACTGGCTCTGATAAACACCCTCAGAAATCACAAGCAGTATTTTATACCTCTGAAATGAGCAATTTATAATCTCTGGCAGATTAGACTACAGATCCATTGACTAGGGTGAATTTCTAAAGCTTCATAGTATCTTGCTGATGCAATCTGTTGGAGTGCCAGGACAATAAGAATATTTGTGCAAATCACTAAAGAAACAGTTCTTACACTTTTGTGCTGAGATTATCAGAATTTCTAAGAAAACTGACATTAAAAAATTGATAACGTGCAGGTTTCAAAACTGGTTTAATCTAGTGTTTTTAGAAGATTAAGGGCATACACTAAAAACAAGCACTTCTTTTTAAAAGACCTTTTATTGCAAAGAATGCCCATGATTTCTCTTATCCACTCTAATATTTTGTCATTTATTTACAAGGTTTTATATATATATATATATATACAATCCAAANTTTATTGTAAACAGTAAAATATTTAAAAGATGTTCTGAACTGCAGAAGACCACACTAGAAACTGGTCTGTGGTTCTTTTGTATGCGTGTAACATAAAAAAATTAAAGAGACAGCTTCTGCATAGCTGAGATGGTTAAAATCTTGCTTTTCAGACAACACCTGAGGCTCCACTCTGAAGCTGATGCTAGATAGCTTGTTGGAAAAATGAACATGCAGGTCATTATAACTGAGGAGCTAAACACTTACCTTGCATGCAGGACACTGATTAGAAGGCTTTGAGAAGACTCATTACAAGCAAGTGTTAAATACTTTAAGTTAGTCTGTGAGCCAGACAGAATTCAGAGAACCAGAGATAATGAGACTATAAAGATGATATGTAGCTAGCAACAGTTATGGCTTGCTTAGGGATACATGTAAACACAGTCTAGTTAGAACACTTACAGGATAAATGTGGAAAAAAATAGAAAGGATAAAGCAAACAATACATCAAATGGTTTGTGGCCAGTTTTCAGTACATACATGTTCTCCATTAATGCTAAGAAGAAATAACAAGCCATAACTTCTATTTGCAGAATAAAAGCATTGAAGTTTTTCCCACTGAAAAGATAGCTGCTCCTGTAACCCTTTCTCAAGTGTTCTTGTTTGTTCTATGTAATGTGGTAGCTCTCAGGATCCATACTGGCTTTAATTCTACAAAAGGAGTTGTTTCCCTACTTTCCTGCCCAAACAGATGCATTGTCTTCTCTCTTCACTTTCTCAGGTGGCTCAGTCAGAGATGAAATAAAAAAAAAATTATTGCTGCAATGACAGAAAATTGTAGTCACTCTGGATGGGAAAGTATGTTAGACATCTAAATTAAAGCCTATAAGCATACAATTGCTCAATGAGGAAAAGTCTCCAGGAGCAAGCCCTGAGCATGTTACCTGGGGAGACTGCAGTCTCCTTGTGACAGAAGGCAGTAAAAGATGGGCAGGGCAGTTAGCTGATGACACAGATCCAGCTCACTGTGCTTTAGAGAACTATAGACTCAAGGAATGACTGCATTTTGTATCATGTCAATGAAAATAATGTGAATGAAACTAACAAAGACCACAATTTTATTCTCAAGCAGGCTATTTCCTGAGTAGGTATTAAAGTCACTGTGTTTGGGCTTTCTTGTTTGTTTGCTCTTAGTCTATCATTAATTATACGTTATGTTTGTGGAAACCTCTCTGTGTCATTATACAGATCTCATATTTGTTTTAGCCTTGGTCTTTGGCATCTAGATATCTGTGTATCTATTTGTTATTTTTGTATACCCACTAGATTTGATATGAAGTCCCACTAGGATGAGAAATAACACAATTGCCATTGATACAATATCTGTAGCTCATCTTAGCCATGGTAAGGTTTTATAAGGTTAAATTAAAATGCAAGACACCTAAATTTATTTATTAAAATTAACTCAGGTTTCTTTTCACAGAAATTAAACTCTGGCACAGAAACAGCATTGTCATGTCTAATTTAGATAATTTTTTTACTCATTAGTCTTACTTTGTGTATACCCTCTCCTCTTAATGAGAACAGAAAGAGAATTTTCAGCCTACTGAGTCAGTCATCATAATTGTAAGCTTGTTTCAGGACCTCTCAAACCACAGGTTTTGTTAAAATTATAAGCCAATTTAGCAACAAAGCCCTGTTAATAAATAGAGTGCAGCAGTGTTTTTAAAGCAGAAGCAAAATGATCAGCTCATTATGTACTTGTTGTGTGTATAAGAAAACAGAAGGTCTCAGTGGAACAAGATTGGATCATATGCTGCCCACATTTGCTGATTGTCATGGTGATTTATTGTTGTGACCAGAACTTTCCTGCATCTGCATCCTAGTGATTGGAGGCTACTTAGAACTTTTATGGCCAAAAGCATCGTAAATGTTTTCTGAGGTTTAATCTGTATTAGTAAATTTAACAAGTGTTGTGGAACTTCCAGGATGTTAAAGCAACCACTGGTAGATTAAAATTCTTAGAATCATCCTTTAACTTCAGCATGTTCCCACATGATACCCAGGGGCAGTTCAGGGGCCAGCATAGGCCAGTAGCCATTTGTAGTTTGCATGCAATCACCTTAATTTGGAAACTAAGAAAATATGATAGTCTACATCTGATTCCTTCTGTGCCAGTGAGGCTCAGTGGCAGGGAACAAAATGTATTTGTTGACCCTGGTGGTTTGACTGCAGGAAACATCATACGATATATACAAAACCAGGATTTTTCTCTTGCTAGGTGTGTAGTTGCAGACCTAACTCTTTGTACAGCCAACATTCCATGAACAAGGAAGGAGGGGAGGAGGAAGGAGTGGCTGTCAGTCATACTGGTGTCTAGCTGCTGGTGTCTTGGTTAAGAGGTTCTCTTGGGTCATTCTGATTTGCCATTGGGAAGAGATGACTTGTTATCACTGATTGCTTTGTATTCCAGTACTTAATTAGGAGTGGATTATGTTAGATTAAAATCAGTGCCTCTTTACTTTTCAGGACAAAACCAAAGATCTTTGGGCATAATAATGAAAGACTATTTTAGCTACAATATTTAATTTACTTTTAATGCTTGTAGGAAAGAGGATTGATGAATGTTTTAGGCAGGCAACTTTTATTGAAGTTGCTTTCTATATCTGTATAGCTTTTCATAACTTTTTGGTGACAGATTAAAAAAGAGTTCTCTTGAATGAAGAGGCAGTTTCTGTATAAATTTGTTCTCTCCTACTTGTTTCTGCACATGAGGAAAAAACCCAATAATAGTAAGCAATGTACTGACTTTTATACTTACTTAATAGTAATATTGTTCCTTTATCCCTGTACTTACTTTTTGGTTTATATATCACTGGATCTGAGCAAAATCATGATCCTGCTTTACAGATGATTCTTACCATTTTCCCAATTTTTTTCCAAGTCAAAAAACCTTGAACAGTCTTTAAATGTGTTTTTCATCTACTCAAGAATTTTTTGTAGTTCTGTTGGAACAATTAAGACTACAGATTACATTGGATTAATACAAGTCAATGAACTTAAAATAATTAAACCACTATTACTAACCAAGACCTATCAGCAGGAGCCACTATGTGAGGATTATATTCTACTTACCCAAATACTAATTATACTTAATATTTTTCATCCTTGATATGTCACTTCAACTTCTGGAAATGCTCCCCAAGTTAAATATTCCATAAACACTGGATGTGATTTTAAACACTAACATCTGCAAGGGTAGAGGGAGTGGGGAGGAAGGTGTCTGGAAAGAAAAAGATTGTGGTGATTCTGTCCCATGTTGACAAAAATATAGGGTGGGGGGGGAAGTTTATGTCAATTCCATTTTCCCATTAAAACTATAGACAATTCTTTTAGTGCCTCCAAATGAGGCTTCTGTAATATTAGTCCCATTACTGATTTTCTTTGCTCTCTACATAATTATTTCTGTTTAAGTTTTGAAAAGTTGGGTAGAATCTCCCTCAACAATCCTTGTTTCTCACAGTGATATATTTGCATGACCCTTCCAGTCACCAAAGAATCCATATAAGCTATTCACTAACTCTCATTCATCTTCCACAGATGATTACTTCCCTGAACTGAGTAGGAAGAGTCTCATCTGAGTTGCCATAGATATTCCTTCTTAGCAGAACACAGAAAATAACAGCAAAATCAGCAATAGTTCTGTATAACCATAAAACCTGAGATGCATAAATCACAGTTTTAAATCTCAATCTTTTTTCCATGTCTCCAGGAAAGGAGAAAAGAAATCACAGATAACCAGCCTAGATTTCTTCTGTGTTATTTGCGCTGCAAACAGCTAGAACAAGTCAGCACACAGAATTAAGCTGACGGAAGTAAAATTTTGGCCACGGACAGAAAGAATAGGATAAAAGCTAGAAATGAGTCAGAGATGACCCTAAGATAAAAAGCAGTGTTTATAATTCTTATAAATTCCTCCCAAATGACAAGATTTTTGTGGGTTGCATAGTGACCCTGTGAATCTCCAGCTCTCAGGACTTTCTGTCTGTTTAGTAAAAGTCCCATCTTCCAAACAGCCAGACGTTATGAAATGAATGAGGGGCCAGGAGACAGAGCTTAGGAGGGAACTGTTCAGAGCAGGAGATGCAGAAATCGGGCAGAATGTGGAATTGTGTGGAACAAAACAATACAGCTCACTTTGGAGTTATGGCAACAGGTGTGACTGCTGACAAATGAGAGCTCTGGAAATTTCAGAGGATGAAAACTGCAAGGCATGCTGGATACTGGACCTCACACATGCTGATGATGGGGAGAGGCACAATTCACCAGATGCACGAACATTTTTCTTAAAATCTCATCATTGGTTGGCATCACAGTTCATATCTATAAGTGCAAAAATGTGGGATTTAAGTATGAGGAGAAAAGTGCTTGCTAGTTGTTTGAGAGAATTTATTCCAGGAAGATGTGTTCTTTAGTTTAGACCTAGTAAAACAACCAGGTAGTAGCCTAAAGATAATATGAGAAGAGATGAGAGTACTATATGCATGAAAGTGATCTCCATAGGAATTAAACCTTAAATCATCCACATGACATTAACAAGAGTCATCCTTTTCAAGACCAAACATGCTATTAAACATATATGTATATTTATTAGTTCAAAAAAGAAAAATAATAAAAAGCCCAACAAAAACATACTTTGAAGGAGATTTTAAGGTTGCTGAATCATGGTTGTATAGCTTTTCTCATTTTACACTCAATTTTAGGCAACATCTCTAATGTACCAAAATTATCAAATAGAAAATACATTAGGCAAAGTGCATTAGGCAAAGAGATAGTAAGAACATCAGATGAGAACTGACTTGCAAAAGTTGTGGGTAGGTTTTAGAATTTTTTAGTTAACTGCCTAAAAGGCCCCAGTGACTTACAAGGACATTCTCCATGCATTCTCCAATTCTCTGCGTGCTGAACATCTGAAGTGTTGTATTTGCTGTTAAACAGGTAGCTGCCTGCTTAACAGCAAATACGACATTTTGGAGTGGATTTCTAACAACAGGAAGTGGATTGGATTTCAAATGTACAGAAGATGCAACTTCTGCCTAGCAGCATGAATTTGCCTTACTCTTTATTTCCAAATTAGGGAGCTAACACAGTAAGTTAACTACAAGGTAACCACAGTACCTTCCTAGTGCTGCACAATTCCCACAGCCTCAGAAGGGAATTGGGAGATGAAGTCCATCATGGGAGGCTACTTCCTTCTTCATGTAACTCCCAGCGCATTTGGAGCTGGCAAATAAGACAGCATAAGTACGTTTGTCTCTCTGCTACCCAGGTAGCACAAGAGATCAAGAAAGAGTTGTGATCTTGAGGCCAGTGGAGAATAAATCTTTGTTCAATCTCAAAGTGAATAAATAAAAGACAGGAAGCAATTAAGAATTAGAAGAAGAGAAGCCATGAACAATGACTGCAACCTTTCAACACAAAGTGAAGAACGAAAGCAGAGCAGCAATTTATGTTGTATGGAGTGATCACAGCCCACTTGTGCTGACAGAGAAAAAACCAATGAATGGAAAAGGCTCAAGCTGAAAGGAGCACTGAAGGGGACTGGAAAGTTTAGGCTGGAAGAAACCAAGTGCTTTTGTAGATGGATCTCTTTGGAGTGAAGAAAGTTTATGGATTTTCAGTTTCAGCTCTAAAACCAAAAGAAGAGAGGGGATGGAAAAGAGAAGGAAGTAAGATACACAGTATTATCCACTTGTTTCTTCTGGGATGCTGGTATGATCTTCTGAAGAGAGATGAGAGTGAAGAGGAAAGGGGCAGAGGAAAGAAGCTACCAAAGACTTGGTGTCCTCTGCAAAAATGTTAGGTCAGAAAGTTGGCAGGACTGTGACTACAAGGCATTGACCTCATAAGGCATAAGTTGCTCTTACAATATTTTTTTCAAAACTGTTGTATTCTGAAGACTTATTTCTTCAAAATATAATTTGACAAATCCCTGGCATTTGACAAGCTCACTAGCATCGTTACAGTTTAGTCAAATTAATTTCACCTGCCTATTGTGCCAGCTGCCCCTGGCATAGGATCGCGGAGGGACCCGGCAGGGCACGGCCCGGTCCGAAGGGACCCGCGGGACCCAAAGGACCGCCCCGGGGGAGCCGCTGGGCCGGGGCCGCGCTCAGCCTGAAGTTTTTACCGTACGACAACACCGGGACTACCGCTGCCTCCTCCGTCGGCAGAGCGGAGCAGAAACGCCCGTGTGTAAGCGGGGATCCCGAAAGCGGCGAAGGAGGAGCGAGCCCCCCGCCGCGGGCGCGGTGCTGACAGCCCGGCCAGCCCCTGCGGCCAGCCCGGCCAGCCCCTGCGGACGGGCAGCGGAGCAGCACCACGGACACTGCCCCGGCCTCCCGCCCGCTGGGCGCGGCGGCAGCGGAGGCACCGCGGGGCCGGGGCCGGGCCGGCGGCTGCGATCGCGCTCTGGCGGCGGGGCAGGACCGTCCCCCCGGGTTGAGGGTGCGTCGGAAAGGGAGAAAAGGATGCTCAGCCGTGACCGCCAACAACCTGTGTTTACACAGGGAGACTCCCGGGCTCTCAAGTTTAGCGCTGAGACAAAATTTATTGCAGTTATTTCAGGGAATGGAAGAGCTCGGATGCTTGAGGCAGCAGCGGCGAAGTGGACTAGAGGGACAGAACGGGCGGGGGAGGCGACGGCGGGTCAGAGTGGCACCGGGGCTCTCCTCGGACGGTTTTATTCGCCAGCAATTTGGCAGTAACTTTCCCATGCAGCCCCTTTAATCTGAAACAAGCGTTTAGCCGAAAATATCAGCGTAATGTCTCATTCATCACCTAATGAGACACGAGGCGCTTCCTCGGTCACTGAGACCCGCCGGTCCTCCCAGTGCTTGGCAACCTTGCTCCCAGGTGTCCTGCTGTCCTTGTCCTCGATAGAGCCCAGTGCCTTTCCGCTTCTCCCCCCAATAAGCCCCTATTTTGGGCTGTCGCGTGTTATTTTGGGATTCTCTGCTGGGGCGACCTGCGGCTGTGACCGTGTCAGCCCGGCGGAGGCAGGAACGGGGCGGAGGAACGGGGGAGGGAGAGTGACAGATACGGACCTCATGGTGCCATTGAGCTGGTGTCATTCGTCTTTCACCTGAACGCTGTGATGTTTTTTTTCCCCCACGACAATTTTCTGTTATTGATGTTACATGAGCGCTCGGAGCTGACCTTCCTTTCCACTGGCCGCGGGAGTTCCGCTCTCATGGCTGCCCGGCCACCAGAGGCTCGGGTTTTTTCCGTCTCCCCCTATCCATGCCCATCCCGGGGCGCTCTCCCCGCAGCCGCACCGAGCCCCCTCTCCT
>VZTB01011155.1:834491-850697 GCA_013397245.1 Thryothorus ludovicianus
TAGGGTTTTTCTCCCCACCCCGAAAGAACAGAAGGGAGTGTCGGGGCGCGGAGGGTCGGGGCGGGGGAAGGAGGGAGCGGTGCCGGCAGCGCGGCGCAGCCGGCTGACCTAGATTGGGAGGCATCTGAGGTGACGGCTCCGCGCGGTGGCCGCGCTCCGCTCCGCGCCGCTCCGCACCGCGCGGAACGCGGCGTCCGAGTCGGGAAAGGCTCGGCCGGCTCCCACCGTTTGGGGCCTGCCTGGGAGGGCTGAACCCCCGGCTTGAACCCTCCTCTGGAATCCTCTAGTACCGCATGAGATGCGTTTGTTTGTGCAGAGCTAAAGAAACTCAGGTGCTGTAGACCAGTTGAAAGAGGAAAAAAAAAAAAATAAAAAGCCTGGCTATATGGTGGCTTTTTGTTTATTAATTTATATTTTTAAACTGTGGGAACAGTTTTGTGCCAGAGTAATTTTGTGTGATGCACCTGCTTTCGATTTGCATCCTAGGTTTTGTATGTTTCACTAAAACGTTGCTCTTATGAGAGTGGAATTTTTAGGCTAGAGGAGATGCTTAACTTGAACTTTCAACTGAAAGTCAAGAATCTATAGGTCATAAAAAGTAGCAAGGGTGATCTACTGAGTTGCAAGAAAAATAAGTGAAGCTCGAAAAATCCCAGTGCATTTCTGTGGGCTGCTTCTGTAGACGTAAAATAACTAAAAGGGCTACAAAAGCATTAAAGGAGAGAATGAAAAATATTTGATGAAATCATGTTACAAATGATATGTTTTTAGATTCACAGCAGACAGGGGTGAAGGGAATTAGCTTGAGTGCTGGCGTCTTTGTAGTTGGAGTTGTTAGAATGAATGCTTGGGTTTTTTACCCCGCAAATTAGAAAAAAAAAGTAAAAAATGTATATATATGCATACATGTTTGCATATGTATTTAATTCCCATGCTAGAAAATGCATTAATTATGAAAAGACCAGTGCTTGTTCTTTTGACCATTCATTTACAAATAAAAATGTAGAGATACCTAATTAAGTTCACACTGTAGATTTGGATTTTTAAGAATTAAATCAGTGTTTGTTCATGAGCAAATGAAATGTATTGGTGGCATTTGTAGCCCTACTAATAGCTAAAGGCAAATGGTTGTGATTGTGGAAAGGTGAGGTGTTTTCCCTTGCCGGTAAGATTGCTTAATGTGTTATTATTAAATTTTGGTTAGCCTTGGCTAGAGGATGTGAAACCTTTTGTTTTACCTCACTGTAGTGTCTATGTAAGTAATCCTTCTCCCTGTATCTTCTTGTTATGTAAGTTGGCTGAACTGCTGTGATTAGTTGAACTTGAAGGTTTATTACTAATGGGAACTATTTATCTATTCAGGGACTTTGCCTTAGGGTCAGAGGGAGAAGTTTCTCCTCAAATTCATATTGAAACCTGATATTTGCTCACCTGTAATTGAAGTGGAAGCTGATTTTTAATCCACCTTACTTAGGTTACTGGAGATTATTTTTATGTAAGGCATTTATCTTGCTTTTAACACATTTATTGTGTTCATGTGTTTTTATTCTTCGCAAAATACCTTATGCTCTTTGGTTGCTGCTTCTGTTGGGCCAGCCTAGGAGAGCATTGCTGGTGGGTCAGAGGGCTCTGATTTCTCACATAACTCCTTACAGACCATACCTTTAGGCCAAAAAACAGTGAGATAGGCAATAAGCTTTTTTTTTAACTGATTGCAGGAGAGAGGAAATATGTACTTGGTGCTGGCTAATAAAGGTTTGACACTACTGTAATTTTAATCTGCTTGAATTCAATTTTTCCTATCCTCAGTAGAATTTACTGTTATTCAGAAAAAAAAGAAGAAGAGAAAATAAAAAGGTAGAAGTGATACGTTACTGGGACTTTTGTAGAAGAGATTATCTGTTGATAGTTCTAACGTGTTTGCCATGCATGTACTTATTAATGGAGTATAATAATTAGTAATCTGTGTAGACAGCTTATAGAAATGGAAGAAGATCTAAATATAATGCCATAGTTGCCATGGGGAAAAAAATAAACAGAAGAAATACTTCTTGTTTCAGGTGCAAGTAACTCATGAAAGCTGTGGTCACAATTCTCTGTAAGAATTTAAGAAACTTCCTCCTTACAACTCCCATTTTTTACTATGTGCCCTGTAGAGAACTGAATTTGAGAGGGAATCACAGGCTCTTGGCTCTGACTGCACCAAGTGTTGAAATGTGCTTTTTAAATTCAGTTGGGAATTACAGTATTGCCTCTGAAAAAGAAAAGCAATTGCAGGGGAACATAATAGGCAGTTGTTCCTGCAATTCATCTTATCTTGTCATGTAAGGGAAGAGTAGAAAAAAGATACTAAACACGTGCACTGCAATTACCTGTAATATGCTACAGAAATCTCTTTCTCAATACCTTGGAGTCTTTCAATTTCCTCCTTCTTTAAGGTTTAAACCCTGTGAGTCCCCCTGCTGGCAGCAGGGCTGGGGGTTGTTTCACTCCCCACTGAGGCTTGGGGAGCAATGCGTGGCCCCTACTTTCTGGTTTTTTTTTCCAAGTCTTCAACTTCTTTTGTCTAGTGATTATTAAGTGAACTAATGTAGTAGCATTGTAGTTGGAGGCAAAAAAATACAAGTTTTATGGAAGTGGGGTTTACTGCAGATAGATTTTAACGTGAGATGAAAGGTATTATATAAGTACAACTCCAACTTGCAGTTTTTATGTCTTTCTGCCTACTAGCTCTGATTTGGTTTGTTTTTATTTTTTTCAATGTTTGGATAGGAATTGTTTTGTATAACTGGATAAATGTAATAAGCAAGGAATGGGGTGGGGAGTTCTAAATGTTTCATGTTATGCAGAGGCAAAAGGCATAATGATTTTTTTATGTATAGACTAAATCTAAAAATATGATAGAATTTTCTTCTTAAATATATAAATACATTTGTGACATTAAGTACTCCAGAGTTTTGACTGATTGATCTTTAGTGATGAGTAATCCTGGTGATGTTAGAAATCAAAGAGACATTTTAATTTAAAAAATTGGAACTATTTATGTGTTCATTCAAGGCAAACAAATAACAAGTGCCAGAATAAGCTTTCAAAAAGGAAGTTCATCAGAAAAGAAAAATAATCATTGAAGTATTTGTTTATGTAAAGCAATATCTACTACAAAGCCGTTTGCACCTCTTATTTGAAATGGAGGCAGTAAGACTGTTGTCCTACGTAGAATAAACTTCTTATATTTGTCAGTCTTGGGTTAGCTTTATGCTGCATGTAGACTGCTACTTGAAAGTAAATAGTTGTAAGGTTTGTGGGTTTTTTTGGATTGGTTTTGGCTAATGTTTCTTGCAAAGGAATACTTTTTAGAAAGAAAATCTGCAGCAAATGGAAGTATTCATATAGAAAAGTAACATGGTCAGTAGATAGGAACATAATTTTTTGTTTCTTTTTTCCAAGAAATGTTGGCTTGTTATCTTAGTTCTGAAGTATGTTAAAACTAAGTGTCAAACTTTCATCCTTGATTGGTGTTCTGGATGTTTCTATCACTCTGGTTGAATCTTTCATGCACCAAACCAACCTGAACTATTTACTCCTGGATGACAAAAAGTAGCCCAGCATCAGCTGACTGGCATGTCAGTGGTTGAGGTTTTTTTAGTAAAACAACTTTAACCCTTCCCCAGTTTGAATCTTGACTAGTTTCAGTCTCTACTGAAAGAGCCAAGCGAAAGGGTCTCTGCCTCTTCAAGATTGGTTGGCGATAAATTTAAGAGGTTGATAGTCTCTAATTCTTATCTGTTGTTTCCAAAAAAATCATCAGCTGAATTTTCAGTAATCGTAAATTCAGTATGGGGAAATAAGAGTAAATTCTTAGAAGTATTTTTTAGTTGCTAAAGTAAATAAAGATTTTTTTTTTTAGATTCCATTACTTAGTGTCATAACTGATTTTGTATATCTAGCCTCCACTGAGTGAAATCCTATGCATAAGAAAAAGATGTGTTATTGTACGCACTATTTAATGTAAGATGAAAAATATTCAAAGAGAGAAGATTAAATCCATTTGTTAGGTGACTTGTATGTTTTTCTTTATGTCCCTCTTTCCTAAGCAATAAGATAGTTCTGATGAAATAATAATTAAGGGTCTTAAACAAATTAGTTTTTTAAAAACATGTCTCTATCTCTAGTGTTCTTCTTGCACATTCTTCTATTCTCTGATTTCATTTCACACTTCAGTCTTGTTACTAAGATATCATGCTATTATTCAGTGCTTGGTTGTTTGGTTTTCTACTTTTTCCCTGGTGTTTTATGTTGTTATGAACAAAATAAATTTGTGCTCTCTTTTGTCTAGTGTCTTAGAAACTGCTAAAATTTCTCTTTGAAATAATACAAGTGAGCATGCAAATATTGAAACTTAATTTGGCCTTTTGATATTAATTAAGACTCAGATAATTGTGCACTTTTAAAAAATTTAGGGTTAATGTCTATGAAGGTGCATGTGATGAGCATGCGTAGTGAAAATTTGTGATTAAGTATTCTGTAGCAGACCTGTGTAAACAGCAGTCAGCTGGTGTTGTGATGGCAAATGCTTTAAAATTGTTAAATCAAAAATTAAATGTTCTTGCTTGTCTTTCAGCTGTTGGGTAACAAGGGGTATGAATAAGTCTAGAGGCACCGAGTGTACAGAGACCTCTAGCCTTTGATTAGAGAATTCAGGTTTCCTATGAAAGGTAAAAGATTAAGAATGGGAAGATCAACTTAAATACATTCCCTGTTTTAGTCTTTTCTTTTTTTCTTTTAAATAAAGCACATGCATGGATTTAATCTTGACATAGCACATTACTTGCCTTGAAGATAATTTTCTGCATTGAAGCTGTGCTGTCTGTAGCATCAGTGGTTTATATAAGTGGATGGAAAATGTTGAAGTTGTTGCTTATGCCCCCGGCACTTCTGCCCTTATTCACTTCATCACGAGACGATCCATTTTTATATAAGGAATTTTAGTTGGGTGGCAAAGGGGAAAATTAGGGATAATTTATGTTTAATTTGGGGGAGATAATATGGCAAGATTTATGATGCAAATACAGCCAACAGTGTTCAGAAATGCTTTGAGATCTTTAGAAAGTAAATGTAAAGTAGAAAAACAATCACATCTAACTGACAGTCTGATGAGATGACTGCAAGTTGAACATAGTTTCAAATGCTTAGTCAATTTGCAAGTTTAAAGCAAAGCAGAGAACAGTTGTTAAGATAGAAAAGCCTGTTAGTGCTGATTTATTTTCTAAAGTTTGTGTGTTAATTGCTTTCATTGGGATCCTCTGCTTTTCAGAAGCAGATCACTTTGATTTGATAGTAGTTAGCTGTTCACTGGTTGTTATACTACTGTTACATGTTTTATGTTTGAAATTAATTTTGTTTGTACATTTAGGAACAGTCTAATACAAAAAAAAAAATTAAGAAATACCCTTTAATGTTGCTGCTAATGTTTGATGATCCTTTAACTTTATTTTTTTAGGGCTGTATTTAAGTTTTGCTAATCATATGGCTGGTACAAGTTAATTTTCTGCCAAGATGATAGAATATGAAGAAAACCTTGCTAAATTATTTAGAGTTTAATGTTCACTTGGGAATATGGTGAACTGCTGGTGTCGAAGTCATCATTTTTGACTAAAGCCCACATATAGCCAAATAGTTATCTATTGCCACTGATGATGAACCTATGCTATGGGTTTTTTTTCAAGATAAATAATTTTTCTGATTCTTGATTCAACTTTTTTCCCACTTTTCAAATGTTTTTAGGCAAAAGCACTACTAATTTACAATATTTGCTCTGTAGCAAGTTTAACTTTATCCATCTGGGAAGCAATTTCTGCTGATATATTGTATTTCTGCCTGTTTTCAATATTTTGCATTATGGCATCTTTGCATTTCCAGGTCCCACATAAGGCAGCTCTAATGTGGAAAAGGGCAGTTGTAGGGTTGGAGAGTAGGCAGGCAGACTTAAGTGCAAGTTTTTGACAAGTGACAATTGAATCAGCTGTAAAAAGAAGGGCCTGGATTTAAAGTAACAATGGGTGTAATTGAACCATAAAGTAAAAACAAGCTAACAATAAGAATGTCCATTTTATCAATACTCATTTGACTGAAAATACAAGATGAAATTACTTCTGTGTATGGTTTACTTTAAGCAGTGGCAAAAATAACTATTGGAGCTTTTGCAATTGCTCATCGTATAATTGATAGAAGGATGACAGCTGGGAGCAGACTAAATGAAATATTGAAGAAATTAGCTGCTGAATGTCTTTCTGCTCAGTATTTTTGAATGATGCATCTTGAAGAACAAACATTTCTGTGCGAGCAGCACAAATTGATAACTGCTGTAGATCTCACGTAGAACTGCAGCACTGGGAAAGTGACAATGAGTCACTAATTAGAAAACTGTTTAATAAAGAACATAAAATGTACTATGGCTTAGGCAGATAAGTTATTTGGTTTCAATATGGACTTTTAATGACTGGTTGTAATTTAAGTGAGTAGGGGCTTAAACCTTTTCCCAGACTTCTGTGTATGTGTGAAGGGGTGAGTATCCAAGTATGTGGAATTGGAGCTCAGGACGTGAATGGAAAATAACAGATTTGCAAGAACTTCATTATGTAATTCATAATACAAAGCTTTTGAAATTATTCTTTGTACGGTACAAAGTCATGCTTTTGCCATGCTGTACTCAAATGAAATGCCTTCAGCTAAGAGATGACTTAAAGGATGAGCTTCTAGTGTTTCTTACAAATTTTATATGCTGGCTGAGCTATATCTCATGGTTTTTAGTATAGTTTGGGATGCTTAACAAGTTACTAAAACTTTTGTTGTATTCAATTAATACTAGCCTGTTTCAAACTGATAAAAATTAAGGACATCAGAGAGAAATTGTTATTGAAGTGGAAAAGTGTGCTGTCAAATTTATTTGGCCACAAATATTACAAAAAGGTAATATTTTAGTATATACTCTAATATAATATTTAATACATTATAATGTTTAATATATTACTGAAAGTTATTGACTTCAAGTGATGTTTGACTGATAAAATAGGAAGCTTTTTATAAAAATTGCTGAATCTCATGGTTTCAAAAGTTCAAATAGATATTGTAGCTCAAACTGCTTCATTTAACAATATGTATGCTGGAGGCAAGATTAGGCCATTTTAGGTTATTTTTTCTTGAAGCAAAGTCGCTCGGGAAAGCATTTTGGTTGTTGCCGTTTGAGACAATACGTAACATTAGGCTTGGCAAATATTTGCCTTCATTTTGGAAAGGAGCTGTCATTTATGTTGTGTTTGTTTTTCTGCCACAGTGTGAAGCCATCCCCGGCTGAAGGAGTCAAGTCCAATCCGTCCAAGAGGCACAGGGACCGCCTGAATGCGGAGCTGGACCGCTTGGCCAGCCTGCTGCCTTTCCCTCAAGATGTTATCGCCAAATTGGATAAGCTGTCTGTGCTTAGGCTTAGCGTCAGTTACCTGAGAGCTAAAAGTTTTTTTGATGGTAAGCGTTGGGAATTTATTTGGGTTTGAACTGCTTGTAAAATTCAGTTTATACTGAATGTTGATTTCAGCTGTTTAAGTACTTAAAACTGTTACATTTATCTGTGTTTTAATGGAACTTCTGTTGCGTGAATATATACAATGTAACTGTGTAAAGTAAGCTTTCCACTCTCTTGAAACCAAATGTAACTACTTGTATTTCACTTAGGTCACCAGTCATTCAAAGCTTTGCATTTGGAAGTAATATTGCCCTTAATGAGTCCTCCAATCCTTTTCATCAGACTGTCAAAGATACCCAAAAGATTTCTCTTTTCCCCCTCTGAAAATTGCCTTAGTAAAACTATTACTGTTACAAAATATGTCATACAACTTCCCATCCAGCTGTATTTTGCTTAATGATGCATCAAAAATGACTTTACTTTGATATAAAGTAATTGATAGTGCCCCTTCCTACAGTTTATTGCAAAGGTGACTTGTAAAGAATAGAGACAAAATCTTTCCTGTGTGCAAGCCCTGATTAATGCAGGACATGAGGCATTAAAACGACACCTAAGGTTCTCCAGTTACGTGGGCAGGTGTGCCCTGACCCCAGTCCTGGCTAGGGCGATACAGCAGCACTCAGAGTAGTCATGGGGTCAGAAGCGTGTCCTTGGTCACCTCTGAGCTGGCCAAGGAGTCCTGTTCCTCTCTTTCCTTCACCACCTGAGTTGCTCTGTGGGATGAGATGCCCTGGTTGGCTTCATGCCAGTTTCTTCAAAGGCAGGAACAGTCTGATCCTTTTCATTGCAGTAATAAAGCAAGGAGCTTGTATTTAATTAATTGTCCTTTTCTTTTACCGATCACTGAGATTTTACAGTTATTAAATTGAAGATGAAATCTTATTGATCTGCTGTAGCTAAAGAATCCTGATTGCAATGGAGCTGATATTAAACTCCAAGTTTAAAAACAACTTTCTTCAACATAAAAATAACCTCTGTCCTCATTGGTTTAAGATTGTCTCAGCCTCCAAAACATGGATGAAAGGATTCAAGAAACCTGTCGAAAATAGTTCCACCTTTTCCTGCAGGAATACAGAATGTTTATTTTCATTCATTGTGTCAACTGGCTTCAGTTTTAGTGCTTATGAATTTATATTCTGTTTTATTGCTTGAAGAATATATCCAAGTGTCTTGATTTCTGTGCTTGTTCAGGACAACTCTTAGTATGAAGTCTAAGCTCTAAGGCTAGAGCTGGCCAAATATTTCTAGCAGTGCTTTTTTCAAATGCAAATATTTTCTTGCATCAAATGAGAGTTCTCTTGGCACCTCAGTTTCATGAAATCTTTGCAAGATGTTATCTCAGGTAGAGTGCTGTAAAAGAAATTATTTTGCTTGTCTGTGTTCTCTTGGTGAATTGAAAAATTTCTACTCTCAATGAAATGTGTTTCATTGTGGTTGTTTTAATTATGTTTTCTGAAATAATTCCAAGATTGCAGGTTTTTGTCTTACTTGGTGTGATAATAGCAAATCTTAATTTCTCATCTCAATTTCTCATGCAGTGGAACTGCTTGATTTTTATTCTTCCTGCCTCTTCCTGCCAACTAGCACTTAAAGGTCCTGGAATAAAGTTTAAGGCTATGATTCAGAGTTTAAGGCTATGATTTCTCTGTAGGGAAGAAAATAATTGAGACCTTCAGTAGAAGTTGTCTTAATGAGTTTTATTAGCAGAAAAAGTCTTTTTGCTACTTCTTTTCAGGCCTTTGTATTGTAAGACTACAAATCAGGTTAGTATCAGTCTCCATCTGTAGGTATTTAAAGACTAACACCAATGACTTAAGTGAAGATAAGCAAAAGTACCCTGTTTATGACTGACAGACAGAAGAGTGGAAATTAGAACTTTATAGTATTTTAGTTGTCTTAACTAACATGGAGTCTATTTCAGTAAAATATACCTTCCAAAAGAAAACTTAGTACTTTTGAAGAACAGAATTAGCAAATAACCCCTGAAAAAACCCTGTGTTTGATTTTCATGCTGTGTCTATACAGTGCTCCTCAGAATGGCTTTTTTGAAAGAGTGTTTTGTGTAGTTGAATATATGTGCAAAACCCTGTAGAATAAATCTGACAAATGCAAGAGAGAGCACTGATTGTCACCTTGAGTGCCTAGACTGAGCCAAAGCTCCACTTTATTAACGCAGCATGCTGAAGTAAAGGGAAACGCTAAATGAATAACAGGATGCAAATGGGGGGTGTGTAAATTCCTGCGGAAAGTAAAATATAAACGTGTAATCATATGATCTTGCTTGAAAGGAAACCCAAGCTTTTGCTGTAACAATAGATATTTTTTTCAAAGAAAACACTTGCATTTTTCCAAGTTTAAATAATCTAGAGTGAATGTCTGTTTTCTGAAGGTGGAAGTCTAGGGGGAGAAAAAACTCTTTCATGAAAGATGTCTCAAAAAGTTACATCAATTTGAGTAAATGTGCTTCACTTAAATGTCTACAAGTTTTTTTTGGTGTTACTTAAAAGCTACGTATGTGTATATATATATATATATGACCCTAGTTATTATGATGGTAGAGTGGTACAGAATGTTCTCTGGAGCTAGAGACAGGTGAGTTTTTCTGTAGTGTCTGCTGAAATATGGTAGACCTCTGCGTGCTTGCCGTATTTCAAGTAGTAGAAAATAGGTGCATGCATTTTACTCTTCCACAACCTCAAAAGATCTTAGAGTTGGTGATTGTGTTCTGTTAAGCAGTTGCTTTTGAGTGTTGTTTTTTGTTAATGAAGTTATTGTGCTGCTAAGTGACTTTTTATATACACTATATTCTAGATATAGATCAGGTTAGTCCCAAGTCCACACGATGTCAGCAGGATTTCTGTATGCCCATGTCAGGCACTTTGGCATGCTTTTATATTTACAAATTTGACCTTGACTCAAGAAGGAAATTGTAGTAGTGGATTAAAATAGTGAGTCTTGAGTCTGTTTCTTTATAAAGTCTTGTGTGGCAAGTCAAAGCTAGAAAGTGTTTTAGGGTGGTGTCACTTTTCAGCTGTGCATTTCTACCTGCTGTACTGAAGTGGATTAGCAGTCCTCAAAGTCAAGCAGGTTAGCTTAAATCACAACTGGAGTGTTTATTTTGTACATGTAAGATACTTTCTGAAAGTGGCTTAAGGCAAGCTTTTTATTTTTAAGAGACTAGGATGAATCAGGCAGGTGTCTGCTGACAGTCAGTAAAGACTTTTTGTGTTGTCCTAGTATTATTTCAGTTCATTTTGCTGTTAAGTGCCCATGCATGTGTGTATTCAGCAGTGAAAAACATAAAGTAGAATGTGGGGCAACAGCTCTTTGTGTGAACTCAGCATCTGGAGCACAACTGGACAATTGTTCAGGCATAGCCTATGTTCCCCATGCATGCTAAAGGAAAAAGCTCTTTTGCCTCTAGCTGTGGTCCTTATATGATGACTTGATAATCACTTGGATACTTTACTGTGGTAAAGAAAAACGTTCATAATTATTTTTGGGATTTTGGCGAAACAGATTAAAGGGTTAAAAGTAGAGTTTGTATGACTGATCACTTTTTTAATGTTAGGGGCATAATTTTTAGTTTTGAAGGAACTGAGAATAAAGGGGAGGCTTGCAGAATATAAATGAAGTAACTGTGCTGTGTGTGTATCAATACATTAGAAACAATTAGAAAAAATTCAACATGTTGTTTATTAATTGTCCTTTCATCCATTTCACTAAGAATTCCTGTGGTTTAAAGTATGTGGAGTTTTTTCCCCCTCTTGCTTATTGAGCAGTATTTTGCATTTATAGAAGAAAGTTTCCGCTCAAAATTAGTTTAGAATTGGTTTCTTATGTGGGATGCTAGTGATTCTGGCAAGCACAGAAATAACAAAATAATTATTTTTTTTCCCCACTAAGTTTGCATTGCCTTTTTTCTTTAACTTTATAATACAATTACCACACATTCCTTGACATTGTATGGCTTAAGCTTTCGGTGCAGCCATTGTCATCATATAAAATATATTTTTTGATAACATGTTTTTCCTGTCATGCCCACTGTTCTATCAGACTATGTGCTGGAGAGAACAGGCTGTGTGTGGTTCCTGTTCTGGAGAGTGTGGCTAAGATGTAGAAATGAGAAAGACAGGCAAGGTGGGAGATAATGTATTTATTCTGTAACACTGAAGGGCAGCAATGTATTTCCAGTCTAGCAGATATAGATAGCCTTTCTGCCAGGTGTCAGGTGGCAGTCTGGAACAGAAACCTGAAATTACAAAAATTATTAAAACACAACTCAGTAAGACCAGGGTAATACAGTAGTTCTGTCCTGATTTGCTTTTATTTTAGACAGTTACCATCCTTGCCTGTCATGTCTCTCTAATGCACTTTTACTCATGTATTTTTTGAAAATGTGACTTTGCTTTCATGTTACCTCCTTTCCCTGCTCCTGTTGCTGCATACATAGGTACTTGACCTCCACACCAGGAAAAGCTAAAGCCCTGTAGGGCAGTGGAGTTAGGCTGCACTTATGGCTTTTGAGTGTTTATGTGGATGCTGCATAGGAATTTGCTGCTGCCAGCAGCTTCTAGAGGGCCTGGCTAGTATTCATGACTGTCTAGAGCCGTTTTTTTTTACATCTAAGGTAAAAAATGCCCCATAGTTTGGTTGTTCTCTAATTACCTTTTCTGTATCTGGTATTTTATACCACGCTCATGAATTAATTTTCACAGTTTTGAATGAAATTCTTTGAATCTTGTCTGAGAGTTGGAGGAAACTAAATAATTGGGGAAAAAAAAAAACCAAACTAGTTAACTCTTTTTCCTTTTATACTGTCTTCCCCCTTGGCCCCAATCCAAAATTAGTAATAAATGTGAACCTTGGAATTGTATCATTATTTCAGCATCAGACTACTATGCCATTCAAGTTATTTCCTAATCCAAGCTTGTTCTTTCATTGCTTGNCACCCCTTGCCCCCAATCCCCTGAGATTCACACTGACCATTTGGGACTGTCTGCTACAGTCTATTTTAGCCTGTATTTTACGTAACTGAAGATAAGTAGGGATTTAAGCTTTGAAGTCCTAAATTCTGATCTTCAAAAATGATGATTAAAGCCATGTAGCTGTGACATCACTCTAAATCTCAAAATGTGTATGTTTTCACAATCTTAGCTTTTATTTTTAGGAGTGCTGTGTCACTAGGCATCTGATGCAGCTGGGCAGGTCTATAACCCTATGGATTGATGCAATTTAATATAACCCAAACTGAACGTCTAAAATTGAAAATTCTGTTTATATAACAAGTAAGAACTTAAAATATTAATGAATTTGTAGTATAAGAGGAGAAACCAGATACAAATGCTAAGAGTTAATGTGTTCTTTGGATTTTCTTTTCCCATCACATTCTGGTATTTCAGTGATTGATGTTAATCATTGTTAGAACTCCCTTTGCAAGGAAGAGAAATGAAAGGTTATCTCTTCTTCTTTGCCCTATGTGTATTATTTAATCAAAGACATATGAAAAGTCTCTGTAGGAGCCTCTTATGTTCCATAAAGGTGTAAAATTTCTTGAAAACCCTGTCCCAGTACGCAGAGCATTTGTTTTCTTCTCTGTAGGCTTTGTTAATAGGGAGATTAGTTTTAAGCATACTGTTTTGGGCTTTACTCTGGATTCTTGACTCTTGCTTGCAAGATCAGAGCCTAAAATATTTATCCTGTTCTAACAACGTCAGTGTTCTGGAGATTGACACTGTTGTATAACATTTAACCCTAGACCAGGTAGCAAGATAAAAAGCCTAGCCTAAGGAAGTACCAGTGCTTCTCTGGCCTTGTATGTTCCAAGTCTTGTAATCTTTGCTAGCATTATTGTTGTACTGCAGCACCTAAAGATAATGCGATTTGGAGCTTTTTGGTTTTGTAATACAAATCACCACAACTGTTGCTCCCTCCTCCAATGACAGTTTGAGTGGAGAATTATTGCACTGGGCTCTCAACATCTGTCTTCCATGGGCTTCGTGATTCATCCATCTGAATTTGTAGAGTATGGTTTTCTTGACTATGACCTTAGAAATATGTCCTAGTTACTTAAGGCTCAAGTATGAATGCACATAAAAATGTGTACAAATAATCTACTAATACTGGAATAGTTTTTGCTGCTGTCTCTGCTGTTTGTGACTCAGCAGTTTTCCTCCTGTGTGTGCTTGCCAGTGGGAGAAATGCCCTAGTTTTGCCTTATCAGAATACAGATAAAATCAAACAGGAAATAAGACATGTATGATTGAGCTCTTTAGCTGTTTATAGTTCTAGCCAGTTATAACACTGTTTGTTTTTCCTGAGTAAACAAAAACTCTGTTAGAACAGTTTCTGCTGTGTACATGCTTTCATAAACTACTTAGAGAATGATTGCTTTGTGAATTGTCTTGGAGGTCTAGCTAGATAACTAGAAGCTAATTGTATTTACCAGAGCTTGGCCATTGTAATTGTTTAATTTATTAGTTAGTTACCTCTTTTTAAAGAGGTAAAAAATAATGAATTTCAAATGTGCTCTTTAAAGTTTCAGGTAATGTATTGATAAATGTTTCCTAGGAAAAGTCTCTTGGGAGTTCCTGCTCATAAGTGCTGTGCCCAATCTGTTTGTTTTAACAAGGTATTAAGTAAACGATGAAACTTAACCATAATTTTTCTAGAAACTTAAATGACTAAACTGTAAGAACTAGAATGGTTATCTGAAACTGCCTTAAGAAAATGTAGGTTTGCTGCCTGCCAGCTGTGAACATTAAAAGGGACCTACAAACAGGAATTAGTTGCCGTTAGTGATGCATGCTAAACTCTGTTTTTAATTGAACAAAGAGATGCTCATTTTTTTCCACTGAATAATTGCCTCTTGAAATTCAACCCATGTGCCTTTTGAGTTGCACACTACTGCACACTTTATGCATGGCGTTGTATAACTTCTAATAAGCTGAAATATATACATACTTGGCCCCTCAAGACAAATTCTAACTGATTGCATAAAGTAGGGATTACTGGAGTAAGTCTGACTGGTCAAATAGTCTGACTTCCTCATCAAACTCTGTCACACCTTCAGCAGTACAATTCCTGTGGGCCACAGGAACACACTAGCTTTGTGAGTGAATTCCCTTTTTCCTCTTGGTGTCTCTGTCTGAGCTACCAACTCAACGATGATATCTTTTCTTTATTGATTCTTTTCTTTATGCCACATTTTTAATATACTGTATTATACTTATTTGGAGGAAAAAATAAGGGTAGCCCCCAGTTTCCTCCTTTCTCGTATCATTAATTTTTTGGTTTACTTTTACCAGACAATGGTAAGAGACATGCCTAGAACAAAACAGAGTCTTTCTTACTTACTTGTCCTCACAGCTGCTCCAAATTTTGCTTTGATACTGTCATGCTCTATATGGTGCTATGTGTAATATTTTGCCAGGCTGCTGATTTGATCTCATTAAAGATGTTGAAATGAATCTGGTCTCATACAGCATATTGATAGTAAAGGCTTTTGTTAGTATGCTTTCTTGACCTAGTTAATGGGAACTTTGTAGACAGGTGAAGTCTATTAGTAGGTCTGATAATCACTTGCCTAATTGCATGGTTTGTAGCTGATCCTTCAGAAGGATAACAATGCCAATATCAATTCCTGGTCAGTATGTCACCAGGTGGCATAAATACTAATGAGCCATACCTAGTGTTGTAGAAGGAAAAAAAAAATTTCCCCTCTTCATGCACCTCATCATCACTTGAAGGTAAAGCTCAAGGCACAATGATCTCCTGCAGGAAGGGTCTGAGCTCCATGACTAAGAGTTTTTAGGAATGTATTAGCCTATGTATTTCTGAAGTGCTCCCTTCTCTCTGATTGTCTTGATCTATATTAGCCCTGTGAAGGAGCCCTTGCAATTAATTACCTTCAGCATTAGGAGCATCAGCTATGCTGAATCCCTCAGTGCTTCTTGTAACACAGCTGTCCTGCTGTGAAAAAGCTACTGCCTTAGTTAAATAAAGAAATTCTCCCTCAGATTTTATTCGGTGATAATACTTGTCTCATCTACAGGCTGGGGGCAAATGATGCCTGACAAACAGAATGCCTTTTATGAAAGGCACCTGGTTTTGTGGACAGCAGGAGAGCAGTTAATATTGTTTCCCTTGACTTTTATGGGGTCTTCACCGTTGTTTTTATATCACCAAGCTGGTGAGTTAACCTCTCCCCAGAGAATCTCTCCAGTTCTGTCCCAAGCGACCCATTCCACTTCCCCCTATGTGGGACAACCAAGGCATCACTGTCAGCCTCAGTGGCAACCTGTGAAGTTCAGGAAGTGAATGGAAGTTTCTGCAAAGGACAAGGAAGGAATCATCTTTCAGACTGAGCCCATGCATGTGGTTTTTAACAAGATAAGCCCATGGGTTCTGGCAGTGAAATAAGCTGAGAGTAACTCCCATAAGAGAAAAGACAGTCTTGGTCTGGAAAGGAAGCAATCCTCCAAAGCCACTTGATTCCCTTGCTACAGTTCAGTAATTTCAGAAAGCCTTCTGCTAAATAGCTGAGAAGTTATGAACTGGTATAAAAATGAAACTTCATCTCTTTTGGTGAAATGTATATTTTCCTCCCTGAATTTAAATAAGAGAGATTTCTATTAGAAAGTGCTTATTCATTAATATTTTTATATAACAAGGTTTGGAATCGAATA
>VZTB01011156.1:9095-31674 GCA_013397245.1 Thryothorus ludovicianus
TAGAGGATGGAAGGCTCAGAGGGATCTTATGTCTTAAATCTGCATAAATACTTCAGGAGAGAAAGTAATAAGTCACAGTAAACAGGACAAGAGGCAGTGAGCATAAATGAAAACACAGGAAAATCTATCCAAACAAACATAAGAAAAAGCTTTCTAACTGTAAGGGTAGTCAAACTCTGCAGCAAGTCATCCAGAGAGGTTGGAGGATATCCATTCTTGAAAATGGTGGAATTGCAAATGGGCATGGTCCTAAGTAATCTGTTTAAGGTAACCCTAATCAGCTGGGAGAAAGACCAGAGGAACCTCTCACTCTCACCTATTCTGTGACTTTACAGTTGTTTGCTACTGTAAACACCTAACACATGCAGAGGGAAAATAGATTTCAGCCTGCTTTTCTTTCCTGGCACTATGCTATTACTCCCTCTGCACAGTTGCTTCTGTCCTTGTGCTGTGCCCATACTGTTCAGAAATATAGTGGTCCCTAAGTGTCAAATCCCAACTAGTTAACTTTTTTCTGTGTGACTTTTCTCACAGTTTTTCTTTCTCAAAGTTATAGTGTCAATTCATCTTTCCTAATTTTTTGTTAATTCTTTAAGTCATCATTCAATCTCACTAATGCTATCAGCATTTCAGTCTTAGTACTTTTCTAGTACTTGATCCTACCTGTTACTTTTAATCCTGAGTCATTTTATTGGCGTTAATGATTTTTTCTCATTAGTCCACATAAAGTGTGCAAGATTTGGCACAATTCAAAAACCAGAAATAAATCCTGAATGGTTCAGAAAAGTCCTATGAATTAGCAGGATGTATTTCATGAGTAAAGTTTGAATAAATGCTTAGTGAATATGAGAAGTCATCCAGGAATATCTGAGCAGTCTTATGGTTTCAGACTGTTCTCACAGGAGCTACTTGTCATGAATTTTAGTCAGCAAGATTGCACTTGTATTTCATGTTGGTACATGCATGGTGCTTATCAAAGAAAAAGATCGCTCTTCTGACACCAATCTCCAAGGCTTTGGTTTCCTGTCCAAATACTGACATGTTGACAGATATAAAGCTCCCCATTTCTCAGGCAATATTGTTCTGATCATGATGGTTTTGACGAAATTCCATCTTTATCCCCAATCCATTTTATTTTTTATCATGGTGATCGCTTCCTAGTTTCCCTCAGATTACTTAGTAGCTCAGCATCAATAGACAGTGGTACTAAAGGGAATACACTTTAGTGCTTGTACAAAGACCATCCATCATGGAGAGATGGATTTGGGTATTTTTATAGGATTCTCCTCCATGGTTGGCTGAGTGCTGTTCTGCTGCTGTCTAACATGGGGGGATTATAGGTGTCTCTCTGTTGTACCTGCTGCTTTCATATTGCAAAGCAGGAGGGTTATTAATAGCGATTGTTTTCAGCTGGAGCTTTTAAAGCTTGTAATACCAAGGTATAGGATTGAAA
Organism: Thryothorus ludovicianus; assembly: GCA_013397245.1. NCBI lineage: Eukaryota > Metazoa > Chordata > Aves > Passeriformes > Certhiidae > Thryothorus > Thryothorus ludovicianus. The sequence goes on from VZTB01011156.1 coordinate 10,549, forward strand.
GTTATTAAATGAACTGCCAGTGCTGCAGCAGAGATGATAGTGTCTATCTCTGGGCATTTTATTCCTCAGTTTCTTCCCTTTTCCTGGGTAAGCAGACTTTATGTTGAATGCTTTTTTTACCATAGTGCTCTCTTTTGGCAGACTAATTTCTATACATAGTTTCCAAACAATGCTAATCTTTCTTTAATTCCTTTTTTTAACGTTTCCCCATCTTTTTTATTCTCTGACAAATTATACCCTTGGCATCACGCTCTTCATCATCTTTCAGTTCACTCAGCCTTTCTTGTAGATAACAGCTTTCTGTGAGCGTTTTCACTCTGAACATCTTGCCTAGGATCATTATCTAAAGGTATTACTGTATCTAGAACTTCTTGTCCCTTACTTTCCTTTTCCTCACACAAAGAATTCTGTCCCAGGTTTTGCCGATGAACCTGGGAACAGAAATCTTCATTTTATTTGTGCCACGATGGGCTCAGAGCTATTTGGAAATGAGGTCTTGGGATCATAAAAGATAGTGCTAAGAAAGTATCATCTCACTAATAGTTAAATGTAGAAATGCAAGAGTTAGAAAAGCACTGCAGTTCTGCAGTGTCCCTTAACATGATGCTGTGTGAAATTCTACTTTTCCTCATTTCTTAGAGCAAGAGAACTAGGGAAGGTATAGAAGAAAGGCAACAAGAGAGATCACAGGTATAAATAGCATCCATCCATGAAAGTCTGAGGCCTACATGAAGAGATGACTAAAAGATGATATGATAGGGGTCTGTGAAAACAACGTTTATGGGATCTTTCAAAATACAAGCTAAGGCATGAACTGAAACTGGCAGATGGGAATTTGGAAATTAACAAGGAAGCACTTCTTGGAACTTTCTACTGCAGGTTGTTGAGTATGCTAAAATTCTTATGGCTTTGAAAAACAGATAGAATGAGTAGAACAGTTGTTGATAGTTACTATTTTCAAAGATACTGCCTTTGGAACATGAGTAAGAAATGTTTCTGAAACAAGAAATACTTGGAGGATATTTAGGAAAAAAAGTCACTCCTCTTCTCATGCAACATTTTGATAGCTCTTCAGTGGAACTGGTCAAAAAAAGATTTTTAAAACTGAATTCCATTAGAAATGTTTTTTCAATAGGACTATTCTCTGTGTGTATGTGTGTGTATGTATGTATATTCGTGAAATTAAATATCAGTGAATATTTTTCTTCAAGTATCTTAGGAGAAACTTTCAATAGTACATTTTCTGTTCAAACATCTGAATGGAATATTCTAATGTAATATCGCAAAATACAGTTGAACAAAGAAAGTTACCTTATTTCATATGGAAAAAAATGCACAGGTAACCAAATTATATATTTTTCAAAATGTTTTGACAAACTCAAAGTATGTTTATGTATATTTCTATGAGAGAATTCTTTAAAAAGTTTTTTTTTCATATTTATATTGATATTATATAACACTGTTTCTCAGCAATGAAATTTTGTACAGTAAAGAATTTACACTTGTTTCTGCATAAAAAAAATATTATTACCATATAATCTTAGCAGGCAGAGATCATAAGGACCTCACATTATTAAAATATTCCATTTCTCTCCCAGGGTAGGATTATTATCCGCACTTACATTGTCTAGTGATTTTCTTCTATCTCTGGTTTTAAAAATCCAAGCAAATGAGTTTACAGGAAAGAAAAAAAAAGCATAAAACTTCTCAAACTATTTTTTTTTTTTTAATATAACTTCTTTTTTCTGCTGGAAAATGACATTGAAGCAAAATCAAAATGTTTCTGGAATATGTTAATTTTGATAAAATTCTTCATGGAAACTTTTTTANATAAAATTCTCCATGGAAACTTTTTTAAACAGTTCCAGGTGGTAGTGATAGCTGTGTTTACTGTGCTTCTGACATTTCTCTCTGTAAATATTCTCTTTCACATGAAATTCCAGACTACATTTTTTTCTGAATTAAAATATTTTTTTTTAAAAAAAGAAAGAAGTGTCTAAGAGTTGAAATCTTTATGGAAAACCCATTTTCAGGGGAGTTCTAAGTATCACTTAAAGAATAAAGTACATTTACTAATGCTTTCCTTTTATTATGAACCATGATGAGAAGATAAACTTCTCAACTGTTACAAGTATGGGTGGCAACTCCACCCATGAAAAATCCTTAGTGAAAAGTTTAATTCTCCTTATCATTACCAACTCTGTAAAGATGCCAAATTCTTTCTAATTTGTACTTATTAGGTTTTTTTTTTCTTATTCTTTCTAAACTGGTCTGTTTCAGCTTTGCCTCTCATACAATTTGCTATGGTATGGACCAGGTTTGCTGGAACTGATGAGCCAGACTAGAGCCCCAGGTTAGAGGATATTGCTCAAACAGATTCCCAGACAGCAGTCAAGCATCTCTTTGACCTCTGAGCATTGAATATAAATGTTCACATACTCAAGAGAGACCATGAAAAAAAACTCAAACAGGGCGTCACCAGAAACTGTGAAATAAACTCTCCAAATAATTTGCTGGATTAGAGGGACAAAATTACTTCATCAGCACCATCAGATGCATGGAAAATTTTTATTAAAGCATGCATGTCCAGTAACCTAAGAGACCAGGTTATATTTCTGAAATTAATACATATTCAGCACATTTTCTGAATACATTCATATATGTTAATGGTTTTAGTGGACTTATTTGGATATGATTCCAGATCTTCTGATTAATCTTTTTCTCCTTGAGAGTATTTCAAATAGGAGGTCAGGTCATAATGTACTTCCCTTATCGTTCTTTGTTCTGACACACAATCTTTGTTCTCAAAACTAAGACATCTACTAGTACATATTAGTCACTGATATAAGTAAACAAGAAAGCATTACCTGGCACAAGGCTTATTAGTCACGATGGCAACATTAACACAAGGCCACATTAATCTCTGGCATTTGAACTAAGCACTCCATGTACAAACCTAAGCATTAACCACGAATATAGGGATCATTCAGTATGTGCTAAAGTTGAAAGAATTTTCCAGCCTCTTCCCCTACTGCTGCACAGACTCCTTCCTAAAGAAATATAAGTTGTTCAGGAACAAGTGTATCAGAGATTATATGGGTACGGAGTACAAATTGTGCTGGGAGAGGGGATGCAGTTAGAGACTGAGGCTCCAGAGAGTCTGGCTTAGCACTGACAGGAATGCCTCCACATGGGAAAAGACAGGGAAGGTAAAGCCTAAACAGAGATGTAGCTGCAACTATAGAACCACAGGACACAGGCCTATCTGCACGCGAGGGGGAATGAGCAATGCAGTCTGATACTGACACTGTCTAATCTCTTCTTAAAAACCTCCCAAGCAACAAAGTTTCACAACATTGCATCTCCATCACAAGAAGTAATGACCTGACATTCACTGAAAGATTGTATCCCCATTCCCTCTCCTTTCCAATCTTTTATGTGAGATGGGGAAATGCTGTTAGCCTTGCTTTGCAGGAGACAGTGAAAAAAATAAATGTTTTGGCCAACATTGCGCAGGAAGGCAGAACAGAAAGCTGAAGCCACGCCCTGAGTGCCACGTTCTGTTCCTCCTGCTCTTCCATAGCTCTCTCTGCCTCTGAAACATGACTATTATTCTTACACTTTCTCCTTCCCTTCTTTTTTCATCTCCTGCTGTGGTTGGAAGCACTTCATGTTTTTCTATTGGCCATCCTCCCCAGGCTCCTGTGCGGGTGCCCAGTGCCTCAGCCCCAGGGGAGCAGCAGAGCTCGGCCCTGGGATCAGCTGGACTGCACCAGCCACATACAATTGCTTCAGGATCTAATTTCTCTCCAACCTTCAGCCAAGGAATTCAGAGAAAGATGAAGTACCAGGAGGGGGGTTGGAGAAAGGTGAGGCATTTTGTCATTAACAATATAGCCTCACTTATCACTTACAACTGGAAGTGCAGATAGCAGTTATTAAAAGATGTACCATTAGTACAAAAGCTCATTACCACGCTGTAATCCTTGTAAGTATTTGTGACTGATACCAATGAAGTTGGCAGTGTGTAGAGGGTTTTTTTTATTTTTTTTCCCTTTTTATATTTTTTTTTTTCTGTTACATATATCTGGGACTGAGAAAAGAAACAGTGATTCAAGGATTGAAATATGCTTTGAGAAAATCCTGGTTTCAGCATAATTATAAAGAGTTTTAATATGTTTATAAAGGGGCTGAAGAGTCATGTGTGAATATTTATCCATCCTCCATAAAAAGGGATTAGAATTCCCCTTCTGGTAAGAGGTAACATCATCTAGAATGAGCCTGCTCATATTTTTTTCTTATATCAGATTTAGTTTCTCCAACAAAATTTGTCTCACTCTTAAATCTAGAGCCTTTTCCTAACTCTCGTTATGACACTTTCCCTTCAACCATTGCCCCATATTCTTTCTTCTCAATTGAAACAGAGTTTTCTGTCTTAAAAAGCAAATCCCAGTATAAACCAGGGCACTTTGCCAGACATTTGACAAACTTACACTGGAAAGTCCTATTCTACCCTGTTGACCCTTGAACTTTATCTGAGCTATGGTTTATTTCCAGTCACTCTACTAACCTCCATTTTAACTGTTGGCAAATTATTTCATTATTTCAGTGCCTCAGGAAAGCAAGGATAAGAACATTTCCTTGTTTTATGAAGTTCTCTAAGATATATATAAGAAAAAGCTATAAAGAGCTAAGTAGTACTACTGGTAGTAATAATAACAATCATAATGGAGCTAAAATGAGCCTGTGTTCCAAACTTTGATGCTTTTTTTTTTCCCTTGAAAATATCATTACTGAAATGGAAGGGGAAATAATGACAGAAAGGAAGATGTAGTTCTGCTAATACAAAAAATAAAAAAAATAGATCTCCATGAGATTGGCTACCCAAAGTAATATTTTGTTCAGTACAAGAGAGTATAGGTGGCAGTCAGTATTCAGACACATAGACTTAGGTATTAAAAAATGAACAGAAACACCACATATGCAAGATTTATCTGCCTATATGTCGCTTAGAAAATAGAGATCTCTTGGTTTCAAGAATTCTTCTTCACTACAATTTAAAATCAACAGGTCAATTTAGTAAAATCACCTTTATCCAAGGTGAAAAATAAAGAAACAACTGGTCTTTTTCTATTCTGAAGCCACAAATAGGACTGAGAACGGAGGACTGAGACTGATACCCAGCTACTTGCTGTGGCTTGTTTCTCCTGTCTTGAGGAAAAAAAATGCATTTTCTTGGTTATGCATAAGTAATCTCCAAGGGAATATTTAATTCATGTCACCTTAATGGGTTGAAACACTCTTTGCAAGCTTGAATTTCAAACAAATAGTCAAGACCACAAGGCTGCCAACAGCTGACTGAAAGGCTGAAAGGCCACCATGGGTGAATTTTGGATGCAGATACAAATCTCATTAAATGTATTGATGTATTAAAGCTAATGTTTTGGCCAAAAAATATCCTTCAGGCTCAGCAAAAACAGGAAACAAGCTGTTCTTTGCAGTATAACAGCTGGATTGTGTCAAAGATCTGAAACTAAAGTACTTGACAGGTTAGGGACAAGTAAAATGGAGGTTTCCTGTAGGCAAAGAAAGTACCAGAAGTTGCATTCTATAATCCTCTTAAAGCAGAAATAAATAAGCTAAGGGGATTTGAAAGTGAGCCAAGGGGCTGGGAGAGAGAGCCAAAGAACAGGCAGAGGGACAGGGCCTTTAGCACAAGGAATGTCCCAGTGAGATAGATTTGACTAAGGCAACAAACTTTATTTTCAGTCAAAAAATGTTTTAGGATAGCCTGTTGGCAATTGTATGCACACAGTCTTCTCCAAGATTTTACCTGGCCATGACCTCAGCTCAGTCCTGGACAGCCCAAAGGCTGCCCAGCTCCAGAGGAAGGGTATGTGATGTGAGGGGCATGATCAACTCTGATGATGTTACTTTCTGCCTGGAAGTACTGAGAGATTCATCATAGGAGATGGACCCACCATGGGGAAAAGACTCCAGTGCCCCAGTGACACCAGCTGTAGTCACTGCTGAATGAAAAAGAATGGCTTCAAAAGAGACATCACTGTCCAGGGATTCAAATAGCCCTTGACAGAGAGCAAAGCCTAGGGGAAAGCCACTGTGTGCTCCTCATTTCCCAGCCTGGTAGATGTACTCACAGATCCCCAAGAGCTGTCACGTAGCATTCTACCTTTCCTACTCAGATAGCTCAGCAGCCCTGGCTGCCTTATCATCAGATCCTGCACCTCACACTCCTAATAATTCCTACAAGAGCTCTTCTCTTTCCCTCCCCTCAGTTTTCCCCTCCTCCTCTCATTCCTCTGAGTGATTCATGTTGAAGTTAGAAGGATTAAACAATATGTTATCTCAAATGCTGGTAATAGCTTCAGGTTAAAACCATCCAGTCTGCAAGAGGCACCTTGTTGCTTAAGTTATGCAGAGACCAGAGGCTGCAGAGCAATAGAATCTTTTTTTCAGACTTTTATCATGCCCACTCCTATAATATATTATAAATCATTACCTTCCCACTCAGCATCCTGGAGTCACCAATATTCAACATCATGCTTTTCTTTTCCTAGAAATAAATTAATATATCTTTAAAAAAAAAATGCTGACTGAATTTACTGCTTGGAAAAGTGAGCGTCTGAGAAATGGTGTGAATGGCTGTGGTGTGAATTCAGACCCACAACTCTGCTGTCCCCTCACCACCCTGCTACCTGCTACAGCCCAGCTTCCTTCCTACTTCCTGCTATTGAAGACTACATCTTTCACCCTGTTACTGCTTCATTCTTTATTATTCTGCTCTTTTTCATCCCTTCGCTTCAGCCCTGTCAAAGCAGTTGAACTCAAACCCTAATTCAAAGCCAACTGATGCCTAATAAAGCTCAGAGCAGTTTTTCCATCCATTCAAGGGGACTTTTGATGAGGTCATCACTGGTTCAGAAGAACAAGGATCAGCCCGAGGAGTGGGGCCATGGGAATACCATCAGGTTTGACAGGATCAAGTGCAAGGTGATGAACCCGAGATAGGGTATGTTTGATTTGATGTCAGTCCAGGCTGGGCATGAACAGCCCCAGAGCAGCCCTGCCCAAAGGACTTGGGGGTGCTGGGCGTGAGAGGCTGGACATGGCCCAGCCATGGAACTCCCATCCCAGAGAGCCAGACGTGTCCTGGGCTGCATCCAGAGCCCCGTGGGCAGCAGGGCAGGGAGGGGATTCTGCCCCTCTGCTCTGCTGAGACCCAGCTGGAGCACCCAGAGCTGGGGCCCAGCACAGGAGGGACAGGGATCTGCTGGAGAAGATCTGAAAGAAGCCACTAAGATGATTAAAGGGATAACAAAGATCTCCCACATGGAAATTCTGAGAGAATTTGGTTTGTTCAACCTGGAAAAGATAAAGCTTTCCAGTACCTGAAGGAACCCTAAAGGAAAGATGGAGGGGGACTACATACAAGGGCATATAGTGAAAGGAGAAGGGGAAATGGCTTCACATCAAAAAAAGATTAGATTAGCTATTAGGAAGAAATTCTTTACTACGAGGATGGTGAGGCACTAGCACCGGTTGATCAGGGAAGTTGTGGATACCCCAGCCCTGAAAGTGTTCAAGGCCAGGGGGGAGGAGCTCTGAGAAACCTGGTCTATTTTAGCAGTAAACTCTATAACTGTTTGCTTTTATGCGGAGTTCCTTAAGTCCTAGGAGCTACAACACCTTTTAGAGTGGTAATGAAGCCTATTCCCAATTAATGCTCCCAGTTTTTACTTTTTAAGTATTTGAGGAATCTCCAACTCATGGAATCTGGGAAAAATCTCTTATGTTTTTATTATTAACTCATGCAAAAAGTAAAAGCTTTATGGATTTCTCATGTTAAACAAGAACAAAAAATGCATTGTTTTTAATTCAGCTTCATAATTTGAAGATTACTGCCTGACAATTTTTACCTGTAGGTTTTTAGATTTTAGTTGGGCTTTTTTATTTCTTTTTTTTTTCATTTTTGTCTCATGAATCCGGTTAGTTTGGGGATTTTGGAGTGATTTAAAAATGTTGGGTCAAATTTTCCTTTTATCCCCCCCAAAACTTCTTCTGGAAAGATAAATTATGGTAATACAGAGAGAAAATAATCCTTAGCATTTGTATTCCTAGACATTTTAAAACTCTTGGAAATCTCATGAGGTGCTACTGTCATTAAACTATCAGTACTGAGTCTGGGTAGAGAAAGTTTGAATATAGACTGCTTAATAGACCCAAGTGAGGAGATATTTTAAGCACACACACATCTTTTGAAATACTGACTACCACTTGGTAGGACACTGTCCATGACCAGCTTTCCTGCCTGCTGTGGTCAGAAGTGTTTGAATTAACAGTGCGCACATGGAATTTGCTATACTAAGTATTAGTGAAAGAGCAAGGACCTGTAAGCTTTGTGTCTCAGAGAGATTCAGCTGTTGCATGAGCCATCACAAAAGCCTTTTGGCTCCAATGTCAGGTTAGAATCCCCTCTGAGCCACTCCTGTTTATCCTCGGCAAACTTAGCATACAAGGACTATTTAACAAGCAACACACAGTGGAAGAAATAGCATTTCTTGACCCCTCATCATTGGAAATCTGTTGCTTCCAATATCTGAGACAGGCCTCTGTTAAGGGCATAGACCTAGCTCTGCCTTAAGCTGCTCCACAATTCCTTTACACAATAGAACTTTCCAGTCACCTTGTTATGTCCCAAGATCCTGTTACATTACCAGGATTTATTTCTACATTACAACAAAGAGAACAAAAAAAAACAAGAGGAGGCAAATGGGTCTAACTGAAAAATGAATTGCAGTCTACTCTGGAGCCTGGTAAACTGTGTTGTAATTTGAGGGATACCATAATTTTCCTTTTAATTTTGGGTAATGGTCTTGGGCCCACGTTGTGCTGTTTAATTTTTTAGATTTATCTTCTTTAGATCATTAACTACCCATCCTACTTCTCTCCCCAAGAAAACCCAACAAAGAGACAGAGAGAAATCTCTGGAATATTGTCCAGATCTGGACTGGAATCTCAAGTCCCCGCCTTATCTCTGAAGAAAACCAGGGAAAATCCCACTCCTTGTGTGGGCACCCCCTGAAAGCAGATGGATCCAACCTGCTGCTCCACAGTGCCTGCATCCCCCTCTCTTGAAGGAGACAGCCAAGCTCCTGCCTGTGCTGCCTGGTGCTGAGGGACCTTGACAACACTGGGGGTAGGATGATTTGGTGTTTCTGCAACACTATTCTGCAATTCCCCTGCTGTTCTGCCTTCCCCCAATGTTTTCTACAGTGTTTTGTTGGGGTTTGTTTAAAGTGTTATTGCATGCAATGCTGAGAATGGATTATTCCTTGTTATGAATTTATACAGCGCCCTAAGGGTCCCTTGATTTGTACTGTAGAGTTTCTCATGAATAGATCTCAGCTGGGACCTGAGAGCTATGAAGTGAGGCTGAGCAGTTCGCTCTCTTCTAGATGAACTGTGAGCAGGGGACTCAGTGATATACAGAGAGAAAAGCTTACTGCTGAGGGGAAGACTTGAAGGAGCCTCTTCTTAAGAGACCAGCCAAGAAAGCGCTCAAAAATAAAATGTGTACTTCTAGTCTTTTCCTTTGAGCAAATAACACCCCCCAAAACAAATCTCCACCATAATTCTGTGCAAACTAGCCTGCAAAGTTAAGGAAACAGAGACCTCCTGCAGGAAACTCAAATGCCAGGCAGCCTTTCCCATCCCATATATACCCACCCACCAGTGTACAACCAAGGGTTACGGTTGAGTGGGTGCTGTCAGAGATCAGAGGGAGGCTGTGGATGGGAAGATGATAAACCAGTTGTTGGCAGAGACTTACTTGGATCTTCTCTCTCCATGTGTGACAATCCAAAAAGGAATAAACTCACTGACTGCAAGCTAACAAGCCCTGAAAAGTAAAGCTCATATATTTCAACTATTTCATACAAAGTTTACGTAATGTAATTTCTGAATGTAAACTACTGGAAGTTTGTTCTCCAAAGATATGTCCTAAGTGCACAAAGCCATTGTTGCACTGGGAGTCAGGGAAGGGAATTCTCCTTGGGCCTGCTCTGTGCGTAACACTTTGTCCTTATTTACTCTCTGTCTCCCCTGTATAAGAGGTCTCTAAACTCTTGAGGACATGGGCTGTCTCTGCCTCACAGCTGAGCTCTATTGTCTTCTTTGGCTATTGATTTTTCTGTAGGCATAGCTTGCTAACATCTCACAGAGAAATGGAGATTCAGGAGGTTAAAACTTGTATGTAATTCCCAGACAAAATGACTACTCAGTGAGAATGAAGTCATGCTTTCTCCAGAAGCTGCTAAGTAACATAGGAAAGGCAGTGGCACCTCTCTGCAAAGTCATCCTAGTGATGGACTTTGATAGTTTAGAAAAGATGGGACTTAGAGTGGCATCCTGTAATAGCCCCCTCTGAGTGCAAAAAGTTTTTCTAATAAAAGGACCAGGCTAAAATGGATGAAAACCCCCAGGATGGAATTTAGGCTTTGTGGGAGTTGGTTTGTTTTCAAATTTCTCTTTGTTTATGTAATTTTTAATTATGTAGAGGTTTCTGCCAGCATTTGGTGTAAGATCATATGGCATCATACTGGTGGTCAGAATAGCTGGTAAAGACCAATTTCCCTCCTTCTCCAGGGATAAAGTTCAAATCTAAGTTTGAGTCTGATAATTAATATTCTACCAGCCTCTGCATATACTAATCCCACTTCATGGACCCTATAAATTCTCTATCAATCCTCTCATTTTGCCCTTGAAATGAGGGTAGAAGGGTAACACAGGGTTTGTTTTTGAAATGGCTTTTGATGAATGCCAGTGAGTTTAGTCAGGAAAAAAACCCAAATCTTGGTGATACATTAGAGTGTCAGGCCCATGTGTTGAATATATTCTGGCACAAATATTATCCTCACTAATGATGCTTCCATGAAAACATAAAGATCAAGGAACGGAAAAGGAATAACAACATCTTTCATTGTGTTTCTGTGTGTCTGATAATGTCATTAGGGAAAACAGGAAAATGACTTTTTGATGCTGATGCTGCATAAACATGTTTTCTGAAAGAAAATATTTTCACATTATCCTAAGAGGTGAAAAAGAAGAGAGATTAAACTGCCAGGCCTGTTACACTAAAGGGGTGATTTCCCTCAGCACCATTGACAGAGCCTGGATAAATGACAACAGGAGTGGGTAAAAAGATACCATCCTCCTTTCCGTGTGGAAGAGGTACAAAACAAAGGTGGAATGGTGCTTGAAGGCCAGAGGAGAGCAGAGTTTATGAAGGGAGCTGCAGAGAAACTAGACAGATGAGCTGGAATGATTACCTGGTAAAAAGATTGAAAGAGAACATCATGGTGAGGCTGGTACATCAGAGAACTTGTTACTTCCTGAGACTTGTACAAAGATACCTATAGTCCTCTGCTGGGGAAGAATGGGTTCTAACCCAGACTTTCTGTTTTATACACAGATTCCAAGCAGGCATGGATGGGGCCAAGGTCTGCCGTTCCCCTGCTGGGGAGCATCCAAGAATGTTTTCTTCTCTCAAACCAAGCTCTTAGAAGACACACTGGCTGAACAGAGAATATAGAGTCAGGACTCAATTCTCTGCAGTTCATCCTTTCTGTGCATGTCCTTTTTGATGGGTTTATATGCCTTGAGTTACTGAGACAAACTGGTGGCAGGAAGATCAACTGTCCCAGTGATCAGTGTGCTGTAGGACACAGCTGTTCTACAAGACACAACTGTTTAAATTTATATAAACTTCTTCTTCATATATTTGATCTTTCGTTGCTCTATAATAGAGACTAATATTATGGCTTCTGGAATGTGGAATAACTTTGCTGAATTGTTTTGTTCGGTTTTTCTGTGCTGTGAATACGGTTTGATGAATGTATAACAAATAGGACATCTTAGAACAACTCCATATAATGGAGTCATGCCCAAGTTTTGACTCCAAAGCTTGCATGTTTAATACATTTTGAACATGATAGCCGAGTTCCATAATACTGTATCTCTTACAGACACAATTTAGACTATACCACATCATGGAACATATCTACCTTTTCTTCTTATTTTATCTACCTTGCTTAGGCATGCCCTGGAGAATCCTTGGACCTCACAAGGAATGACAAAATTATAAAAACTCACATCAAAAAGGCTAACAGATTTTAAATATTTGCAATTTATTAAAATTAACTTTCAAATCCAGATTTTCAATAGAAGTGAAAATTCACACAAGCAAACAAAAATAAAAAATGGATGAAAATTGGTCTTCCTATGTCAGCAAATTGGCCTAATTCTGTTACACTGAGTAACCACAAGGACAAGGAATAAAACGTGGATATCAGTGTATTGGCTGGCCAATTAAACTCAACCAGACACTTTTTGTTTGCCTGCAAGAATGAGCTGTGGATGGGGTGAGATTGAAGGAACTCTTTTAGGGGATCCTAAAAGAGTTATCTCATTAACTTTTCCATGGGGGACTGAAGTTTTCTGTGTTATGTTATCTGATGCCCACAGTCCAGGCCAGAAGTAACCTCTTTTTTGCACCTGCAGCTAACAGGCTCTTTAGATCTTTAAAAGCACAAATTAGCTCTGTCACATTATGGGGGCTCTAGGACAACTTTTCTTTAAAGGCATTTTACTCTTCACTATTTTCTTCTTCTTTTTTTTTCTTTTTTTCTTTTTTTTCCCAGCAAATCAAGACTTAGCCTCCTTTCTTTTCTTCATTTCTCTTACTTTCTTTTTTTTTTTTTTTTTTTCCTTTTTTCCCCTTCATCTTTAACCCCTTTCCTTTGCCTCTTTCTTTTTTTTTTTTCTTCAACCTCATTTCGGGGGTCTGACAGCTCGGATCTGTAATGGGTCTTCCTGCTGGACAGCTTTATAATTGGGACTGCAGAGTTCTGAAAGCATGCCAGATGTGTCGTCATCAAACAGCAAAGTCCTCATTAGAGCCCAAGTTGTAAGTGCATGTGTATGTTTTCAGAAGAACTTTTCCATTAATGGCTAGTAGGTGTCCAGGAGCAAAGATCATTGTCTCTTTTGTAGCTGGCCTTTATATAAAGGATTGTACCTAGTGGAGTGAAATATTTTCTTTTGTCCCACTGTGTTTTCCATTGTAATGGGGACTTGTCTGTAACATTTAGTTGCTGAAGTGGTGCTTGATATGACAAGAAACCACTCTCCAGATGTTAATTGCCCTTGGGTTGCATTATTTATGCAGGAGAAGCAAAATTGGGTGTGTTCCACTGTGAGGTTTTTTTTCCTCATAAGTGTTTTTTCAATTCTTAACACAATAGCTTTCTCTTTATACTGAACATGCCTCATCTGTTAACATTTATCCAAAGGAGATTAATTTTCTTTTATTTTGAAAAAAGAGGTGGGAGCGTACAATGGTGCCTTATTTGATGCCTCAGTCCACATTCTGCATCAAACATTTAATTTTTGCAAAAAATTCAGTATCTCCATATCTTAGCCTGTTAGTGAGAAGATAAATGCAAATAAATTAGACTGTCTTCTGGAGCTGTTTTGAGAATAAAATGTATATGAGGTAAAGTTCCTTGATTTGAAAAATATTTTTAGGTACAAAGTAATTAAATCTTTCTCTAGAAGAGCTATAGTAGATAAGTGTCTAGGGAGAACTCAAATGAACTGATTAGTTATTTTTTGGTGGGGTTCCTTTTTTTTCCTTTTAATATAATACAGATATTTTTAAATAAAACTGGCAGAATGTCCTCTACCAACCTTTCTTTCTTTCTTGCAGAAAATGCTTGTCAAAACTGCATGCTTGTGTGAAAATCTATCAATTCTAATAAAATTCCATTATGAAGAAATCTGAGAAGATTGTTCTGATGAGCTTGTAATGGAACAGAATGTTCAGATGTTTCCATTTCAGTACAGCCTTTTCTGTATATCATTTTAAAGCTGTTCATAGTGTATAAAATCAAACATGAGCATTACAATGAATCATTTCATTTTCTTTGAAAAAGCAGGTTTCAAATAAAAATCATTATTATTTTATTTCAGGCTCACATTCCCAAGTAAATTTCACATTTTTCCTATTATTATTATACAGCTAAAAAGAGTGAAAATTATGGGAATAATGTAATTTTTTTTAAAACAGAAAATACATTTGCAGCCAGGTTCTACTTTTAAAAGTAAATTGGTCAAACCATGAGTGAGCAATTTTGTAGATTCATGAAGTAGAGTTTATGTTATCTGCTGTTAGATGAGAATAGTTCTAAGAAAGTATCTAGACTATCTCTGTGATCCATGGAGAAAAACAGAGGAAAAAATCACCAGAGGATTTATCTCATGTGTCTTAGAATGGCATGAAGTACTTATGGCAGATATATAATCATAGTCATATATTCTGTTTCTTCAGCAAAGGAATACAAAGAAAATATTATAGTGAGAATGACTTTGTTTTAATAAGAACACAGGACAGGAAGGGTTCTATTTTGCTCTTTTTCTTGTTATAATTTGTCTCAAAACTCAAGAATGATTATGCTATTTGTATTCCTTAGCACCTTAGTTCTGCTGCTCTGGGCCAGACCCCCCACCCTGCTTGGTGCAAAATAACAGAAGCCTGACTGCTATTACCCTGTAAATTGCACTAAAAGTGTGCAATTCCAGTGACAACTGTGTGAATTATCAGTTGTCAGTTGTTCAGAAACCTCAGTTAGATTTAGCCTTACCTTTTAGTACATGTTAAACAAAACGGAAGATCTCAGTGCTATCCTCATCCGACAGAGCAGAGAGAACAGGACAGGATCTCAGGGTACAACAGGACATGAGGCGTTCCCTCCTCCCACATGATCCTGATCCTGGCTGCAATAAAACAGAACAGTTCCGTAAGGATCTTGGACTCACATAATATCAAGTGGGACCAGAAACTAGTCTATGTTAATAAAAGCATATGTGTGATTTATGACAGTGAAAGATACAGTCCATTGCTCTTTTTGTCGTTGTCCTCACTCTCTCTTTTCTACTCTATTCTGTCCTTTTTGTCTCCCTTTTCTTCAATCCAGTTGTGGTTTACTACATTATAATTATATGTTGTCTTCTGACTACTAATAATTCCAATATCCTATCCATCCAACAGTAATTATTAGCTATAAACTGTTGCTCAAAACAAGGACAAACAAAATGTCTCTTTTCCCATTTTTTTTTCATTTTTTTTTTTTTTTTTAAAAAAGTCCACTACTAATGAATCTAAATAACCCCTTCNTGCCTACACAAAGGAAGAATGAGAATACAAAGAGGAAATTCAATACTGTGTATTAACTCACAAAGAGAAACAGTGAGTAGAGTTCTGGGCTTATCATTGACTGGAATGAAAAAAGATTACCCAACAAATCTATCCCTTCTGTTGATGCAGAGCTTTTTGTAGAATTGCACCAGAAATTAATCTGGACCAACAAAATTACTTGTATAAAAGAAGCATTTAAAAAGAAAACCAGCAAACCACTTCAGAATGGAATTATTTCTTCATTTTATACATACATAAATGCAAGGATTAAAGAACTTGCATTATATTTACTCTTGACATATGTTGTAAGGAGTAGCACTATTTATCCTTCCATTCTCTTCAGAAAATCAGATTTTAATTATGAGACAGATGTCCATAACACACCACAAATTTCATAATTTTAGAAAAGCAGGTTCTTTTAATAGTTATAAAACGCTTTGCAAATTTGGCCCACAGTGACATAACAGATTGAGATCCATAGATCTTTTACTAATAAGATCAAAAGATGAGAGATTTCCTTGAAAGAACTGTTGATAGCTGAAGCTCAACTCAGTTGAAAATAGTGGCAAATGTCCCAGTCATTTCAAATGCTTTGCCCTTAGAAGCTCACACCAAGACTTTGTGACAATATTTTGAAATATTGTAATCCATCAAACTAAGTAGCCAGTCTAATACTGACAACTGGTGGATGCCCAGGTAAGATAAACATATAGTGGCTTTTATCAGAATATTCTTTCAGTCTCCAATGCTAACTGCAATTTGCAGTATAGAGATTTCTAAGATAAGGGATGGCCTTTTTATGTTAGCCTTGATGGCTTTTTCTTTCATGAAGGGCTTTTTATGAACCTATATAGATATTTAATCTTCAAATGTTCCTGCAGCAGGGAGTTCAACAACTCATCAGGCTTTTAGTCTTTACAATCAGAACACTCTTGATTTGTTAGATTTGTGTTTGCTTTTTAATGATTGAATTTGATGTCCTCTATTTTCTTTGTTGAAAAAAGGGTCATCAAATGTAATCTGTAAAGCATAAAGTCTGAAAATCTTCTTATTGACCTCCATATCCTTTGTATTGGGCTCATAATAATTTCTGCTAGAGTATCTCAGAAAAGGTCCAGTGCTGGCATACAACAGAAAGCTCAATATTCCTCATTCATTGTTTCTAAGACTGACTCTTCAATTAGAGACTGACTATGCGATGGTGGAGTCCAGGACCACGAGAGGAAGTCAGAAAAACTAACAGCAGGATCATAAGCCTGGATTTCAAGTCAGTAAATTTTGATCTGTTTGGAGATCTGCTTGAAGGAATCCCATGAAATACAAACCTGAAGTGAAAATAGGTCCAGTACAGCTGGTTGATTTTTCCAAAAGCCAAGCATTAAAATAGTTCATCTCAACTGATAAGAAACCAAGAAAAGACATCAAAAAGCCTGCATGGGTTGGCAATAATCTGACAAAAATCAAAATTTGATGCACTATCTGGTGACCTCAGAAAAATACAGAGACTGACTTCATACTGATCATGTTAGGAAAAACCACTTAGTGGAATTGGCTCTGGCAAGAGACCTGAAGGAAAAAAAAAGATAAAAGGAGAATTTATAGAAAGCTTAATTTTTCTTCTGAACTGAGTAAGGGATTTGCAATATGGTGAAAGATGGGGAACTCAACACTTTATTTGGTTTGATTTTTAGTGGTGAGATTTGACATCAGGAATTCCATGGCTCTTGAGGAAACCCCAGGAGCAGTGGAAAAGTCTGAGGAAGGAAGGTTGACTCTTGGTGGAGGAGGATCATAAAGCATATTTCAACAGAGTGAACACACACAAGAACTTGGGATCTGATGGAATGCACTTGCAAATGTTGAGGTCCTTGTCAATGCCATTGTGAGGCCACTTTAAAATAATTTTTGAAATGTCATGGTATTTAGGGAAGGTTCATGAGGAAGCAAACACCACCCTTGCAGGCAAGAAAAGCAACTAGGGGGATGTGAGAAGCTGTGGAATGCTCCATGTTATGTTGATGCTTGGGAAGATGATAGAGAAGATATGTAGGGAACCAAACATACAAAGGATAAGGAGGTGATTTGGAGTAGTCAGTATAGACCTACAAAAGGGGAAATCATGTCTGACAAGCCTGATAACCGTCTAAAGTGAAAGGAATAGTCTGGTGGTGTTGGGGGTTTATTTTCATTGTGAGATAGGATTAAAAAAGGACAGAAAACAAAGCAAATTTAAACTTGAAAACACACAAGAAAAAACTTTATTGACAAAGCTAAAAGAGGAAAATTATAATAATGAGATAATCTGAACCAAATTTCAGATAACCTTTCTTTTTTCCACTGACAATGCAAAGACAAAAACCCATGGCTTTTAGTCAGTTTACTACCTTTAAAAAAAACAGTCTTAACTTCAATTCACCTGGAGAGGAGAGTTTCTCTTGTTATGCTATGGAGACTTTTCTTACAAGTAAAACAGGTTTTCCTGTAGCTTTCTCATAAATGAAAACAACCGCCATGGAAGAAAATTTATTTTCTCATGACAAAAAAACATTTCTCTTGCTATTCAGCTCTTACACAACTGCTTTCATAGACTACATTACTTATTGGGGTGTTATTTTTAAGAATGAGCTACTTTAGTATACAACAGGTTTCCTATTTATCTCTAAGAACAAAAGTCTCTTTACTATCTTCTTCATTTCTCTCATTTCTCCAAGTTTCTCCTTAAATCACAGTAATGTCCCTTTGTTTCAACCACTAATATTTCAATTCACAGTTGTACCCAAAATTGCTACCTTCCCCCAACATATTTAATGTGTCACAGAGAAAAGAAAGTCTAATATCTTTACCATAGCTTTACAAAAGAATTGAAATTTAAGTTCAAAATATTCTCTTCAATCCCTCCATCAAAAATCAAACTTCCTCCTTACTGACTTCAAAGGTTAAGTTTTGTCATCGATTGAAACAGTTTTTATAGAGTCCCACAATGTTGAAAGGTTAATCCAGATTTTGCACTGAGAAGAAGAGCATGTTGAGCTTCCCCGCTGCCACGTGGTTCTTACCAGCATGTTAATTTTGCCTTGTCAAAACACTGAAACTAGAAAAAAAAACAAACTCCAACTGGTGTTTCTGTTTCTTTCTCACCTGTAAAGTACCCAGTAAAGTTAGTTCAAAGTAGCTGAGTAGACAGAGTTCGTTCACTGTGAGCCATATGAAAGAGAGAGAGGCTGTGGCTGCCAGCGCCATCCTGGCTGCTGAGATCTTCAGCCATGTATCTGCTCTGATCCCCCAGCTGCCTGGTGGCTTCTTTGTTTCAAAGTTGCTTTTAGTTTCAGAGTCCTTTCTGGCCTCTGGAAGCCTGGTGAGTTCCTGGGTAATTAGCAGTTCTCTCACCACCCCTCCAGGAAAGAAAGTTTCAGCCAGGTCAGAGAAATCAAATCAGCCCAGGCCTGGCCACCCCGGGGCGAGCAGGGCCAACACAGACCCCCCCGGGCCCGGCCCCGCCACCTCCTTCAGAGGCCAGAAGTGAAGTGAAGTGAAGCTGCCCCCTCCTCTGGTTTTTTTCTTTGTTTCAAGAATGTGTCTTTACAAAAAAATGCAGCAGCCTCATTGGTTGAATTGAACAACGCCACCCCACTACAGGGGGAAAAGAGAAGAGCTGTGAATTTTTGTTTTTCTTGATTATGTCAAAACTTATGACAAAATTCTTGATTAACAAATTGATTAAATATGGGCTAGTTAATTAGACAGTCTGAAATCTGCTTAGTTTCTGTTCTTAAAGAGTTGGTGATCGGCAAAATCCATAGAGGCCATTTACTAGTGGTATATGCCAATCCTCTTTCATAAGGGCCAATACTATTTAAAATCTGTAATAATAAACTGAATTATGGGAAAATGAACCCTCAGCACGTTTGCATTACAAGAAATGGGCACAAAAGGATATACAGGATATTCCACTTAAACATAAAGAAAACTGCCTAAGTGTGAGTGTGATCAAACATGGTAATAAATTGTTTAAAGAAGTTACATCATCTCTATCCATGGAGATAGTCAGAATTCCTCTGGACCTAATCTGACCCTGATTTGATCAGGGAGCTGGACTGGGCAATCTCTAGAGATCCCTGTCAACCTCACCTATTTTGTGATTGAGGTAAATTTTCAAGTGAGTAGGGCTTTGTGTTACCATTTTTTTCCCACCTATTTCTGACATAGGTTAAGGGGCTGGCCAGGGCATAAACAGACCACATAATATGCTCTGGAGTGTTATTAATCCCCAGTTCATAAATGTTAATGACTTTCCTGCTCATGGCTAATCCAGACAGAGAAAAGTGGTTTTGAGATTAGAAGATAAATCCTTACCTTCATGGCAGGCCCAAAGGACTCTGAAGCATTTGGGAAAATGACATGTTAGCATCAACACCAATTCTGCATCAGGATGCACCAGCACAGATTTATGTTCCTGAGAGGCATCCCATTTATCACGTGTGTGCTGCAAGATCCCACTTTGCATAGGTTTTTCCACAAAAGTTCAAGCCACGTTAAGGCTGAGAATATAAAGAGCAAAAACATCGAAAGACTCTGTAAGGAGAAATGACAGATACCCCCTGTACCTGTTCTCTCACCACTCATTTCATTCCCTTTAACTTTTTACTTTGTCAGTGTGGGCTGTGGATTTGCAGTCCCTCAGCCAGCCCTTCACACGGATGGCTTGAAAGAAATTCAGGATTTTTAGTCTTCCTTGAGAAATTTGAGAGTCACAACTTCAGGAAAAAAAATGTGTTTCTACTCTTATCTGAACAGTAGAGAGAAAGGGAGAGATATCAGGCAGATGAATATTTGATTTGAAATTATTTATATGCATGTATATATTTTTTGCATGTATATCTAAAAATGCAAGCAGATACATGTAGAATATGCTTATGTATACACATAGGGAAAGAAAACATATGTCAGGTAGATACTTCAAAGTGCTATAATAAAAGCCTATTCAGACTACTATTATGTGGGTTTGTGTGTTTTTCAGTAGTAAGAGTAGAGTTTTTCAATACTTTCATATTTCACCGTCTCCTGTCTCTTCCAAGAAGATGAAAGCTATGTTGGGAAAAAGGAAAAATTATAAGGAATTACCACAGCAAAGTAAAGCCACTCTAAACTTCTTAAGTGCCCAGGCACAAGAACTGGTATCACAGGATGTTGGCACACTACAATTTAAGAGTAAGATATTGTGATGATAATAATAAGGGTCAAATTCCTGTGAAAAAATGGCCTCAGTGTGTTCAATATGCTTGTCATTACAAGCCTCAGGAGAGGTGCAGAGTTTTTTCTGACTTTTACCTGCTAGTTAATGCAAATATTTCCTTTTTTAAATATTTATACATGACTCTCATGGGAATCAAAGTTGGTGATAAGTAAGAATCATTAAGTGATCACAGAATAATAGCATTAAGTTGGAAGGGATCTCAGAGGTCATCCAGTTCCAAACCTCTGGCATGGACATGGACACCTTCTGCTAGACCAGGCTGTTCAGAGCTCCATCCAATGTAGGACTGAACACTTCCACTGTTGGTGTCTCCACAGCTGCCTTGGAATGTGGAGATGTTCCCTATTTAGCCAAACTGGCTTGGCATTGATCTGGAATAGAAACAGAGGCTGCTTTCTGCAAAATGCCATGAGTAAGTCAGTTTTAGGTTTCCAGACAGCCTTATCAATGGGTGTGTCAAATAAACCAAGCACATGGTGCCCATGAGTAGATCTTAATTCTCTAGGTCTTTTGTCTTTGTTGTTCTAAGTAGAAAAAAAATTACCAAGATAAAAGGTTGGTCAAAAATATAAATTAAAAAAAAAAAAAAAATAAAAGC
>VZTB01011156.1:39428-62704 GCA_013397245.1 Thryothorus ludovicianus
ATGAAATGCTTTGGGATTATTCTGGGAGAAAAGCTCCATGCAGTATAACCACATTAGCTTGTAAAGCAAACAGAAAAAAATGGCCTGTTGGTCATAAACAAGCTGTCTGCAAATTTGTCATATGCTATCACTGCACTGGATCTTATTCAGGACTGCAAGATGTGGTGGTTTGTTTTATACTGATGGGCACTGTTGCCAGGGATTCCATCCCAATATAGATGTTTGTAATACACATCGTGTGTCAGTCTCTTCAGTCAGTTGTTGGTAATAGAGTTTGAAAGGCATATAGTAACAGTATAAATGCATATGGTATATCTGAATATTATGTTAGAAGGATGATGGGTCCTGGCTGCTTAGGATGCTACATGGACTCCTGTGCAACTTGCATTTTTACCAGCTCTGTCTCCCAAACTGGAAACAAAGACAAGCTATGCTGGTTTCTCTTTACTGTCAGCAGAGCAAAATGTGGAGGGCAATTCTTCTGACCTGATTTTGACCTTTATCTTAGAATGAGATGAGCTTCCTTCTGTATTCCTTTCCACTGACTAGGAGACCCACGTGATTAGCTTAACAACTCTATGCAATTCCTTCAAATTAAGCCCTGTCTTCTCTGATCAACCTCTATTTTGTGGGAGCAGCATCCTTTTGACAATATGTGGTATCTTCCAGCCCTCTTGGCCATCTCAGCCTAGAGCACTTTGAGCGTTACCACTTTTTACACGAGCAGCTGAAAGTCCCAGGTTAAGCTCAGTGATGGGGACCTTGTCAGTAGACCACAAGTAGGTGGCAGGGTGCCACATCAGACTTCCAGTGTCAGGTAGTTCCAGACATCTCCCTAAAGTCCTGCTCTGCATAGGCCAGCTCTGTGTGGGTGTCTCCAAAATACAAGGACACTTCAAGTGTTGTCAGACTTCTATTTTCAGGCAACTGACTCAAGACACTATATATCTAAATTTAGGTGTTTGCCTATGAGCTAGGTGTCTAAGCCTGGAGAGCTATTGGTTGACCAGATATAGACATTTGCTTCATCTCTTTCTAAACCACTAATTGTATTGACTAGACCTCTACTCTCTTTAATGGGTACCTGGCCATTTGTCTTGCATGCGGACATCTAAAATTAGATGTCTTAATTCCTGAGCCTAATCACACCACTAACTTTTAGATTCCTAATTAAGATAAATTAATTGAAAACTACAAGACATTTGCACCATTTTTGAGCTTTCTTTGAGCTTTCATCCACCCTTGTCTGGAAAGAGTAGATGACCACACTGCTTTCTCCTTTAAGGAATTGCAGGAATTGAAAAAGAAAATTATTAATAAAATCAGAAATTGAGCTTCTGAAGAAAAACACACAGCAGCTTCATGTACATGGAGATTTGCTTCTTCATTCTTATTAGCCATGAAATTTCAATCAAAACTTCATTAGATGGACTGCCCTGTCATTAAGCTAAGTTAGGGGAGGTTTTAGTTGGGTATCAGCAGTTCTTCTCACGAAGGGTGGTCAGGCACTGAACAGGCTCCTCAGGGCAGTGGTCACAGCAACAAACCAGAAAGAGTTCAAGAAGCCTTTGGACAATGCTCTCAGGCACAGAGTGGGATTCTTAGGGCTATCCTGTGTAGGACCAGAAGTTGACTCAGTGATCCTTCTGAGTCCCTTGTAACTCAGGATACTCCCGGATTCTATTAAGGGATAGCTACAGAAGAGATTTATTTTCTCCGCCTGGCTAGCAGTACTGGTCAGTCCTGACTGAGGATTTGAGTAACTTTACTACCAGAGCTTCATGCCGACACTTAAAAGTCTTGAGCACTAGGATCTGAATCAGATCAGCTCTGGCTGCTCTGGTGTGAGGGGTGAGTAAAGTAACATTAAGCTCTATGCAGTTTCATGTGTGGACTTTACCTTATTGAAAATGTTTATTCAGTTTTGTTTTTGTTGGGTTTTGTGCTTAATTTTTGCATTTGTTGGGGAGTTTGTTTTTGTTTGTAGTTGAGTGGTTTTGTTTGCTTTTGTTTTTACAAAATATAAGGAGACTATTTCTTTCCTTGTTAAATAAAGGAGATACAAAGTTTTGACTATTAGCATCAGATAAGTCTAAAGAAGTTGAAGATTCCAACCACAAAATCAATACTAAAAATTTTCAGAAAGCAGAACATGCACAGAGAAAGGATAAGACAGGAGTATCAAAAAATATTCAAGACTTATTCAAGAATTGACAGTGCTCATTCTTACCTAAATAGAGGTTATTTGTTCCTCTCTATAAAAAATGCCCTCTGAAAACTGGTTGTGTCAAGACTGGTGTTTATTCATATAAAACATTTTGGATTAGGTTTGTTGCTTTTTTGTTGTTGTTGTTTTTTGGTTTTTTGGGGTTTTTTTTGTTTTTTGGGGTTTTTTGTTTTGTTGTTGTTGTTGTTTTTCCCCTCAGAAATGGCATCATAGCATTCATGTGATTTAATTTCTTCAAAGTGACACATTTTCCATTTCAACAGCTACAGAAGGTAGTGAGTACATTCGTTTCAGTTTTACATGAAAGAAACTGAGACAGAGAAGGCCAAAACAGAAAGGTATTTAACCTCCTACTTCCTTTTGAAATCATCATATAACAATATCTTTGGAGATGTAGCTATAAACTTTAAAAGCAATATTCAGACTACTCCCTTTCACATCATAATGGCCAAAAATCAATTTCATTGATTCCATGCTGGCTGTTGAGCAGGGAGAGCTCCTGATTCTCATATCAGAGGCTCTGTGGGAGCTGTTCAAGGGTCACCTACAACCTGTAGATGTTTTTAAGGATACGTCTTCATTGTAAACATGGATCCCTCCTCGCACTAGGACCGAGTTCCTCATTCATTGAATCATTTGGATTGTAAAGGTCATCTTGTTCTAACCCCTGCCAAGGGCAGGGACACCTTCCACTAGACCAGGTTACTCAAGGAGCTGTCCAACCTGGCCTTGAACATTTCCAGGATCTTCCACAGCTTCTCTTGTGCCAGAGGCTCACCATCTTCAGGACTACTTGTGCCAGAGGCTCACCATCTTCACAATGAAGAATTTATTGCTAATATCTTAACTAAATCTGCCTTCATCACACTGCCTATACAATAATTTGGTACTACATGAAAATAGATTAAAAGCCTCTTTCCAACAGACCAAAAAATGTTATGGAGAGTATGAGCCATTCACAACTCCAGTTCTTAAAAGCAGAATGATGACGATCCTTTTGGATTCTATTCTAAGTTAGTCACTTAAGGGTCACTGCCATACCCCTGAAGAAAATACAGGCATAAGTCATTCTGCACCAATAAGCTGAGGGCTTGATATTGCTGAACTTCTTGGGGATTATCTTTGTTTTACCTTGTTATGGGCCAATAAGGTCTTTTCAAGTTGTGCCTTGAAAAACAGTGGTGGGAGGCATTTCATGTTTAGAAATTTTTTGAGGAAGTCAATGTATGAGTTGGGCCTGACTTCTTCTTAATGCCTCAGACCAGGAAATTCATGATTGTCCTGCTTTTTTTGAGGTCAGATATCATGGAAATCTGCAGTGAGATTTGTGAGGCTCTAAACTTAGACAATCCCTTGAAAACAGCTTCCTGGAATTTAAGGTTTTAAGTTCATTCAAAGCCCCATTTGGACACTGAAATAAACACTCTGGACCACATCTCAAGTGCTCTGTTCAAGGTCATCTGAGAGGAGTTCAATGGATCTTGGAAATGAGCCCAGATCTCTGCTTAACTCTAACCATAGATCCATCCATTTTCATTCCATAGCAGCATAATAGGGATTTGGAAAACTACTCTAAAACCTTGAGAACTGAATAGATATCAAAATCCTTCTGTATGTATTTGGAATCATCTGACAGATTTCAGAGGAGGAATATATTCTTTCTTATAACAAATTGAATTGCTAAATACGTATCGAAATCTCTCATTACTTGTTAAAGTAACTACAGCTTTCTCATAAATATTGTAGAGATACATGCAGAGGGTTAAAAAGCGACAGCTCAGTGGTCTGGAATTAAATCTGTTGCAGGTATATAATTTAGTGTGACATTAATTGGGTAGTGGGGAAGCATAAATGAGGAACACAATGCGTATACATTGGAATTTTTTGTTAAAGAAGGAACACTGCAAATGCTAGCCTCAGCAGCCCAAAATCAAAGACAGCAAAGAAGAAGGGGAGGAATGAAAAAAATCCCCCAAAACCAATTTTTTCCCCCAAAGAACAACTCCCAAATCAACACACAAAACAATATACAACCAAAAGATTGTGTCTTGTTTCTTTAGGAAGAAGTTTAAATTAGCTACTAAGGATTTTCAGCTGAAAGAGAACAGTTTAGCTCTAAAAATGTAGGTCTAGCTGATTCTAAGTGCATTTTGGTTCATCTTTGTAAGTGTCTGCGTCCTGGGGCAAGTAGAGGGCAGCTGAGCTTTGTGTGCACCAGTTGTGACCACCAAGCCCCACACAGTCACTCACTCACTCCCACCAGCAGGACTGGGGAAAGGACTGGAAGAGTAAAAGCTGGAAGACTCATGGGTTGAAATAAAGACATTTTAATAGAGAAGGCAAAAAGCCACACAATACAAGCAAAGCAGGAATGAATTCCCTGCTACTCGTGGTCAGGCAGGTGTTCAGCCATCTCCAGGAGAGCAGGGCCCCCACTATGCTCAACAATGACTTGGGAAGACAGACACCAAATTATCCCCTCTCTTCCTCCTTCTTCTCTCCACTTGACATACTAAACACTGTATCACATAATCTGGAACATCTCTTTGGTCAGTTGGGGTCACCTGTCTTGGCTGTGTCTCCTCCCAGCCTCCCAAGCACCCCCATCCTCTCCCCAGCATGGCAATAGGACAAGCAGAAAGGACTTGACTTTGTGCAAGCCCTGCTCAGCAATAACGAAAACATCTCTGTGTTATCAACCAGCACAAACCCAAAACACAGCCCCACACCAGACACTGAAGAAAACGTTCCTTACATCAGCCAAAAGCAGGACATCTAGTCTCTGTTTTGCCATCACTGACTAATCAGTATTGACTTGTAGAAAATATGTGACATATCCAGCTTTAATTTAAATCTTATGGAATCTTATGGAAATTCAAGCCATTGAAGAGAACATAATATCTGGCCAGCACAAGTCACGTGAACACCAAGAGGAACATATGTTTCAGTCTCCTCTCAGGCAAACTTGTTTTAGCCACTTACAGGACAAGAAGTAAAGAAAAATAATTCTATTGCACATAGAAGAATAAAAGTTAGAAAAACTTTCCCAGCATTGCACATCCTTACATAGCTGAACGGATCTCTGCACCACAAGAAACCAAAAAATACAAAGAATGCAATTTGCCACTACAAAAGAGCAGAAGATACAAAGAATATTGTCAGTGCTGTAAGTCTCTTCTGCCCTAATTGCATGTGTGTTATTCCTGACCTAGAACAGTGCTTTCTGTACTCTTTGTACTTCTTTCTCTTTACTTTCTCGCTGTTTTTTTTTAAGTCATTAGACATAGAATGCCCTGGTTTGGGCATTCAACTGTGTGCTCAGGCACTGACCTGGATGATTATTTCACCTATCTGATATTTCTCTGAGTTCTTCCTTGACTGCTATGTTCAGGGTAGGGTCTGTCTTGTGTATAATAGATACTGCTATGGGACCTTGGTCTCTGCTGGGGATATTAGATGTTGCTACCAGAAAGGCATTAAGCGTGCCTGCAGTTAGGAACAGGTAATCTTACAGCGGAAACCAGGGAAAAAGAATAAATTCAATGCCCTACCATATTAATTTGCACAGTAGCAGTTTTGGAGATTAGTCTTAAATTATTTTGAATTGCAAATCCAATTGGGCTTTAATTATGATTACGACCTCTACTTTGAGACGCACAGTTCAGTCTGTACAGACACAGTCTATGGTAAATTACTATAATGGTGCTGTAGATGATGCACCACAGCACAGAGCCCTTGTACTATATCTGTAGACAAAGACATGCATGCACATGCACATTTTGACTTGGAACAACCTCCTAATAATACAGATTTATTCTCCTTTGGTTTTGCTTTTTCGGCTTCCCTTCACTCCACATACAGGGTAGCAAGGACTCTGTGACTTGCTGGAAGAAATCTGTAGAGTATGTTAATTTCTGTAGAACTTAGGCAGCCTCATAAGTCTTAGAGATTAATAAGAATCTGGGAAGTATCTATCTTCTGGTGATGCTTTCATTTGCACAGTAATAAAGCTCGCCTTTCTTGTTTAATAAAAACAATGAGGAAACAAATGGGTGTGCAGGCATTGGAACTTTTGAGGAATTAATTCAAAAGCACGGAGGAAAGTTTTTTATCATGCTGTAAGCACCAGAAAGGTGAAAATTACTCTTCCCTCAAGCTCTAACCCTCTGTGCGCCTTATCTCCAAGTTACACCAAATTTAAGGCAAAAGCCTGAGAAGGTGAAAAGTGTCTCTTAGGAAGTACAGATCATTTTCCTGAAAGGTGGTAGGCAGATTTCAGTGAGACCATCAGCAGCCTGGGAGAATTTTGCATAATTCACCTTCTTCCTTTGCCCACTGGAATGGTTTCCTGATAAAACATTCGCTCTCCAATCAAACAGTGTTCCCGTGGAAAATTTCAAATCATGGAAAATTTCAAATCAGGGAAATTTTTGAGGTTTTTCTTTTCTTTCTTGTAATTCTCTTTAGGTTTTGGAGAGATGGTTGTGACTTTGACTGGCTGTTCCCATTATCCCCCCCCCCAGAAGATTTTTGTCACTTCAGCTTTCTGTGCACAGACAGTCAATTGATGAAAGCAGGAGCCTTGCACCAGGCAGGGGGCCAGGGGCTGAGCCCTATCTCCTGCCTGGCTCCCAGTCTCCCTGCAGCTCCAGCTGCAGAGAGGCACAAACCCAAGTCACTTAGCAAGTCACTTAGCATCCCCACATCTCCTGCCACTCTGGCTGCCAGAGAGCTGGAGCAGAGTGAGAACTTGCAAAAGAAATTTGCTTACCCCTCAAAAAAAGAACTTTGCAAGTTAGCACTATTTTGTTCCATTTAGGCAAAAGGGTTTAACAAAAAAAGAGAGATACTTCAAACCTTTGTTTTCCTTTGATGTACATAAATGAACTTATTATATTAAAAGTGTGTTTGATGTCTTAAGAACTGCACCTTTGCCATCTGGGGTTAGACACTGACACAATCCTCTCTCTGTGGTGAAGAGTTGACCAAACCTCCCTGCAGCCACCAGTTCCCAAGCTCTGTTTCAGGATGAACACAGGGGTAATATTCAGCACCCTCAGTGCAAGGATAGTGCAGCAATTACTTACTCAGGATTCTGAGTCTTCTTATCTTGCTACTATGGGACTTGGTGGTCTTATTCTTGTCTTTCTACATTGGGAATTTCTCTTAAAGAATATTGACCAATCTGGTATTTTTCCTGCTTCTCAAGCAAGCCATTACTGCACCACTTGAGCCCACATGGATGGAAATGCAACATACAGAACTGCAACATGCAGACATTGCTGTCCTTCTGCTTCTAGGATGGACTTAATGTTTGAGTTCTTCTCCTTTCAGCTCCCTGTCCCTGAAGTGAATTTTGTCTAAGTGGAGGTAAAGTTTCCTATTTATCTCACTTCTACCACCTGAGAAATAAAATTAATTGGGTTATTATTCTGCCCTGCAACAGTTTCATCCAATCTCACTGTATAAACCTGCAAAAATTACTTGATGGGCAGGTGTGTCCTGTGAGTTGCCAAGATTTGTTCTTATTTTGCAGTTGGACTCTGTGTTAACTGCAGCCTTTATCTTCACATAATTTGTGTGGTGGCACCTTTAAGGGTGAGCCAGCTTTGCCAGGGTGGAGAACATGCAGAATTCTTTACACTGGTAGGAACACATTTACAGTCAGGAAGCTTTTGCCTTTGCTTCTGATCTGGAGCTGATATTGTGGCACAGGTCTGGGTCAGGATATTATGTTTGTAATCATATTACACTGGATCTGTTTGGGCCTTGACTTTAACCTTCACTTAATAAAAATGTGTTCTAGCCACAGGCTATGAGTTCTCATGACTAGCAAAGGCAGGGACCTTTGCAATGTAATAAAAACAGGGAGGAAATACTGTGAGATATAGCACAGGTTCTGCTCTCCCCCTCCCATCTTCTTGCACTCTGATGTGAAATCTTTGTTTTAGAAATAAACACTTTGGAACTTAAATCAGTTTTTCTTTAATCAAGTCCACTTTTTAAATATTCTTAAATAAAATACTACTTAAAACGGGTAATTTTATATGAAGTGGGAGAGAGATAGTGCAAAAACCTACAGTATATCAGACTGAATTAGTTTTTCATGCTACAAGATGTAAACAAATCTATTTAATTAGAACACCTTGTTCTTATTGCATTCAGAGTAATTTTTTATACAGGCAGAAAGAAAAAAAAGGGTTTGGCAGCAAATTTCTACATTACTACAAAAAAATCCATCTGAACTGAGCATCTCCCTCAGTAAAATGGATGTTTTCTACTTGCTGTTTGAATAAAGGTCTCAAAGTCTAACCCCCAACTACAAAGATGATCCCTGGGCCAAGTACATATAGTCCTAGAGAACAGCTTTGATTTGAAACCCTTCCTTTCTACTACTTCAGCAGGGACATCAGATGTGTAGTCATTCAGGGGGAAGCTGGTCCTTCAAGTAAGTTATTTAGGTTATGCATGCCAAGACAAGACTCAACTCACATCACTTCCTGCCTGTGCCAAAGCCATGAGATTTCCATGTTTCCTCACCTCTGGGGCAATCTGTCCAATTTTCACCATCATTCCATATGTGTAACTCAGAAACAGTAATGACTTTCCTCTCTTTGCAGTTCTTTTCTCTGCCTTATAAGGCAAAAGAGAATCTGAAACAAAAACAGGAGGAAAGAGTGAGGCTGTGTGCTCAAGGGCTTTATTAAATCCCATAAAAACTCTAAGATCACCTTTCCCTTTCCTCTCTGGTAGCCGTGCAAGGAGCCCACTTGGCTCTACAGGCTCATTAGTCACAACAGAGAGGCAGCACAAGGTCCCACAGTGACAAGCTGCCACCTAAATCTAGGTAATGTGCCGTGCTAAAATGCTGTACACTTGCTTGCAGCAAGATCTCAGTTCCTTGCTAAGGTGATGTTTCCTTTTCTTTCTGAATTCTAGAGCTGGATTTACCACCCTTGTGGCCTGCGCTTTCCTTGATACACATTTTAAAACATGTAGCTTCCTGTCCACACAATTCCAATGCCTCAAATGGGCAGTGGAGGCACACAAATATTATCTGGGAATATTATGCAGAATTCCAGACCTCTAGATCCTGAGACTCTCAGGCCAAAACAGAGATAGGTTGAGCTGTTAAACACCAACACAGGTGCCTTTCCTCTCCTCTGTACATAATAGTCAGGTCTGTTCTAGATTAGTACTACAAGAAAGATTCCTTGACTGTGTTCTGGCAGAAAGACCTCATGATGGGATCTGAGGGGAAAAAAAAAGGAGTACTTTCCTGAATAATCTGACCAACTCTCTGAGCAGAACTGCACAATGCAGCCAAGGATGTCTTCATTGCATGACACCCTCTGTTTTGGTTCCTAGCAAACTAGACAGTCATGTTGCATACTAATCCAGAAGTCTATAGATTAGATTAAATGGAACTCTAGTAATCAGGGGATTTTGATAGTTCTTTTGTCTAGCTGTGACTCCTGGAAAAAATATCTTCTTTGCATTTGTGGAAAGTCTCTCTGTCCATGGCAGGGACATTGCAACTAGATAATATTTAAGGTCTCTTTCAACACAAACCATTCTATTATTTGTATTTTGATCTGCCCATTTATACGACCAGTTCTTCAGGACAGTCTGTTTTGTTCCATACCAGTGTCCAATCTCATCTGAACTGTCCAGAAATGGTAGTAGCCTATTAATCAAAATAATCACATTGAAAACAAAATATGAATATTTTTGTACTAATGTGAGGGTTGTTTCATATTCCTCTGGCTTTGTCCCCTACATTAATGATGCTTAGAGGCAAAACAAAAAGCTGATCATCTTACCATCGTTAAACACCATCATCAACTTTTAAAGAGATGTCTGTGAACATAGGCACTTGTGTAAGTGAGCAATTAATAGTCCTGGATTAATAAAAATCTCAGGCACTGGCACACCAGTCATGGGCAAACTGTCAGCAATGTCTTCCTTCAAGAGTCTCCATCTGGAGAAGCAGCCAAGCAGCACACAATGACACTGCTGTCTGAGCCAGCCTCCTCACTCCCACCCAGGAGACTCAGCTCACTTTATCACTCCTCCAGCCTACTCTCTGTAATCCAGCCTTCTCTCCTCCCCCATTCCTATTCCACTTGTGGGTTTTCTCTAGTTTCCTCATACCCCTCCCAAAATATTCCATGCATTTTCTTCCTAACACTTGTCCTATTTTCTCATCTGTCCTCTATCAGATAAAACACTGCTCTATGCATCGGAAACAAAAGAGATTTACAGAATCTCTTTGAGATGATATGATATTGTCAAGGAACACACCATGCCCATATGAAGTCCTGGAAAAAATGCTATGTTCAGTTCTGGGATCCTCACAGGAAGCATAAGGAGCTTCTGGAGAAGGTCCATCAGAGGCCACAAAGATCTGGAGTACAAGGAATCAGGATCCTCTCTCTTATGAGAAGAGATGTGAGAGCTGGGCTGGCTTAGTCCAGAGAAGAAAACACTGGGAGGGATCTCATCAATGCATATAAATATCTCAGAGGCAGGTATCAGAGGATGATGTCAGATTCTTTTCAGTGGTGCCCAGTTACAGGGTGAGGAGCAGTGATCATAAACTAAAACACAAAAAAATTCACCTCAGTATAAGGAAAACCTTCTTTGCATTGAGGGTGGCAGAGCACTGGCACAGCTACCTAGGGAGGTTGTAGAGTCTCCCTCCCTGGAGGCATCCAAACCACACCTGGACATGTTCCTGTGTCACCTGCTCCAGGTGACCCTGCCTTGACAAGGAGTTGGACTGTGTATTTTCCAGAGGTCCTTTCCAACCCCAACACTCCTGTGCTTCTGTGAGATAGAAACGAGTGTGAGCTTATGGCAAAATCTGTGGCTGAAATGCACACCCTATTACTAAAGTGACCCAGCATAAAAAGACAATGATGTCACTAGAAAACAATGTCCCTGTGTTAGATTATTCGCATTTGTGTGCCCTTTCCAAGCTCTGGAAAGGTAAATAAGTGTTATTATGTCTATTTCACCTGTGATACTTCAGTTAGAAAGGTTATTTTGTCCAGATTTATAAAAGATGCTTTATGGCAGAACAGAGACATTAATTCAGTTCTTTTTGCATCTTGAACACTGCTCTTTATTTCCTCTCTCACTGTGATTTCTAGTCTCTAAATTTTCATTAATTCCTAGGAGGTAAAATTTTTTTGTGAGAAAAAAAAGAGCCATGTCTTTACTGGCTGCGTGAGAAACATGGTTTAATCAGATGATTTTCAAAACAAATCCCAAATGCCTTCCAGAGACTTATTACCTTCCCTATGGTCTTACCTCTGAGTATTTACCTCAAGGAAAACAACAAAAAAAATGCACTCATTTGCTTCTCTCACTGGTCTCTTCAGTTCTTGCCCCATGGTGCCCCTTCTGCTTGGACCACATCCCTGAAACTGTTCTATTGTCCCTTAACTAACTACCCATACAAACATCTGCATTACCCCCAAGGAACAAAATTTCCTTCCTTATAAGCACAGCAAGAAATAAAACCCAAATCTGAACAAAAACAACGGCCCTTGCCTACTGTGATGTGTGAAATACTTTCCCGAGGCTGGTATCAACTCTCTCCATTTAAGTGAAGCTCATTTGCAGTCACTTGCCTATTCATAGTGGTTGGGCAGAGAGCAGAGCCAGGGCTGCCTGTCACCAAGATGAATAGACAGATGGCACAGACAAAAGTGGTCACATTTGGTCCGAGCCAGGGGTGCCATTTTTAAGGTCAGGTCTTCATCTTGTAGTGGTCGGGAGGAGGCCTGTGATGATGATGATGACAGTACATTTGGAATGATACTGCTATTTGTTTATCATGGCTTTTGCACAGGAGGTACCAATTTTAGCAAACACAGGAGGAAAGCAATTGAGCTAGCCCTGCAGCAGCTTCTGAGGATCTTATCTGCATGGATGCCTCTTTTTTTACCCACTGCGTGTCAGAGTTTAGGTACAGAAACAAAAGCTGCTATCTGTCCTGGGGCAACAGTGAATACTTCCTAGATCTTGCTGAATTTCTTCCCATCTTTTGTTGGAGAAAACTACCTGTAAGTTTATCAGAGTAAGTAACTTTAAGTAATTTCATAATTTACTTGCCAGTTTGAACCACACATTAATCAGAAGGGTGAAATCCTTCACTGGTGCTTATCCCAGTGTCCTGGTTCTATGGACATGGGTTTATGTGGAAGATTTCGACTAATCTCAAATGGCTGGTCAGAGTTTTCCCTTGTTAAACTGAACACCCTGCAGAAATATCTTCCTCCATCTTCTTCCCCACCTGCATCCCTGTACAGATGTTAGACCATAAAAATATCCTTCAGTCAGCGAAAGTAGATGTGGGTTCTCAAAACAAAAACATGATGTGTCAGTTTACCTTCAGTCAAGACTCTGAGTATAAACAAATTCTAAATATCTCCCACAAGTGCAAAGACCAGAATATAATTAGATTTTACTTTACCAACAACCCTAGAAGAGGGCATTGATGTCTAATGCATTTTCCTCATTAATTGGAGACTAAAACTTGACCTGAACTAGAAAAAGCATATTTATTTGCAAGTTGGAGATATGCTGTAAATAGGAAATTAAAAGCAGATAGCTGTATAATCTTATAAGAATAAATGAGGAGGAAGACTGATAAAAAAAGAGAGAAAAATAAAATTTCTTGCATCCGTGTTTCACATATGACCTCTTCAGAATGTGATTAAGAAATAAAAACAAACAAAAACCCTCCTTCTGGTATATGCAATGTACTTATGAATAAAGAATAGTTTGGATTAGTGCTATGTTAACCAACTGCAAAACATGGATCTCTGTATATATAGCTTTCAATATTAGAAATTAAGTTCAGCAATGTGATGGTAGGAAAAGTCTCTCTCCAGGATGGGAAGTAAATCAAGTTATGGTGGTCCTGACACAATTCTGGTGTTATGACAGCATAGAGTTGGAGTCTGGAAATACTCAAAATGTTGTGTGACCCCCTGTACTTTACAGCACAGGGTAGGGAAGGGAAAATAAAACCTGCGTCTACCTCTTTTTGTGGTGCATATCCATCCCAAGGACTTGCTTTTTGTGGACAGATAGCTACAGTCTCTGACCAAAAGAGGAGAGAGGAGCACCTGCCTGCCCAGGCAACTTCTTATACTCCAGGGCTCATTTCTGGAGTTCATTGGAAGTGGAATAAAAGCAATATATTTAATGTGCTTACAGATGATCTGGAGCTAATTTTCATGATCTTCTGCAGACACAAAGTGTAAGTACAGTCAGTACAGTGGACTGAGACTCAGCCTCCTTCATGTAGAACAGTAAAATATATTTCCTTTATTCTAGCACAAGCCTATTCCCTCAGGTTGTAAGTTCCTTTCCATGAGAAGTCCTTTTACCTGTGTCATACTCTCCACAGCCTGAGTAGGCCATACCACCACAAACCTAGAGTGACAGACTTGTTTATTCCCAAATCAATAGAGGCTGCATTCTTTTCCCTTCGTCTTTCTTTTCTAGGCTCCCCTCAGTGATCTCTGGGCACCACAACAGCTTCTCCAAGGCAGGTTGGGACCCTCTGGCTGTGTGTTGTCATGACAATGTGAGAAACAACTCAAGGAGCCCCTTGTCCCCACCCCAGCTGCTGAGGGAAAGACCTTGTCACTAGCGAGGCCAGCCTCACTTGATGCACTCTGTCCCCATGTGCATCTTGGCTACCACCTCCTGGTGGGAAAATGTTTTTATATGGAGCAAAACCCGCTTCCTGGGTAGAGCATTATTGTCTCCTTGGAGAGAGTCCAGTACCGGAGGAGGCTGCAGTTTATCAGTTCTGTCCTCACCACTCCACTCAAAGTGTCTGTGCCGTCAGGGGGATTGATGGAGTTGGGAAAGCCCCCAAAACCATATAACTTGACATTAAAGAGAGGCTGTGAAGCTCTCACAACCAAGAGTACCTTTCAGGGAGACATGCAGAGAAAACTGCTCTGTCTCTTTGGTGGATGACTTTTATCGTGAAGCTGCACAAAGCCATTACTAAGAAAGGCACAAATTTGCTGGAGCTTGGAGGGGGGAGGAAAAGGGGAAGAACCAACAACAATAAAAATAAGACACATGCTGCTCTCTTTTCTCTTCAGAGGCATTGGAAGAATCTCCTGAGGACTAGAGGCAGCTGCAGAGATGTTGTAAGGAGGGAACAGTACCTACAATCCACCTGTATTTTGATCCAGCGTGGACAGGACTCCTGATGTAGCACTACATATCCCATCCCAATAAATTCATCTGGGTAATACCTCCAAGAATCCATTTTACAAATTAGTTTATTCTTTCAGCCTTAGGGCAGACAGCAAGGAGTGGGAGTAGTAGAGACCTCATGGCAGCTCAGTAAGTGACTTTCAACATGGACTCTGAAATCATAAGAAAAGGCTAGTACTTGGGGAACTTGCTGATGCTGTGTCTGGCTTGCTAATCACGTAAGAGCTTTCAGGATGCTTACATGGATCCACACAGGAGTGCTGGCCCTTCTAGCAAGTGGATCCTGTGCCTTTGTGCAGCACCCTGCACCATGGGCAGCCTCACATGGAACTGTCAATAACATTGTGGTAGTGTAGGTGAGAAAGGGGGACTAGAGGATCTCTTTTTTTTGTTTGTTTTTCACTTACTGCTTAAATAGAATCAAGAAAATATAATGTAATATAAATAAAAACAAATGGCTCAGTCAACTCATCTTTAATGCTTTGCTGTGTGACATCTATTTTGTCTAATGGAATATGACTTTCATACACCAACTGGATATTTAACCTTGGCCAAAAGTTATGATGTACATTACAATACACTTTTATTATGTTACAATCTATTGTTGTTGTTTTTTTAATCTATTGCTAGGCCCCTAACAGTATGTCTGTGTCGATGAAACCCATCTGTCAAAAGCACAGTAGGGACATTATTATGTAAATGTAGTTGGGTCTTCCTTTTGTGGAATTGGGGGCAGGAATTTAATATACTGTCCTAATATTCTAGCCAGAGGGGAAAAATATTTATGAATTTTTTTTTTTTTTTAAGTAAGAAAAAAAATCTAGCTGAATTTGGATTTTAAAAAGTCAGATCTTTCTCTTCGCCCTTCCCAGTAAGATCTTTAGAGCTAATGATACAGTTTCTAATAAAAAATAAAATAAAATACATGAGAGACCTTTTAAGTGCACCAGGAGACAGGTCATTAATATCAGCACTGCTATCTTTTCTATATTACACTCATATTTCAATAACCTACATTTTGGAGTTATTCTTTTTTTTTTTTCTTAACAGGTGCCATTTTGGATTATTTCTTTATTAGGGTTTGTTATAATATATGCACAAAGGTATGTAGATTTCTAGGAGAGGCGTGGGCGAGGAGGAGATTATTTATTACAGTTCTTAAATATCAGCCAAAATCCATCCATCTAAATTGTCTTGCCTAGACAAATTGTACCATTATTTGCAAAATTAAGACATTTGTCCCTGCTCAGAAAAGGGGCTAAAATTGAAATAGCCACTGTAGGAAATTAAATATCTACACAGCCCTCCCCTGGGCAAGCTCCCAGCCTGAGGAACAGACTCCAGGAGGTTTGTCCCAATGTGATGCATGAAATGAAGTGTATGTAGCTCTCTAAATCCAGATTACCAGCTGATTTCCTCCCCTAAATTCAAAGGCACCATCTGTTGAAATCACGACAGCCTCCACTATGAGGATCTCTGAGGTGGGAAAGTGTTGTCATCTCCTTCTCTGCAGATGGGGTGCCGAGGAGCAGAACAGCTGAGTGTGTGTTTGCAGGGAATTAAGGTATATTCACAGCATAAGGAAAGGCACACGCATGCTGGCTGTGTTTCCTTAGCACAGGTAATGGAAACAAGGAGCATGTCACAGCAGAAAGGTTGTCATGGACAACAAGTATTTATGGCCTACTCACAGTCTGGATCACCCTTCAGATCCTGAGACCTGCCTCCTGTTTGGTGAGTTTTGGTGAAAGCTCCTCCTGTTTGGGAATCCTTTCTAATTTCTTTGCAAAGCAAACTGTGAGAACAGCCTGTTTTGGTTGAGAGACCTTACCAAAGAACACAGACAGCATTGTGGGACAGGAGGGTCTAGGGAAGTATACAACAGCCAGCACCAATAGTGAGGCTATAGATGCCCCATAGAAGTTAATCATGGATTTGAACACCTAATTGAGCACTGAGGCAAAAAAAAAAGGCATGACTTCACCATATCTTTCTTGCAACACATGCTTCTTTGATAGGAAAGCTTTCAAAGTATGCTATTAAACCTCTTTTGTTTAGTGCATTAACAAGGGCATGGGAAAGACCAAGTTTTCATCATCCATAGTAGACTCAAGCTCTAAGATACCACTCAAGACAAAAGCACCCCTTTTTCCCAGGAAAGCTCCAGGAGAATATATTCATCCCTGTCCCAGATGGGCCACTGCACAAAAAGGAGTGAAACAGGCACAGATGATATTAGTACCTACTGTTATTTTTTGCAGAAAAGGGAGAACATGCAGCTTTGGGTACGCTTCTCTTAATATAGAGTTCTTGGAGCTCTTGGAAGGATCCTGTTTGCAACTATAAAGTGCCACATATATTCCCAGACTTGACCAAAAATGTTGAAGTCCTGGGCATAATAAAATGTTGTGTGTCTGCTTCACATCTAAGTCATGTTCAACAAATATCGTAAAAGCATTTGACAAATCCTTCTGCTAGAAAAAGCTCTCTTTTATCCAGAAGTACAGAAAAGAAAACATTTGCACAGGAATATGGTAACTAACTTTTAAATCCTCCGTCTTTTTGAAGTGGTTTGAAGCAATATCTTTTCCTTTCCTGAAGTTTGGAATAAAGTAATTTGAGATATGTGTGATGCCTGGTGCCCATGGTGGAAATATTCTGTAGCCTAAAGACTGAGAAAATCATTGAGAAGAACAGAAACCTTACACTACACTGCAGACTCTGTCCCTGATTATTAAGCTGTTGTGAGGACAGGGATTCCTTCTCAGTATTTGTGCATTATGGTACACAGAAACACTCAAATCATTATGTCTGCCTGGCTAGGCACAGGTCTCAAATCCTGAGTGTAAGTTCAGTCTTTCTCTCATTTAAAACACATTAGGGTGAAGCAGAACCGACTGTATCTGACAGTGAGCATTGAGGTTCTGGTTTAGACTGATGAGCTCATGGAATCACCAAGAGGTTTGTGTTGGAAGGACCCTTATAAATGTCACATTGTCCAACCATACAGCAGCAAGGTGTTGCCCATGAATCAGACTTTCAAAGCATTTTCAGCCTGTCTTCTCTCCTCCCTGCTGCTGCTGCATGTCATCCTCTCTGCCAAGGGAAGAAGGTGAAGCTCAGCGCTGAATGAGGATAAACATAATGACTGGGCTTAATTGGGCAGCATACTGTGGAGACAAACACAGTGACTTTTCCTCATCCATAACTAAGTCTCACTGCACTCAGCCACTAACATGCTGAACCTGATCAGCGGAGCTAATTTTCATTAGCTAATTGAGCAGACTCACAGCATTCTCCAGCTCCTACTGCTCCCAGCTGCCTGCTGAAGGAGGTGCACTGAGTGCAGGTCCCATCTTAGAAGGGTCAGCTCAGAAGGGAGCTGTCTCAAGAGAGCAAAGATAACCAGAGCTGTTCCTTTTGCATGTCTTTCCCTCCTGCTTTCCACAGACACCCACTTCTTCAGATATTTCTTAATTTAAACTTTAATCAAATTTTCTTTTAACATCTAAGCCCTTATGTGACATTAATATCTCTAAAGACTAAAATCCAGATCTATAGATATCTCCAAGTCTAAAAATACTTATCCACTGTTATTCCAAAATGTTAAATAACAATTAATTCCCCTTCAGGGCCAGGTTTTAAACCAGACTGTAGAGATGCATTGTGTGAAGGAGGATGTGAAACATTGTCACGTGCACTCATGGCGCAGCATAAGGCAGAGAAGATAAAGTGTACTATTTAGTAGTGGGAAGAATCTGAACACTGGCTTGTGAATCTTTTAAAGCTCCAAGCTAATTGGCTAGGACCAATTTGGCAGGCTACAGTGGAAGAAATGGCAGGAATGACAGGATCTGCTTAGTACTACTGAAGCTGGTAAGAAAAATGGATTATATGCTGGGTTTTGCAGTTTGGTTTTCCTTACCTGAAATTTTTTTACAAATTTTTAAAAATAAAGATATGAAAAGTTTTTATTCAGAATGTCACCTGGGTGTTTCATAGGAGTTAGAGTTTCCACAGGTTTTATGGGAATTTAGTGTGTTCATTTCCCTTAATTGGCAGAAATTTCTGGTTAAACTACATTTCCCATTGCACCTCAGAGCTTTTACATGCTAAGAGAGTACATACAAAGGCAAAAGAGCCCCTGAATATAGCTAAACAGTCCAAGATGCAGAGCTATGAATTAAGATATTTGTGTTTGTCTAATTGGGAGAGAAGAGTTGTTCCACAGAATTATTATCAATGAAAGAAAAATTCAGAATTTGCAAAAAAGATTTTATTTGTAAAAGTCACATTGTGTTACTCCATTAATAATTGCCATTTATAATTATATATATATGTATATATATATGTGTAAATGTATATGTGTTGCATACGTGTATTTGTACCATTCTTTTTTAAAACCACTGACAGCAGTTTGCTGCTGCTCCTGCATCTCAGGTGGGAGATCTTTTGGAAGACGTTAGATATCCAATGGTGAAATAAATAACTTGTATATCCATCTAAACTTTTCTGCAGGTGTTTCCTCTACCCAAGTGCCTTTTGTACATCCACAGGCTGGATGTGGTGCTGTCCTGAGGAGCTCAGGGGTGCCTCAGCAGCAGCAATTAGCAAGGACGGATGGCAGGGAGGCTTCACCCTATGGTTTGTGAAATTTTCCTGGCTGCAGAGGGTGACTTGAGCACTTTTGTGCTTACACATGGGAGAGAAAGGATGGTGCTGCCTCAGTCTGGGGAGAGGGGACAGCTGCTCTGGGCTGGCAGCGGGTGTGTGACAGATTGGGAGGCAGGTGGGGGAAGGAGCCCATCTCCAGTGGTCCTGCCTTTAGTGCCTTTGCAGGTTTTTCGATACCTGAGCGAGCCACAGCAGGCAGCTGCTGCTGGGTGTCCCAGAAGCCTCCTGTCAGAGCACATCTTGATGACAGCATCCTCACATC
The DNA here is from genome assembly GCA_013397245.1 of Thryothorus ludovicianus. Lineage (NCBI taxonomy): Eukaryota > Metazoa > Chordata > Aves > Passeriformes > Certhiidae > Thryothorus > Thryothorus ludovicianus. The sequence goes on from VZTB01011156.1 coordinate 58,847, forward strand.
TTTTTAAGCACTTCTGAGGCACACAGGCCATAAGGAGGTGGTACAGGGACACCCCTGGAAGCAGAGACCAGCTTTCATAAGGTCAGAGCTGCTCCTTGATTGGCAGGGAGTCAGCTTCTGATCAATAACTGCAAGGAGTTATTGATCCAGCCACCAATCTGAACTCTTAATTACTGATATTAAATGTCAGAAACTTTCAGGGTTTAAGCCATATGACTGTAATCTCTTATTCCAGAAGCTCTGCGGTGGCAAGCTCTCGTCAAACTTTGTGTGGCAAGGGTGTGCTCTCAGCTCAGCTGCTGCACACTGGGAATGATGTGACTGGCTTTTGGCTACTCTGGGCTTCCTAGGTGGGAGGGAAGCTGCTGTCTGTCCCATTGCATCTTTCTGCTGCATATCAGTCAAAATTAAAACAGAATAACAAAGAAGAGCTCTTCTCTCCCACCTGCAGAAACTGGGATCCTCTATCCAGGGAAATCCTTGTTTTAAGCACCTCAGAAGGTCAGGAGATGAAGCTCTCCTTGTTTGGCCCATATAAATATATGCATACAAAGAGAAACACAGCAGGTGAGCATTTCACAGGTATATATTTTTCTTATATATATATATACTATGAACCTTTGCTCAGAAAAGGAAAACAAGTCACCCTCATGATTTATATCTTCAGGTACATGTCTGTTTGCACAGTTAAATGCTCTGGGGATACCTGTGACAGTCTCTAAAAACTGCTTAGTTGAGTCTTTCTGGTACTTAGTAAAAGTTTGAATCATCTCCCTGTTCATATAATATTTTTCCCTCCATGTCTAATACTGGTTTTTTTTATCTTTGTAGAATCATAGAATAATTTTGGCTGGAGAAAACATTTCAGATCAAGCCCAACTGTTAATTCAGTGCTGCTAAGCACATCCTAGCAAAATATCTATATAGTTAGGGATTTTCTCCCCCTTTTTAATTGCTTTGCATTTATCAGCACTGACTTTCACCTGCCGTTTTTTTGCCCTATCATTCAGTATCATGAGATCTGTGCTTCTAGCTGTCAGATTTATTTTAGTTGCTCTGATTATCTCAATCCCATCAACAGAGCTTTGTCTCCACTGCAACAGAAAGGATCTCTGTGGGACTCCTTGGGTCATCTGCCTCCAATAAATTTGAGCATTCACTATTACACTTCACACCTACTTCTTTGGGCAGTTATTAACCAAAGAAAAGCATTTCCTACTTCTTTCTGCAATACCCTAGTTTCTTTACAAGCCTTTGGTAAGGGCCTTTTCAAAAATCCAAATGTGCTTTTATCCATATGCTTGCTGACTCTTTAAAAGCACTATAATAAATTTTGTAAGGGATAAATATCTCCTATAAAAGATGTGTTGCCTCTTTCACATTGCATTATATCCATCTACTTGCCTGCCAGTTCTGTTCTTGATTACAGTTCCTTCCAATTAGCTTGATACTGTGTCACACTTACTGGTTTGCAGTTCCTCATTTCTCAAACAGAAAAAAAAGAAAAAATCCCTGATAAAAAGGTTTCCTCTTTACCAAGAACTAATAATCAAATCAAAGATGACCATGGAGTACTCTTGATTGCTAATAACACTTGTGAGTTTAGATTAGAAGGAGGAGTTATTTCGAGTTACTGAGTATAACTTCATTCTTTTTAAAATTTTTAGGCTATTTATAATCTGAAGAAATCATTAAAGGTAGAAACTAAATCTTAATATCTGTCTCTCTGGATGGTGAATCAGGGTTGATTCCCTTCATTTAGTCTCTTGAACTGGGTTGTTTATCATGTCACAATTAAAGAAAAAAAATGGAAAAATGGATAGTTTTTTGTTATGATCATTTCATTCTCAGAAAAAGGGCATTAAAAACAAAACACTACACAAACAGTTATTACTTCATTCTCCTGCATATTTCTTTATAAAGGGTTTTTGGAAGATATAACACCTTGGAGGGTCAGCTGATTCTTGAGGGAACGAGTACTCTGTTATGAAAATTAGTAACAGACAAGTAATACTGTATCACAGGTAATTAAAATAATTTATAGTTGGGCAAAAGTCATTAAAGGGTTGATGAATCCTATTTGGTGTATCATGGACAACCTAAGCAATTTATAAATGGGCAAATGTGACTAACTTTCAATAAATCCTATGAAACCAAAAAAACCTTTAAATCAGTTAATCAGAATAAGCCAGTCAAGTAGTTGTCTTGAGGACGTAAATGAATGAATATCAAGAACTTTAAATCTGTATTAAATCCCAGTACTTATTTGTTTACCAAATTGTAACTTCAGTGCCCTCTCCAGGAATATATATTCTAAAAAAACTGGCATTCAAGAGTGAAAAACCCTCATCCACATACGTGCAATAGCACTTCCACATCATGGTAGTGGAAGTGCTATTCAAAAAGAATTTAAGTTATGTGGAAAAACTTTCCAGCAATACACAACATCTTCCGATGTCACCTCAGTGATGTCATCACATGGTAGGAATAATGCTGAGTTATTGAATACTGCTGTTTTGTTCTCAGTCCTTCTTCTTGGGCCTCTGGTTACTGAAAACTCCCAGGAGTGAACTGGAAAAGCTGTTGGCCATACTATAAAGCTGAGCAGTAGGAGAGCTGCCTCTTTATTTCAGAGGATTTTATAACCTTCTCTCTTACTTTAGGCAGGGGAAAATGTGCATCTCTTTCAGGCTTCACTGGATTCAAAATCAGCTCTTTTCATCTACTCCTCAACACCTCCATGGCTTTAGAAACATAGCTCAGGACTATGCAGTCAATTTAATACGTATGTAGGACACTTCTAACTGGCTTTTGTATGTATGTGTATCTGGAAAGAATGACTCAGGGTTCCTTTCAAGGCAAGTTTTTACATTTTTGCATTTATTTGAGCCACTTAGTTACATGAGGCTCAGTATAATCTGAAATTCTGCTTCAATTTAACTTGCAGTTAACTTCCCTTTTATAAAAGAATAAGAGAACAGTCTAACACTTCTCATAAAAATCTTTTAAGACTTAGTTTTCAAGAGGGCTTTCCAAATTGAATGACCATGAAAAAACATTTCGGTTTAACTTATTAACTTATGTGCACAAGTTTGATCTCTTGTTTTTTTTCCTTTGATTTCCCATTTGGTAAGGAAGGCTATAGCTATAACATCAGCTGCAGGCAAGAACAATGGTTCAACATTTCTGCTAAGTTGATCAGAACATGTAAGAATTTGGTTAAAACACACTAAGCCTAAGTGAATAAGCAGAACTAGGAAGGAACACTGGGTTTTATTCAGTAGAGCACACTTCTGCTCTGCCTGAACAATGACCATAACAAGCTTTCTCTTTTTTCAGCCTAATCTTCAGCATAGGTCAACCTTAATGAGTACATCCAGTGCTAAACAGCGAATACATGGTCTTATTGAAATATTCATCTGGTATTGTACACACTACAGAGCAGCACGCAGTCTTATATTTGAGAGGTTTCCTGTTAATAACCAGTCATTCACAAGTGCAGATCCTCTCTGTCCATGAGGCTGGATAAGGCTTCTGTAAGCTTTGCAAGTCAAGGTAAGGGAAGTTTTTATGGCCCTAAACTGCCTCCCAAAAGCACACACTGAACAATCCCTCATTTCTCTGAGGGAAGTAAATAAGCCTTTGAAAGCCATTAAATAAAGACAAAGTCTATGCAAGTTTAGGCATTTAAGGTATATGGACAGAATCTCCCCTTGGGAAGAACCCCATGAAGGAACCAACCTTTCCTTACTGACCTGAAAGAAAGTTCATCTCACTTGTCTTCAACAGATTTAGAATCTCATTGGACTGGCCAGATACGATGTCCTCTGTGTCAGATGGGCAGCTACAGGACATTAT
>VZTB01011157.1:0-19770 GCA_013397245.1 Thryothorus ludovicianus
ACCTCCTGCCATGGTCAGGGACATTTCTCACTGTCCCAAGGTGCTCCATGCCCCTTCCAGCCTGGCCTTGGACACTTCCAGGGATCCAGGGGCAGCCACAGCTCCTCTGGGAATTCCATCCCAGCCCCTCCCAACCCTCCCAGCCAGGAACTCCTTCCCAAAATCCCATCCCAACCTGCACATGGAGTCCTGGATTGATTTGGGTTGGAGAGGACCCCAAAACTCATCTGGTCCCAGCACAGATCCCACACCTTCCTCCATCCCAGATTGCTCCAAGCCCTGCCCAGCCTGGCCTTGGACACTCCCAGGGATCCAGGGGCAGCCACAACTGCTCTGGGAATTCCATCCCAGCCCCAGTTCACCCTCCCAGGGAGGAATTCCTTCCCAATATCCCATCTATCCCTGCCCTCTGGCACTGGGACTCCATTCCCTGTGACCTGTTCACTCTTCCAAAAGAACCTTAGAAGAGAAATTCCAGGTGATGTCGTGGCCACCCTTTCACTGATGCCCTCACCAGTTTTTATTCCTGAGGCCACCCTGGGCCCCACGGTGCTGCTGGAGGATCCCATCCAGGGTCACATCCCAAGTGGAAAAGCTCCTGATGTTTCATCCCAGGGGCAGCTCCATCCCAGGGAAATGTCTGGATAGAATCAGGAATGTTCCAAATGCACCAGGAGCCTTCAGGGTGAGCAGGATCTGTGTGTGCCTGGTCTGAGCCTCTCAGAGGCACTGGGGGAATTGGGAGGCTCAGCTCCCATTAATTTTTTTTATGAAAATTTAGCACCCAAATGCCCCCTGGGTAGTTTGGAAAAATCTTCTCTTTTAGTGGGAGGCATAAAAGCGGGCATTTGGAATTAGCTGAATTGTGTGAGTGGTTCGTTAGTGTTGGAGATGATAAAAAAATGCTCTTCCAGACAATTAATTATCCCCTGAGCTGCTCCAGAGGTGACATCTCCTTCCTGCCTCGGAGCACTTTGTTGTTGGCCTGGAGCTGGGAAGTTTATGCTCCTTTTTAACTCCTTAGCCCACTTCATATATCTCAGGAAGTTCTCAGGAACCATAAAAACGTCTCGGTCGTTTTAGTTCCTCCACTTTATCAATATTTAGGGAGAAGGGAACAACTCTTAATTGTTTTCCTGTGCTGTGCCACGTGGACCGTGGCTCTCATTAGCTCTGCCAGGGAGCTCATGGGGCAGGGGCAGGAATTTCCTCCAGGATGTTTATTCCTGTTAACAGAGATGTTTTTTAGGAGTTCTCAGGCGTCAGAATTTCAGGAGACCTCTCTGGTGGGAGACGCACTCCTGGTGTTCAGAAATGTTTATAAAATCTTGATTTTCGAGGGATAACAAATAAGGTCTGAGGCAGGATAGTCCCTTGGAATTGTGCTAGGATGGGATACACACACAGCCAGGGAACCACCAGAGCTGGAAAAGGCCTCCAAGTTCCAACTTTTGGGCAAATCCCACCACGGGGGAAAGTTCCACGCTGTGAAGTGCCTGGCCTGCTCCTTTTTTAGCACTTCCAGGGATGCTGACTCCAAACTGGGGAGCCTCTTCCTGGTATCCAGATTTTTGTGGATCATCATTTCAGCCTGATAACTGAATTTGAAAAATACCTTGGATAGGATAATTCCATATTTTTCCAGAAAGATCCTCCCCAAGCTCACAAAAAAATTGACTTCCATTACAAAAAGGTTCCAAACCATCCCAATTCCTCTCTTCTCGCCCTTCTCCTTCACGCCCACCCCAAATAAACTTTCCCCAGCCTCTGTTTTGCACCCTGGGGGTATCAGTTCCCTTCTGTCTCCGGGATCACTTACCCGAGGTGGGATGATGGGAGCCAGCAGCTCGTGCTGGAGGATGTGTGGAGTGCACCTGCCTTGCTAATTACCACATGCCAGCTTTAATTGCACGACTGCAGCAATGGGATCACACCACTTCCCCTGACGTGCTGTGACTGGAGCAGCCCACGTCGACTCCTCAGCTACCTGTTGCCCCAAAGTGAAATATTTGTCTTATCTGACACAAATTATAATTATACCAAGGAACTTGGAGGTTCTTCCTCCTCCCCTCCCTCTTCTTTTGTCTTCCTAATTATCACTGTGGCTCCCAATGGAAGTGGTTGGTATAGCTGCTCATTAGCCAAATACTTTCTTTAGCAATTACCAGAAATTTAGGGAGCCAATTTGGAAAAAAACACCGCGGAGTTTTTTGCCTTTGGAAAATCCTCAGGTGCGGCTCCAGCTCTGTTGGTGTAAATGTAAGAAGCTGCACTGGTGTAGCTGCAATCCCTTGAAGCAGAGACAAATTTAGCTCTCACTTAAAACCCGGACACCAAATTTTATTGATTGATATTGAAGCTATAAATCGAGCCTGACTTTAGCAGGCCTGAGCCTCCCCAGCACCAGGAGCATCCATGGAGAGACAAGATTTACACTGGCCCAGGATCCTGATTGAAATCCTGTGACCTTTCATTATTTTGTGGTGAAGTAATTTCAGCTCGGCCCTGACAAGCCCAGGCAGTCAAACCCAGCCTCCAACCCCCATCAAAACACCAGGGAGCGGATTTCTTGTGAGCCCAGAAATTTTTGTGGAGCCCTTGAGGCTCTGCTTCACGTTCATATCTTAGGTGAAAGGTCTCAAAACCTTTAGCTCAGTGAAAATTGTGGCAACCTCACCATTTCACAGCCTCAGACATCGAAATATTGAGAACAAAACAGAATATTGGGAGATGATAACCCCAGTCGTGTTCAGCTCTGGGAGCAGCCCAGGAAGTGACTCGGGTTGGGACGTTGTTTCTCACAGGAATGAGGGGCTGGAGATGGATTTGGGGAGTTTTTATCCACCTTTTCACGGGGTCAGAGGGGCAACAGCTGGAACAGGTGGGATAAAGATCCAACACGAGGGATAAAGATCCAACAGGAGGGATAAAGATCCAACAGGAGGGATAAAGATCCAACAGGAGAGATAAAGATCCAACAAAAAGCTGGGCTTTGGTTCTGTTCAGGAGACTGGACCCTCGCTGTGTCCAGGTGTCTCCGGAGGCTCCCAGCAGGAGCTTGCCAGAATTAGGATTTCCAGTCCCACAGCAGAGCTAACGAGGGGCCAATTCCAGCCCTGCAGGAGAAGAGGGAATGCAGACTTTGGGAAGCAAAGTGCTGCCAGAGTTAAGGCGAGGGCGCGGGGCGCTGGCTGAGTTCCCAGCTTTGTCACCGCTCTCTGGGTGACCTTGGCTGAGTCACACAATCTTTCTTTACCTGAGAGCTGTGTGTGGGAGTGATGATGTCTCCCTGGGCGAAGAGGCACCTTTCCTGCTGCATTCTGATGCTCCAGCGTCTGGGATCACAGGTGTTTCTAGAAATTCGGGATGTTGCAGTATAGACTGCCCCATCCTCCGTGTGTCTGGAGCACTGGAGGGGCACGGAGCTCTATAAATACAGATATAATCACCCCAAAGCCTGCTGGATCCCTTCCCTCCACTCCTCAATCCTGACAGATGTGTTCTCAGCAAGATTCCCCCATATTCCGTAGCCGAGCGGAGTCTGGAAGCCGGGGAAACAAAAGAAGAAGATTAATTAGGCTGTCATTGTGTGAAATTGGGTTTGGGGATAGCAGGCACGCTCCGCAGCCTGCACGGAGCTGGGCCATTTTTTTAATTAGAGGAACTTGGAAGAGGGGAAGAAGCCAGGTCATGGGGAGCAGAGGCATTGCCCTGGGGGCCCTGGAGTTTGTTTGGGGACACGGGGAAGGTTTGGGGTGACGCCCTGGTGCCCCAGCAGTGCTCCCTGCAGAGCCTGGGCACCCCCAGCGTGCTGGGGTTGAACAAACACACCTCATCTCCCTGAGCTCTGCAGCCGAATCCGCTCTGCTCTGGAATCCATCCGTCACTAAAAACCCAAAACTGCCCCCACGGCCAGTCAGCCCAGTGCCACCCCGCTGGGCAAACGGGGAACGTCTGGCTGCTCCCTCTGGGATCTGGGAGCCTCCTCGCCAGCCAGAGCAGGTGCGGCGTGGCTGGATGTGCCCCAGGGAAGGGCAGCTGGTGTTTGCAGCACCTCCGAGCCCAGGGCACGGGGCTGCGGTGCCAAACCCGCTCTGAATTCCAGCTGCTGCTGCCGGGGCTGGCCGGGCTCTGCTCGGGCTCTCCGACCCATCTGGATCATCTCCCTTGACAGCTCTATAGATTCCCCAACAGCAGCTTTTTTCCCTTTTTTTTTTCCCTTTTTCTCCAGCCTGAATCCGGGTTTATTTATCCGGAGGCAGAGCTGTGCTTGCAGACAGATGAATTTTTTGGTGTCAGTTCATTACAGCGAGGCAGCGTCTCCGTTCCAGCTCCCCTCTAACTGCAGCCACCTGCAGCAGAGCTGGGAGCTGCCAGGGGGCAATCGGAGACCTGCTGGATCCTTCTGAAGATCCAGGAGATGAACGTGATGCTCAAACCCTCTCTAATTTAGCTCCTCTCCTTCCATCCCTCTCACAAACGAGCACCTGTTGTGTTCCTGCCTCCCTTTAAAGAGGAGGGAGGGAGCTGCTTTGGGGAGTGTTTCAGTGCAGGTGAAAAATATCTTAACTGCATCTCCTGCTTTCGAAGGGAAACTTTCAGCTGGAGCAGGGAATGTTTTTTGTGTGCCTTCCACTGCTGGAGGCAGAGTAAAATAATTTTCTCTCGGAGATGAGAGCTCTGAGGTGAGATGGGAATGCTTGGAGGGGTTTTCTCCCCTTCCCAAACCAAATCCAGCTCCCAGGTGAAGCACGGGGGAGAGCAGCACCTGGGTAGGGGCAGAGCTTCCAGACGAGGAGGATCTTTGCTCTCTGCTGTGTCAGCACCAGCTCCTCCCATTGCAGCCCATCAGGGAATCCTGGAATGGTTTGGGTCGGGAGGGACTTTAAATTCCATCCAGTGCCACCCCTGCCATGGGCAGGGACAGCTCCCACTGCCCCAGGTTGCTCCAAGCACATGGAATCTATTTATTCTCTATTTCATCCTTTATTATCCCTGTGAAGAGACTCTCATGAATACTTCAGGAAAACATTCATAAATAGATCCTTAATTATTTAAACCCATTTTCCCCCTTCCTTCCTTAAGGGTGCTGCCTTTCATACATCCAAGCTGGATTTATTGCAGTGCTTAATAACTTTAATTTCAATTAAGTTTTGTGTGTACACGGCTCCAAAGCTTGTATCCAGCTGTTTGCCAGCAGCTGATTGAGTTGGGATTTTTATAAATTGGGGTTTTTTAATTGTGGATGGTCATGTTCTCATTTTCAGCCTGGGAAAGGGAAAGCTCCAAGGTGACCTCAGAGCCTCTTCCAGGGCCTAAAGGGGCTCCAGAAGATCTGGGGAGGGACTGGGGACAGGGGATGGAAGGACGGGACACAGGGAATGGCTCCCACTGGGAAACGGGAGATTTAAATGGGATATTGGGAGGGAATTCCTGTCTGTGAAGGTGGAGAGCAGCTGGGATGGAATTTCCAGAGTAGCTGTGGCTGCTCCTGGATCCCTGGAAGTGTCCAAGGCCAGGCTGGAGCCACCTGGGACAGTGGGAGGTGTACCTGGGTGGGACTGGATGGAGTTTAGGGTCCCTCCCAACCCAAACCATTCCATGATTTTGTGATTCCATGATTGTTTCTATTTAGTGGTCAGGTCTCAACACAGCTCCAGGTAAAGAGGCAATCATGGATTCATGGAATTGTTAAGGTTGGGAAAGGTCTCTGAGGTCACCAAGCCCCATCCTAACCCCACGTCCAGCACTGACCCTGTCCCCAGGTGTCACACCCACACCAGGTGTGCATGAGGTCACCCCCTCTCCCCACTGGAATTCCTGGAGGTGCAATAAGGGCCTTAAATCTTCGGATAAATTGGGGTTAAGGGCCTTAAATCTTGGGATAAATTGGGGTTTATGGAGGTGACTTTGGGTGGGCGTTGAAGAGAAGGAGAATTTCTCTTCAGAAACATCAAAACAAAACAAGCGCAGTTGGTGTCGATTAAATCAGATTATTTCCTCTCCATAGTAACCAGCCCGAGCTCCCCATTTCCCTTCCCACTGCTCCTGCCTGGGAACATTTCCTGGAGCCCAGGACGTGCTGAGCAGGTGACCTGGCCGTGCCTGGGTGACAGCAGCTGCTCAGGGCCTCCCCTGGCTCCTGCTCTGCTGAGAAAACAATCCCAAACCCAAACACAAACCCAAACACAAACCCTGACCAAAACCCAAACCCAAACCCAAACCCAAACACAAACCCAAACACAAACCCTGATCAAAACCCAAACACAAAACCTGAGCAAAACCTAAACACAAACCCTGACCAAAACCAAACCCAAACACAAACACAAACCCAAACACAAACCCTGACCAAAACCCAAACACAAACCCAAACCAAAACCCAAACACAAACCCTGACCAAAACACAAACCCAAACCCAAACACCAACCCAAACCCAAACCCTGACTAAAGCCCAGCCTAATCAGGATAATTCCCTGCAGCAGCTACTGCTGCTCCAGTTCCCATGGCAAACCCAAAATCGGGGGAAGCAGCCGCCCCTGGGAGCCTGGAGGAGTGACAGGGATACCCCGGGTCTGTCCCAAGGCTTTCTCCGAATTTCCCACACCCCAAATTCCGCCGAGCCAGAGGCGAGGGGCACACAGGGGGCACGGGGAGGGCTGGGGTAGGAACTGCTGTGCTGTGTCACCCTCGTTTTGCAAATTTTCTGAGGCACTTTCTGACTCGATGTTTTTCATAGTTCTTAGTTCTCCCTCACACATGGGTGTTGTTATCAGAGGAATGTTTTTGATATGGTGAAGTTGTTTCCATATTTTCTCTTGGTGTGAGGAACAACTGATGGGCAGTTGTCTTGACCAACGGGATGGGAGAGGTGTCAGCCTTCTTCTCCAACCCCTGGTCTTTGTAGAAACATTATAAATGTGGAGTCAGATGTTTTAATAAATAGTTTTTATCCTTCTCAAGATAAAGTGTCCGTGTGTGTCCTTGCGTGTCCCACAGCCACAGTTCGTGGCTCTTCCTCTCACACGGGTGTTATCATTAGAAGCACGTTTATGTTAAGATGAAGTTGTTCCCACACTTTCTCTTGAAATAAAAAACAACTGATGGGCAGTTGTCCTCACCAACGGGGTGGGAGAGGTGTCAGCCTTCTTCTCCAATTCCTGGTCTGTGTGGAAATACCGTAAATGTGGAGTAAAATATTTTAATGAATATTTTTTAGCCTTCTCATCAAAGAGTGTCCGTGTGTGTCCCACGGTGCTGCAGTTTTGGGGGGTCAAGGAGTGTCCAGTTCTCCCCTGAGCTCGCTGGGCCAGGTGCTGCAGCCACACCTGGAGGACAGCACGGAACCTCAGGTGCAGCTTTTGGGTCTCCCCCATCCTTCCTTGGAGTGTTCTAGTCTAGAAAAATCAGGGTTTTTGTCCAAAAAAAACCCCCTTGAGCTTTTAGGAATCCTGTCCTGCCCTCAGCTTTCCAAGTGTTCAGGAATTTGGATGCTCCCTCCCAGCTGTGGGGTTGCCTCCCTCATAAAAACCAACCCCAAAAACTCCAAACCCCCAAACAATCCCAGCTGCTCTCGTGCTCGTGAGCACTCAAAATTTAAATTGGAGAGCTCAAGGCAGGTCTGACCACCAGATCCAAGATTTGAAGCCACAGAGACACTTTTGGAATCCTTATCCCAGTTCTGTCCCGCAGTAAATAAATTGTTTTAAAGCTGAAATCTTAAAATCACTCAGGCTTTCAGTGACTGCCTTGGATTTTTTTTTTTTTTTCTCCCCAGCCATAAAGCCAAATTATACAGGGTATATCCCATGTAATTCCTTTTCTGGCTCTATCTTATCTCCAGCTCTTAGCTGATGTGATTGAAAAACTCTGCCATTCCGTGACATAAATCCCAATAAAGCCCCAAAGGCCAGCCATGAGCAGGTCCAGTCACTTTAAAGTGATGCTCTCCCTTTATATCTAAATATTTTTGCCTTGATTTTATTTTTTTAATCAATTCTTTTTAATTAAAGGAATGAAAATTCTCAAATTGCACCTCCTGATGCTGTGCTGGAACAACAGTGTGGGAAGTGGGGAGGAGGGAAAAGAATTTGGACGAGTTTGGATCTGGAGCTGCTGTATTTTGCAGCGACTTAAAATACTCAAATTTTTCTGTTTATTTGCCACTTTCTTATTTTATTTATCAGGTTTTTTTTTTATTTTATCCATGTGGTGATTATGTTTTGTTTATTTTCTGAATTCTCCAACCTCAAGTTAAATCAGTCGTAGCTCATTAGATAAACCACAACTCCCTCTTCCAGTGGAAAATCCATTTCCAAAATCCAGCCTGAGCCTCCCCTGCCACACCTTGAGTTTCCTGTGGCTTGAGACCGACCCCACCTCACCCTCCTCATCCTCTCAGGCAGCCACAGCTCCACCCAGACCTCAAAAACGACCAAATCTCCCCCAACGTGTTTATTGAGGATGTTTCAGAGGTAGAATGGACTCGGCCTGAGCTGGATATAATTTCTGCTGGCATGACAAGTTAGGATTAGAGCCGTGGGCAGGATTTAGTGCTTCATCTCTTTGTATTCACCTCAGTCAATGCGGCAGGAAATTTATTTACTGTCCAGAGCCAGTTCAGTGCCTGTCTGGAGCATTGTTCCAGCAGCTGGAAATGGCAATTCCATGGATCTGCTCTGGAATGAATGACTTTGGATACCCCAGGAGAAGGATGAGCAAACCTGTTTGTGTTGTATTGACAGGGAGATGAATTTCCCCTCCGACTTGAATCCCATGGATTCGCTGATTTTTTTTTCTTGAAAAAGTTCTCTGATTGTTGTTTCCACTGGGAAGATGGAATTTAAAATAATTCAATTATTTTAGCGTGAGACAGATCTCGGGGTCGTGAACAGATAAAATGGAGCTGGCACTTGAGGGGAAAGGATTTTCCCAAGTGGAAGAGCTGAGGGAAACCAGTTTGGGGGGAAAGGGGAGGAGAGGACAGACATTTGGATGATCCCGTTTGGATATTTGCTTCTCCAGACAGGGGGAGCAAAGGGCCCTGCTCTCTCCCAGCACAGCACTGATTTTCTCCGTGTTGACCTGGGAAAATTTTGGCTTCCATCCCACTCCATCACAGGATGTGTGAAAAGAGAAAATCCCTGAGCCTGTCCCTCCTTCCCTTTATCTCAGGTGATTTTATCCCTGGGATTCTTCCATCCATGCCCACTCCAGGGCCGGGGTGAAGCCCACAGTGAAGTGGAGAAAGTCCAACATTGCCCAAGTCTTAATTGAAGAGATTTAGGTCTTGCAGAGCTCTCTAGGATATCCATAATATATTATGTATTAATATATTAATGAACACATAAGAGAATTATACTTTAACGCATAAACTTTAAAATAAATAGGTTAATTAAGGGCGTGTAATGGGCCATTTAGAGCAGAAAATAGATGTCACTGAGAGCTTTGTCTGGTGTTAAATGGCCAAATGTCCCGGGGGCTCAAGAAATGGTCAGAGTGAGGGGAAAACTCGCGGGCACTGAGCCAGTCCTGGTGAATGACTCCGGGATGGGAAAGAATCCAAAGGCTGGAATGTTTGGGATTGGAGCGGGTGCGGAAGGGCCGGGAGCAGCACGGTGGAGTCAGAGGGTAAAGATTTCTGTGTGAGCACAGCCTGAGTGTGAGCACAGCCTGGGTGTGAGCACAGCTTGGGTGTGAGCATCAACCCAGGTGTGAGCACAGCCTGGGTGTGAGCACAGCCTGAGTGTGATCACAGGCTGGGTGTGAACATCAACCTAGATGTGAACACAGCCTGGGTGTGAACATCAGTCCCTGGGTGTGAGCACAGCTTGGGTGTGAACATCAGCCCCTGAGTGTGAGCACAGCCTGGGTGTGAACATCAACCTAGGTGTGAACACAGCTTGGGTGTGAACATCAGCCCCTGAGTGTGAGCACAGCCTGGGTGTGAACATCAACCTAGGTGTGAACACAGCTTGGGTGTGAACATCAGCCCCTGAGTGTGAGCACAGCCTGGGTGTGAACATCAACCTAGGTGTGAACACAGCTTGGGTGTGAACATCAGCCCCTGAGTGTGAGCACAGCCTGGGTGTGAACATCAACCTAGGTGTGAACACAGCTTGGGTGTGAACATCAGCCCCTGAGTGTGAGCACAGCCTGGGTGTGAACATCAGCCCCTGGGTGTGAGCAAAGCCTGAATGTGAACATCAACCTGAGTGTGAGCACAGCCTGGGTGTGAACACTGCCTGAGTGTGAGCACAGCCTGGCTGTGAGTGCAGCCCCTGGGTGTGAGCACAGCTTGAGTGTGAGCATAGCTTGAGTGTGAACATCACCCCCTGAGTGTGAGCACAGCCTCGGTGTGAACATGAGCCTGGGTGTGAACACAGCCGGGGTGTGCACATCAGCCCCTGGGTGTGCACGTTCCATTTTTTTGTGAAGATCTTTCCCAGGCACCACCCTCAGCTCGTTCTGCCCGGTCACTCCGTCTGTGCCCTGTGGGAGGGAGCAGCTCCCGGAATTTTCCAGGACTCTTCTCTCCCAGGTGGCGTTGGGCACCTTCAGCCCCTTGCCCAGGGAATGTGCTGGATTTGCAGGGATTTTGATCCCTGCCAGAAAAGAGGGAAAACTGCGGGGTCCTTAGGGAGGATATCCCGGAGCTGAGATGTGAAGGTGAAATTCCAAAATCAGCGTGAGAGGAGAGAACTGCCAGGGCAGGGAGAGGGGAACGGGCATGGAAGAAGAAAACCGCTCCATCCCCATCCCTGTGCTCCCCAGAAATCCTGTCCTCACTCATCAGGGAAAAAAAAAACCAACCCGAGCACATCTTGATTCCTCCCAACACGGTCAGCAGGAAAATTTTGGCTCCACACCAACATAACTGAGATGATTCCCTTCCATCAGGTGCAATATCCTCTCTCGTGATGATGTTTTACATCTTATTTTGTGTGTTTTGCAGTTCCTTGCCCTGCAATCACACGCTGGTGTTTTCCTGCTGCATTTATCCATGGAATTATTTGAGGTTACAATTCTGTGCTGTGTATTTGTGTGTGGCACGCTGCAGCTCCTCCTTTGTGTGACCCAGAGCACTCCAGCTGTGGCTGTGCTGTCCATCACAGCTGGATTAGATTCCCACAAGGAACTGAAGAACCACTCATCCCCTTCCTTGGATTGTATGAGCAAAAAAATTCCTGATCTTCAATTAAAAGGAGAAGGAAAACTGATTCATTTACCTGGTATTATTTTCATACATTCAATTTTTTTTTTTTCTCTGCGAGGCTGGAGCAGATTGTGTTGTCAGACCAAAAAACTCTCATTAAATGCCTCATGATTCTAAAATAAGGTAAAAAAAGTTCATTGGAACAATGATTCCCCACATTTGTAGGGGTTTTCTCCCACACAATTCCTTCCCAAAGGCAATGAGGAGTTTTTCTTCCCCTTTATTGGATATTCACTTGATTTCTGTGCTTGCCTAACTCACAGGACAAATTAATGGAGGGGAAAAAAAGAAAAGTTATTTTGTGATTAAACTGTGGAGTACACACTCATGGTTATTTAGGAAGAAATTCCTCCCTGTGAGGGTGGGAAGGGGCTGGGATGGAATTCCCAGAGCAGCTGGGGCTGTCCCTGGATCCCTGGGAGTGTCCCAGGCCAGGCTGGAGCCACCTGGGGCAGTGGGAGCTGTCCCTGCCCTGGCAGGGGTGGCACTGGATCTTTAATGTCCCTCCCATCCCAAACCTGTCTGGATTTTTGTGATTTTTTAGCAATCCAGGCTGAAATGTGGCCTGAATTCCCAATGCTCCCAAAGCAGGGTAATCCCAGGGACTTGGACAGAGCTCTGTGAGTTTCAGGCATTTGAGAAACTCTTGGTATTTTTTTATTTTTATTAGTAAGCACATCCCTCCTAAGTAAGCCAAAAGTGAGGAAAAAAAATCAGCAATTCCTCTTTCTGCTTCAGCGAAGCCCCCGATTCCCCAGGAAGTTTGAGAGACTTTTTCCTTTACTTAACAAAACAAAACAAAACAGAAAAAAAAAAAAAA
Source organism: Thryothorus ludovicianus (assembly GCA_013397245.1). Taxonomy (NCBI): domain Eukaryota; kingdom Metazoa; phylum Chordata; class Aves; order Passeriformes; family Certhiidae; genus Thryothorus; species Thryothorus ludovicianus. Next base: position 12,033 of record VZTB01011157.1, read on the forward strand.
TTAATTGGAAATGACAAGAGGAAAATGATCCAGCTGAATGCTTTGATAAGCAATCAAGGCTTAATAGATTAGAAAATATAATTAATTACTTAATTATACTCAAAGTGATTGTTGTTGGGAGATTGTTGAGTGAAAAGCCATTGTTGGGTGGGAGGATGTGCCCGTGGAAGCAATGTCAGGCTGCAGGAAGCCTTTGCTGCTGGCAGGGGCTCGTGGGGAGCACACAAGTTGTTCCATGCTCACGTCACACAAATTCCAAGATTTTACAGGCGGGAGCTTCCCCCAGAGGGTGCTGGGCACTGCCCAGGCACCCCAGGGAATGCTCCAGGACAGGAGGGGAGGGGGGTCTGTGAATCTGGAATAGGCTGGAATAAGCTGGAATGAGCTGGAATGAGCTGGAATAGGCTGGAACAGGCTGGAACAATTTGGAATAAATTGGAATGAGCTGGAACAGGCTGGAATGAGCTGGAATAGGCTGGAACAGGCTGGAACAGTTTGGAATAAATTGGAATGAGCTGGAACAGGCTGGAATGGGCTGGAGTGATCTGGAACAGGCTGGAATGAGCTGGAACAGGCTGGAGTGAGATGGAATAGGCTGGAACAAGCTGGAATGATCTGGATTGAGCTGGAACAGGCTGGAACAGGCTGGAATGAGCTGGAACAGGCTGTAGTGAGCTGGAATAGGCTGGAACGAGCTGGAGTGATCTGGAATAGGCTGGAACAGGCTGGAATGAGCTGGAACAAGCTGGAATAAACTGCAGTGAGCTGGAAGAGGTTGGAATGAGCTGGAACAGTCTGGAATGAGCTGGAGTAGGCTGGAATCAGCTGGAACAGGCTGGAGTGAGATGGAATAGGCTGGAACAAGCTGGAATGATCTGGATTGAGCTGGAACAGGCTGGAACAGGCTGGAATAAATAGGAACAGGCTGTAGTGAGCTGGAATAGGCTGGAACAGGCTGGAATGAGCTGGAATGATCTGGAACAGGCTGGAATGAGCTGGAATGATCTGGAACAGGCTGGAATGAGCTGGAATGATCTGGAACAGGCTGGAATGAGCTGGAATGATCTGGAACAGGCTGGAATGAGCTGGAATGATCTGGAACAGGCTGGAATGAGCTGGAATGATCTGGAACAGGCTGGAATGAGCTGGAATGATCTGGAACAGGCTGGAATGAGCTGGAATGATCTGGAACAGGCTGGAATGAGCTGGAATGATCTGGAACAGGCTGGAATGAGCTGGAATGATCTGGAACAGGCTGGAATGAGCTGGAATGATCTGGAACAGGCTGGAATGAGCTGGAATGATCTGGAACAGGCTGGAATGAGCTGGAATGATCTGGAACAGGCTGGAATGAGCTGGAATGATCTGGAACAGGCTGGAATGAGCTGGAACAGGCTGGAATCAGCTGGAACAGGCTGGAGTGAGCTGGAACAGCCTGGAATGATCTGGAACAGGCCAGAATGAGCTGCTGACTCATGTCGATGTCCCCACAGCTGCTGTGACACTCGGCGATGCTCCCCAGCACCGAGGGGCTCACGCCGCTTTCCTTGATTGTGCTCGGGTTTTGTTCTCCCGCTTCCTGCCTTTGCTGCCTCTGGAATTGTGTTATTGGCTCCTAAATCTGAGAGCAGAAACATTTTCCTGGGGAGCTGGGCCAGGCAGGAGCAGAAGTTTTTGTGTTTGGTGCCTTTGGAGCATCCCTGCTCCCACAGTTGTCAAACAGGCACCAAAATCTGGTGACTCTGTGGAAGGGGTGCAGGACTTTTGATGCAACTCCCAAAAATAAAAAAGATGCAGAAGTGTTGGAACAAAGATCCAGAAAGTTGAAGAGAGTTTCTGGTTTTATCCAACTGTTTATCCACTCCACAATCTGCCTGGCAAGGGTTAAAGGAAAGGCTTCAGCATCACTCTGGTTTTGGAATAAAACCACAAATCAGCAAGTCCCAGCCAAAGGCTTTTCGGGGGTTTTGAGGTGTAGGAAACCTCATGGATGAGACCACCCTGAGCTGGAGACAGGAGCTCCATCTGTGTGGCTGTTCCCTAGAGAACAACTTCTCCTTGATAAAAGGATGTTGCGGCTTCTTATCTCGGATTTTTGGGCTGTGTGATGTGGCCACGACATCTGGAACAAGTTCTGCTCATTTCTGATCCTCAGAACAGCTCCAGATTTAAGCAGGAGTCACTAAACCCTTCAATGGTTTGGAGCACAGATTCAAAACGGCCTTGAATTTTCAAGTAATCCCCCTCAAATTTCACCCCGCTCCTTTTAATTTCACAGGAGATCTGAAAAAAATAAAAAAGAATAATTCTGATATTCCAAAATTGTACTGCACATTTTTTCTGTCCTGGTCATATTTCCCTGGAAGAGCCTGTGAGCTCCTAATGGTGGCAGTAACTTTCCCACAGGTTGAAATAGGTGACTGGTTTGGGTTTATTTCCTGAAAAACACATTTCCCATCTATACAATAAATGAATTAAAGGCAGCTATAAGGAACTGTTTACTCGCCAGCTTTAGCTATAGAGGAGGAGAAATTCCTTGGAATTGCACAATAAAACTTCAGGAGCACCAAATTAGTCGTGTTTTGCCTCATTGACACAGAGTATTTTCCAGCCAAGCTTTTCCTTGGGGAGCTTTCCTTGCCTGGCTCAGGGATCCAGGGCTCCAGGTTCAATCTCCACCCAAATGGGCTGCAGGAAAATCCAACCTGTGCAATTCCTTCCCCCTCCCCATTAGAGGGCTGGATTTTCCCTGGAATGATTCGAGCTGTTGCCACATGGAGGAGGCTGCAGAAAATCTCAGCGAAGTCTTGGATTCCACCAGCTGAGATCCATCCCTGGGAGGACGATTGATGGATCCATCCCTGCATCCCGTGGTACCAGCAGGAAAAGGGCTGCTCAGAATTGTTCTCATTCCCAGCCCCAGCCAGGCACACATTTGCTGCTCCCTGTGCCCTGCTGGGGCTGTTGCTGGATGTGGCACTCACAAAAGTATTCGTGGATCTCATCCCTTGGAAAGGCTTCACGTTAATTCTGTTCCACTTGCATTAAACTGCCAATCTCCATTCGTGTCTCAAACCTAAAAGCTCTTTCTGGGATTGTTTAGGGCTCTTGAGATGCAGTTTCTTTGCTCCTTTTTTCCTCCTTGAGTCAAGCCCTGCCTAGAAGAATGAGAAAAAAAGAGCAGAAATCTCATTCCCAAGTTCTGGATTTAGTTGTGAAAGATGCCTGTGGGATAAAAGATGGGAGAGCGTTAATCTGGGGTCCAGACATGGGAAGAGGGTCTGAGAAGGACAGAGGGACACCCAGGTGAGGGAGCTGGGGGACAGCTGGGAGGTTTGGGATCTGACAACATCAAAAGAACACAAATTAATGGGAAGCAGCTTCTGGTGGGAATGAGCTGAGCTCGGTGGGGTCACATCTGCCTTTGAAGATAAGAGCTCAGCTCCTGCAGCTGTGCTCCAAACCCTCCCCAAACCCTCCCTGCTGCTGGATAACGGGATGGACAGCACAGCTAAAAGAGTCTGAGGCACAAAATTACCAATTCTGAGCTCAATTGCATCATCCTGACCACAGCAGTTTGGGGTTTGGGGACAATGGGGCCAGGACACAGCAATCCCCTCCTTCCTCACCCAGCCCCCTGTTCCAACCCATGGTTTGTAGGGAAATGCCTGCGACATTCCAAAGAAACACACGGGCTTTGGGATGAACTGCCGTGCCAGGGGGGTTTGGCATTTAATAAACAATATTAAAAATCAGCTCTGGGAGGCCAAGATCAGTTTCCATGGCAAAGAACAGAGGGATGCAGCGAGGCTGCTTGGAGTTGGGGAAAAAGGGATTTGAGAGGAGAAGGGGAAGGTGCTGGGGCTGGGTTTTATTGCTCACACCATTCCCGGTCACCAGCACTGGGATTTAGAGGTGTCACATCTGTAGGATGGAAATTTAATGCATCCAAATATGCACCATGATCAGAGAATGGTGGAATCATGGAATGGTTCAGGATGGAAGGACCTTAAAGCTCATCCTGCTCCATCCCCATGGGCAGGGACAGCTCCCACTGTCCCTGGTGGCTCCAGCCTTGGGACTTCCAGAGATCCAGGAGCAGCCACAGCTGCTCTGGGAATTCCATCCCAGCCCCTCCCCACCCTCCTGCCATCAACTGAATTTTAAAAAAGCAATGTAAGGCCCAAATCTTCACTTCTACCTGTGCACCTGGAGAATAATATCCATCCATTTTTCCATATTAATATGGAAACAGGCTCAGTCGTGTGTTCCTAGTTTTACAATTCCATAAAAGTTAAGGATTTAAGGCCGTTGTTGCTGGTTCTAACACAATTAAGCACTGATGAGATCCAAGCTAAACAGAACAACCTCAATGAGAATTAAAAATCTCAAAGAAGTTTTTCTGGAGCTTTGACTCAAGTTTGTGGTGCCAAGTCCCACCCCAAGCTGTTTCCAAGGGTTGGATGGAATCATCAAAGATGTTAATCCTGGAGGGATCCAGCTCTTCCATCTGGACACAGACCTGGACGAGAGCAGGGCAAAAAATTCACTTTAATAAGTTTAAAAAATTAATCTGAACAGCCTCCTTTAAACCACAGACTTCCAAAAACTTTCAGGTATCTCAGATATGTTATGACAGGAATTTCTGGGATTTACAGAAGCGTTCCAGGAGACTGGCATCCAACTCCCTTAATTTTCCCCAATTTTCACCTCTGTTTCACAGTTTTGAAAGTCAGCAGATGATTCAGTTTCCATCTTTAGCCAGCTGAATATCCCAGCTCCCCACGTTTTCCTCGTGACTTTTTAAAAGTTGAGGAAAGAGGAAAAACACCCAACCTCTGGAAAGATCCTGAAATAGAGGCAGCCCCAGAGTTGTTTCCAGGCAGCGTTTTGGCCAACACCATCCGTCAGCAGCAGGCCTGGAAAACACTTTCCAGGTGTTTTATCCCAAAAAAATCAGCTTGAAAAAGCTGGAGCTTTTAGGATTTTATACAAGGGAGGCAAATTTCCCTGAAACCAATGCATCTTGAAAGGTCTGTGGTTAAAAATCTCAGTTTTTATACTGATAAAGGAGTTTAAAAATGAACAAACCAACAGATAACTCACCAAGAAGAAAACTTCCTCAAGTTTATTGCTGCTTAAAAGCTTCCTGAAAAGTCGCCTTTTAAAGGAACAAAGGTAATAACTCCAAAATTAGGTTTGAGCTTCCCAAAAATTCTGCAGGATTTGGAAATATGGATGTGGGAGAGGGGAAACAAGAAGAAATTCACCTTTACCCAAAATAAAACAGGAGAGGCAGTATTGCTTTTAGGGACAAATTTAAGGAAATGGATTTTCCTTGAGGACAGCAAACAATGAGTAGTTTGGGACCAAATGACACCAAGATTTTTTAGGAACAGGGAATTCTCTCAGCTTCTTCCAACAGCTCCGAGAGGGGAGTTATCAATAGCCAGAATTTTCTTGTGACAAGAATGAAGAGAATTCCTATTAATGCAACCCAGAGGGCAAAAAAGCCTCGGTAAAAATTTCCTTTTTTTCCCTGTTCAGGATGCAAGAGCCCTTCCTTAAACCAAACCACGAAATTCCTGCCGTTCCCTGGGCTGGATTATGTGCTTGGGCTCTCAGTGCCACAAAATGTTATTTAAATTAATAAACACCTCTGATTTACCTCGGGGAAACGGTGGAGGTGCTTCAAGAAGTGATTCTCCGTTTCCTTCAGTGATGCTGCATCTTTTATTTGGATAAATTACCAAAGGTCGAGGGGAATGAAACACAGAATTGGAGTCCCCATCCCTGGGGGTTTAACAGTGCAGGTGGCACTTGGGGACACGGCCAGAGGTGGCCCTGGCAGCACTGGGGGATGCTTGGGACACTCCCTGGAAGAGAATTTTGGAGGATAACGGGATTGAAGGAGGGTCTGGCTGGTGGAGAGGGTTGGGAAGGGCCTGGAGGAGCCGTGCAGGAGCAGCTGAGGGCACTGGGCTGTTCTGCAGGAGAATTCGGGAGGGGCAGCTCCAATCTCTGCCCTCTGGGACAGGGACAGGACCCAGGGAATGGCTGGAGCTGGGCAAGGGAAGGGTCAGGATGGGGATCAGGATCATGGAATGCCCTGACCCACAAGAATCATCCAGGCCAGCTCCTGCCCCTGCACAGACACCCCAAAATTTCCAGCCTGTGCATCCCTTGAGCTCTGGCAGCCTCGGGGCTGTGCCTGAGCCCCCTCTGGGGCAAAACCTTCTCCTGATCTCCACCCAAACCTCCCCTGGCACAGCTCTAACCTTTCCCTGGATCCTGTCCCTCTCTCCAGAGGGTGCTGGGCACTGCCCAGGCTGCCCAGGGAATGGGCACGGCCCCGAGGATGCCCAGGAGCGTTTGGGCAGCGCTCCCAGGGATGCACAGGGTGGGATTTTGGGGTGTCTGTGCAGGGCCAGGGGTTGGACCAGTGATCCCTGTGGGTCCCTCCAAGCTCCATGATTTTCTAAGGGTCAATATTCCAGCACAAGGAGTCTGGAATATTCCAGACAGATTCCAGCTGTCGCTTGTGTCACGGAGTCACAGCAGAGCCCTCGAGAAGAACATCTGGAAGGACACACACCCAGACGTGCGCTCCATCATTATCCTTTTGTATTGATACCCAGGCAGGAGGGGGTAAAAACATCCCTCAAAGCCCAGGCCCTCGTTTGTCAGCCCCAAACCATCTGGTGGAGGCTCCGCTGGAGCCGTGGTTGATCGCCCTCCCCTCCAACCTGCAGCTGTTTGCTTTCTGCTAGATAAATATGTGCTTAAACAACGTGTCCTCACCTAAGCCTGCCTTCTTCTTCTTCTTAAAGTTCCCTTTGACAGCCGAATGTTTCCATCATGCCCAATAAACCTCTTGGGGCCTGCCCCGTTCCTGCTTTTCGAGGCTGCACCTCCTCATCCTCACCTTCCGCAGGCAGCCGCTCGTTATTCCCAGCACTTACTGCAAGAGGCTCATTCCCAGCAGATCTTTTTTTTTCCTCTTTTACAAGTCCATGAAGCTGCTCTCAAAGCCCCCGGCGGGTCAGGGCTGTCAGTGCTTTGGGAGCTTTGTTCTGCTTTCAAAGGGCGCCGGGGCTGTGGATGGCGCGGGTCCCTTTTTTCCTGGAATGGGAATGGCTGCATCCCATCGAGCTGGCTCGTGGGAAGGGTTTGAAGCTGAACTCACTCCAAAGCACAAAGAGGGAAAGGGGGATCGTGTCAACCATTGTGCACTGTGCAGGACTTTGTCACTCCCTGTCCCTGGTCCTGCCACGGTGACACCGTTGGAATATGGAGATGGAGATTCCAAGGCTCTTCCTCGGGCTGGTCACAGTCCCTGCAGGCCTTGGGCCTTCTGGTGGCTTTTGTGTGTTTTATTCCAGTGTGAAGAATAAGGAAGGGAACCTCATAATCACAGGGAAATCAATGGATACTTAAATAGAATCCTGGAATCCAGGTTATCAATCTTTAAGGTTGGAAAAGATCAAATCCAGTTGTCACCATGGTCCCCCCTAAACCACAACCTCAAGTGCCACAGCCACATGGGATGTGAGCAATTCCAGGGATGGGAACTCCACCACACCCTGGACAACCTTTTCCAGTGCTTTCCACCCTTTTCCATGGAGGAATTTTCCTGATATCCAACCCATCCCTCTCCTGGCCCAGCCTGAGGCCGTTCCCTCTGCTCCTGTCCCTGTTCCCTGGGATAAGATCCCAAATCCCCCCGGCTGTCCCCTCC
>VZTB01011157.1:19809-35669 GCA_013397245.1 Thryothorus ludovicianus
CCCAGCTCCCTCAGGATTCTCCAGCCCCTTCCCAGCTCCCTCAGGATTCTCCAGCCCCTCCCCAGCTCCCTCAGCCCCTCCTGGGGCTCCAGCCCCTTCCCAGCTCTGTTCCATTCTCCATTCCCTCCTGGAATTGTTTGGGTAGAAGGGATCTTAGAGATTATCCAGTTCCCTGCCATGGCAGGGATACTCCCACCATCCCAGGGTGCTCCAAGCCCCATCCAACCTGGCCTTGGACACCTTGGAGTCTTGTTGATTTGATGAAGGATAAAACGAGTTGAATTTGATGGAGGTAAAATAAAATTTTCCATGCTGGGCTGCAGAAACGATTTAATGATTTCACTTTCCTGAATTGGAGGAATTTCTCCAATGGATTTGATGGCCCTTGGTTTGCACCACTGGGGCAAGAATTTGAGATTCTGAGAGCTCTAAAGCCCCAGATCTTTTGTCACTGTGGTCCTTGAGTGACTCCACTGTGGCCACACCACACAACAGAGTCCAAGGATTCCATTAACATCATTCCCAGCCAAAAATCCAGTAGGAATCTCATGGGTTAGGGAAACACACAAATATTAAACACAGGGAAGATTTATTCCGATTGTAACATCTCTCTCACACTGGGGGAGCAGCAAGGGCTGTTCTGCTGCTGCTGGGAGCTGCTGGGAGCGTGTTTGGTGTCAGCCCTGGCAGGGTGGATGTGTGGACACCGTGTACTCACCCCAAAAATCCTGCTCTGCTCCTCCTAGGCTGCCTCCACGCCCAAACACACACCCGGAGCCGCATGACGAGGGGAGTCATTCGGGGATAAAAGCTCTGTATTCATGTATTTAGCTTGTGGAAAAATCTGTCCCTCAATCTGTGCGAGATCTTTTTCTTGTTTGCTATTTTCCTTTCTCCCACCCTTCATCTGTCACTCCTGTCTGGAGTACAAGCTCTGCAGGGCAAGGGCTGGCTGAGCGCACGAGTGTCGGGTACCAAGAGCAGCTCCAGCTCTTGTCAAGGCCTCTGGGCACGGCAAACAGCAGATTTTGGATGATGAGAGGTTTATTTATCTTCAGATTTCTTCCCCCAGTGTTTTTGCCCTTGTGCAGGCAGGTCAGGATAGCACCTGGATCTTACTGGTGAGGCAGTTTGCTCCAGGTGGCTGCAGTGGGTGTAGAGCCAGGAAAAGGGAAAGAAATTCCTCCTTGTGATGGAGGGGCTGGGATGGAATTCCCAGATCAGCCGTGGCTGCCCCTGGATCCCTGGAATTGCCCAAGGCCAGGCTGGACAAAACTTGGAGCAGCCTCGTCTGGGAAAGTTGTCCCTGTCCATGTCAGAGATGAGCTTTAAGGTTAAAGCCAAACTCCCCAGGATTCTGGGATTATCCCACACGGAGGCTGCTAACAGCTGCAGCCCCATGTTCCACCAAGGAAAAGCTGCACTCTGAAAAATTGGAATTCCCTGTTGGCTGATCCCTTCGGACACACTGACACTGCCTTGCCCAGACAGAACCAGCTTAGAAAATTCCCAAATAGCTGGAACCCCTCTGGTTTGAGCCTGGCTGGGTGAGGGGCTGTTCAGAGGAGCTGTCCCTCATTGACACGAGCAACAGATATTCCTAAACCCAGCTCCCGGGGCAGATTTTACCTCCCTGCGGGATTTTTGGAACCGTTTCCTTTGCATCCATCACCACGGCTGAGCCCCGGGACCGCCCTGCGAGGGCAGCGACTGCTTTTGCTCGTTAATGTTTCTCATGTAGGGCTGAGACAGATTTGTTTGGCTTTGCCCAAAGCCCGGAGCCCTCGCAGCGTGAGCAGAGAGCGGAATCCGCAGCCCAGGTGCTCTGCAGCCCTCTCCTGGCTGCATCCAAGAGTGCTCAGCGAGGAAAGCGCCTCGCTCCCGGCTGGATGTGTCGGAACTCTGTTTCCCAGAGATATTCCCAGGTTTGGGCTCGGACTCGCACATTCCCGGTGTGGTAAGGGCAGCTTTGGCTCCTGCCAGCTGCTCCAGAGGGATCCTGACACCCGCAGTGCCGGGGATGCTCTGTCCTGGGTCAGTGCCAGAGCAGAGGTCTGGGGGGGCTCAGAAATGGGGCAAAATTCCGATTTTCTGCTTTCTCTCTCCGTGATGAGCACGCAGCTTTGGAGCATCTTTTTCTTTATGTCTTCAGCATCTTGGCTGTGTATTTTCTGTGCCAATTCGCTGAGATTTCATAGGATCAGGTTTGGGTTGGACGAGACCTTGAATCCCACCCGGTCCCTCTCCATGCCATGGGCAGGATCACCTTTCCCTATCCCAGGTTGCTCCAAGCCCTGTCCAGCCTGGCCTCAGATACTCCCAGGGATCCAGGGACAGCCACAGCTTCCATGGCAGCAGAATTGTCTCAGGGTTGATCATTAAACATTAATTTATGATGTATCAGTGCTCTCCTCTCCTGTCATACAGTGGCTGCTTTGCCACTTGGTTTATCTGGGGCTTCTGTTCGGTTTGGGGTTTTTTAATGCCATCCAGACATTCCCTTCTGCTTTAAAAGTGTCCCTAAACTACTGTTGCTCGCTAATAATTCCCATTGTTTCATGTAATAATTGAATGGATTCTCTCCGTTCTGTAGCAGAAAAGATTGCTAAGCCCAGGATATTCCCCACCAGTTTTCTCAGGGATTCTGAAATGCCTTTACTGACGATTCCCCTGCACGTTGCAACACTTGCCCAGAGGAATGAAAAAGTCATTTGTTTTCTGTAGAGTATTAGCAGACAATTCTCTCGCTGGGGAACGTCCTTGCCTGCAATGCCGGGTGCTCTCACATTCATTTTCTGCTCCCTTGATCTCTCATACGCAAAGATTCTGCAGAACGTGACTGAAGCTCTGTTTGTGATTAATTTTTTGAGGGTGTGACTGAGCCCCTGCCCTGCCCCTCCTGCCCTCCCTGTTTGTCATTCCAGGGGGGTTTGGAGCACGGTGACGCCACCACTGTCACCTCCCTGCTTTGCCTTGTCAGAGATGAGCAGTGGCAGAACATTTGCTCTGTCACGGTGAGCAGAGGCTGCAGCAACACACACAGTTGTAGCAATCCATATCCAAGGATCTCACGGATTTTTAGGAGCTTGGAGTCCTCGTTTGACTCCGCAGCATCTTGTTTTGACACAGGGGAGTGGGGATGAGCTACGCAGCTGTGACTACCAAGAGTATCTTTGTAGTTGGGCAGCTTCAGAGGTGTAGGCAGGTGGTTTTTCCTCGAGCTGCTGGGCTGAGCAGCATCATCCCTCCATGGATGAGGAATTCCTCTGCTGGCCTGAGCAGGATCACCCATCACTGGATGAGGAATTCCTTTGCTAGGCTGGACAGCATCACCCATCAATGAATAAGGAATTCCTCTGCTGAGCTGAGCAAGATCATCCCAATGGATGAGAAATTCCTCTGCTGAGCTGAGCAGGATCACCCCAATGGATGAAGAATTCCTCTGCTGAGCTGAGCAGGATCACCCCAATGGGTGAAGAATTCCTCTGCTGAGCTGGGCAATATCATCCCTCCATGGATGAGGAATTCCTTTGCTAGGCTGGACAGCATCACCCATCAATGAATAAGGAATTCCTCTGCTGAGCTGAGCAAGATCATCCCAATGGATGAGAAATTCCTCTGCTGAGCTGAGCAGGATCACCCCAATGGATGAAGAATTCCTCTGCTGAGCTGAGCAGGATCACCCCAATGGGTGAAGAATTCCTCTGCTGAGCTGGGCAATATCATCCCTCCATGGATGAGGAATTCCTCTGCTGGGCTGAGCAGGATCACCCATCAATGGAAGAGGAATTCCTCTTCTGGTCTGAGCAGGATCACCCATCACTGGATGAGGAATTCCTCTGCTGAGCTGAGCAGGATCACCCATCACTGGATGAGGAATTCCTTTGCTTTCCCAGCAGAGTTTGTGTTCCGTGGGTTTGGAGCTGGTTTACTCCCAGGGTCAGGATGTGGTCCAGCCTTTCCAAGCTCTCTGCTGACTTTGAGCCACCGCCCTCAGGCAAAGCTGAGCCCCAGACCCACAGCCTTTGTCCCTGGAAGTGTCCCTCCCACCAGGCACCTTCCTGCCAATCTTCATCCCCATCCCTCCATTATTTCCCTCCCTCAACATAAAATCATTNTTCCCAGCAGAGTTTGTGTTCCGTGGGTTTGGAGCTGGTTTACTCCCAGGGTCAGGATGTGGTCCAGCCTTTCCAAGCTCTCTGCTGACTTTGAGCCACCACCCTCAGGCAGTGCTGAGCCCAAAGCCCGCAGCCTTTGTCCCTGGAAGTGTCACTCCCACCAGGCACCTTCCTCCATCCCTCCCTCAACATAAAATCATTATTTCCCTCTGCCCTGCTCCAGTTCAGCTCCTGGTGCTGCCAGAGGCAGGGATTGTTCCTTCCTTTGTGTGCAGGTGGTGACACAAATCCTCACCCCAACATGAGTCCCATTCATGAGTCACCCTTGGCACCCTTTGGAAACCCAGGGGATGCAATTTCCTCACAGCTGATGGAAGTGACACAGCCAGGAAAAGAAGGAATTCTGCTCCTGGATCCATGCTGGTGCCACCTCACCAATTCCTCTGCTGGCACACAATGGGGGCAATTAAAACCTTGGAATTTTCCAGGAATAGAACCCTGCTGGGACCTCCAGTACAAACAGGATCTCCCTCTCGTGTCCGAGGATCTGGGAATGCCGGCGGCTTCTGGCCTCTCTCCCTCAGGAGGAAATTTCTCTCCCTGTTTCCTCAGTAGAAACAAATAATTCCTTGGACTGTGCTCAGTTCCCACCAGTGAGGCTTTTCCTGAGTTTTCTCCTCCCTGAGTTTCAGACGTTCCTGCAGCCCAGCCAAGCCCCAGCTCTGGTGGAACAGCAGCAGCAGGAGCTTCTCTCGTGTTTTTCCTCCACTCATTCCTTTCTTTGACACCCATTTTCTGTGAAGAACAAATCCTTTAGATGACTGAAAAAAAAACAAATTATCTTCTCCCTTAGGCCAACGTTGAGCATTGAATTTTAAATGATGGCAGAGCAGGACTTTGCCCTCTTAGAGTTTGGTGGGGGTGCAGGGGCTGGATATTATTTGTATTTTTAATATTTCCATATCGAATGGAATTGGTGCCAATTACAAATGTGGTTCTGAGCGGTTTTTTTAATAAAAATGGGTTAAGTTTCACCTTACTACAGCCAAAACCTTTAGGGTCTAGGATAAATAGATAACAGTGAAGGAAAATTTCCCATTTCTTTTATCCCTTTCTTCTCACACTGGTGTGGGTTTAATCACCAGCCACGACATTCCTTGTTTATACCTTCTCATGTCTTCAGGACAAAATATTGTACAATTTGAGCCGTGTTCCCTCTGCTTTAGGAAACACAGTTTTATTCTCTTGATGTGCAGGATCAATGCACGACTTGAAACAGTATTTAAAAACCTTTGGAGAAGCCATCAATTCCTGGAGAGCTCTTTTGCAGCCCATCAATTCTGGGCAGATCTAATGAAAAGCAGTGTTTGAATATGAGACAGAGACTTATTCCACTCATTCTGCAGCGCCTTCATCTGTCACTGTGGCAGCAACATTATCAGATGTTCCTATTAAATCCTGGATTTATTTGTTGGGAGTAACGGAGGGAGCGGGTTGCCATCTTTTGGATCACCACATGGAAGAACAACTGCAGCTTTTCCTTTATTGTCATAATTCTCTCTTTGGAGAATGTGTCCTGTTCCCCACGTCTGGCCCCAGATGTGAGGATGCTCCAGGCTCTGGAACACCACAGAAGGTCCAGTTCCATGGAATTTTGGGGCTGAAATGGCAGGAATTCAGCGAGCTGGGAGTGTAGGAGGTCAGGAGAATGCTCTGGGGGAGTAATTTTGGGATTTTTGACACCATCTCTGCTTTTTCTTTGTGGTCCCTCGGGCTGGAGGCGCCTTTGGCTTGGACTGAGAGGTTGAGTTCAAACTCACTTTGGTCTGCAGCTCTACCATGAGCAGGGAGCACAAATTCCTGGGGAAAAAAAACCTTTAAGGGTCTAAATAAAAGCTGAGTTGGCTTCGATTTAGAAAGGCCTGGGCACCCAAAGATATGGAGAGGCTGCCAGTGGAATTCTTTTACCTCTGGATATGGAATATTCCAGGGGAATGTGCCAGGTTTGAGGGACTCATTGCTGTGCCCAACCTTTGTTTGACCCCCAGGCTTCCATCCCCATCGACTTCCACAGGGAACGATCCCAAGAGCACTCAAAGCAATTATTAATGGCTTTCTAATTAGAATATCTAGATAGTTTGCTTATTTGATTGGCCCTCCACAGCAGAAAATCAAAGGTTCCCGTGCATCTCACGCTGAGTTTTGCATCAGTGGGGCTTTTTGTCAGGAGCCAGACACGCCATAAAAAACAGATCAAGCCATTTAAAAGAAGTATTTTGCCCAAGGAACAATAACAAGGCTTCGAAGGCTTTCTCTTCTTCCTGGGAGTTTCCTTTAGGGAAACCTTTTCATTTCCTGATTGAAAGATCAAATCTGTCCGTGGAGGGAGCAGTGGGGTGTGGATGATTTTTCTCCTGATCTCTAGAAAAACACACTCAGTTAAAGAGTCCGTGGAGAGGTTCTGCTTTAAAGGGGAAGGCATTTGTGTGATTGGAGAGAAGGATTAGGAATTTATCTGTAGGGAGGGCGAGGAAAGCTTCAAATCCAGTTCACAGTATCAGTGGAACTGTCAGGGTGATGTTCCAGGGCTTTAAACCCTGGAATGCACTTGGCAAGGGTGACCCAATAAATCATAAAGTTCTCTCTTTGGTGCACTCAGTCTGGCCTGCAGATGGTTTAAAAGTTGGTGAATATTTTCATCTCAAATTAGAAATTAATAGCTATATTTTAATTCAGTTTGTATCAAATTGACCAATTTAAAGTATTATATAATCCCATATATTCCTAAATTGCTTATTACCAAGATATGCAATTTCTTAGGTTAATATGCCTCTAATCACATCTAACACAAGGATGTTTGTTTAATTCCTGTACTTATTAATTATCAGTCGGTTTTTTATGAACTACAATAGACCTTTAATAGGGCCTGGAGAAGGAGCTGGGGGCTGCAGCACCTTTGTCCCGTGTCCTCTGCCTGTTGTTTCTCTCCATTTTCCATACAAACACCTCTCTTCTGTCAGTCCATGCCAATTTTGGGATCCCATTCCCATCGAAATACAACAATTGAACAAGATCCATGATTATTTTGTAGAATTTAGGCTCAGAATTTCCACTGACACCAAGATTTTTCACTAGGATGTGGCCTGAGAGGTGCCAAAACCAACTTTATATCTCCAGCTTAGATTTTTATAAGGAAAAGGATTTGGGAGGGAAAAAAGTGAGAGGAGGCCCAGCCATGGATTCTGTCTGGAGTGTGGAGTAAATTGGAAGTGAAATTGCAGGTGACTGAGTGTGGGAATTGTACCTCCAACCCCAGCCACCCAAAAGGCTCCTGCT
Source organism: Thryothorus ludovicianus (assembly GCA_013397245.1). NCBI lineage: Eukaryota > Metazoa > Chordata > Aves > Passeriformes > Certhiidae > Thryothorus > Thryothorus ludovicianus. The sequence continues at coordinate 27,264 of VZTB01011157.1, forward strand.
CCACTTTTTGTGAGGAACCAACCCCAGCGCAGCTCCCCGTGGGATCTGCAGCTCTCAGAAATTCTGATTTAAGGAGCTTGAAGACCTTCACCTAAAACTTTTGTTTTTATGTGCAGAACTGCAGCTTTTAATCAATCTGAGCTGCTCAGGTGTCAGGGGGGACCAGCTCGGTGACAGCAGAGCTCACGAACCCTCCTCAGAGCCGACGCCTAAATGTTCTAACAAACGAGATTTTGATTTGTTTTTCTTTTTTTTTTTTTAATCAATATGAAAATTACCTGAGGAAACACAGACTGCAGAACCAAAGGCCTGCTCCAAGAAGCAGCCAGGCCCTTTTTTGTGTTTGTTCCAAGTGGGAGCAGAGCACACAGCCCCGCTCATATTTCAGCGCTAAGCTCAGCGCCGGCGTTTGTCCCTCAGAATGGCTTTGATGGGAATGTTTGATGGGGCATTTTCCTGAATAGGGATATTTTTTTTTTCCCTGCTCTGCCTCCAAAGGGATGTTCCAGGGCTGTTGCCTGTGATTTTTCAGCGGCGTGAAATGCGCTGGAATTGTTTATCCCAGCTCTGTCTGCCTAATGTGCCCAATCAATCTGTCTCTGAGGTGAGGCCGCACGCTCCGCTAATCGCCGCACTACCACAGAACATCTTGCTTATTTTTGCTCTAAATTATGATCGGCTTGGAAATGAACTCTGAATTTGATTTATCAACAGCTCTGACGCTAATTCACCGATGAAGTCACGGCGCTCTGAGGCTAAATATTAGCACTAATGAGAAAACATCGCTTCAGAGTTTTGTAACTCTGAGCTTGCGCTGCAAATGGACAGCTCCTAAAGTTGCGTGTAATTAACTCGTGTAATCATTAACTGGGCAAACACTTCCACAGCAATCAGTTTACCTGGATTAGAGATTACCAGCAAATGTGAAACCAGACGATGTTGAGCTAGCAGAGGATATTCATGCTGCGTTTTTGTTGTTTAAAAAGGGAAATGTGTCCCCTGTAGGGCAGAGCTGGCTGTCCCCTGGCAGCCTCCAGCAGGAGGAGTGGAGCAGGTGTTGAGTTTTCAAACCAGGGTGTTCCTCCTCTTTGAAAACAGAGGCACCAGAATTGAAGGGTTTGAGCTACAGTGTCTAAAGAGTGCCTGGGTAAAGCCAAGGTGTCCAGACTGAGGCAGCTGAGACAGTCCAGGACTCAAAAATGCATCATTTTCCCTGCCAGGATCCAGATTTTAGGATCTTTCTGGAGCAGTCATTTGTCTGAGGCTGCTGTGACAGTGTGAGCCTTTGCACCATCTCCTTTCAGGGATAAAACAAACCCCACTCCATCCAAACCTCTCCCCAGAGACTGCTGGGCTTGCCAGTCCTTCCACAGATTTCATCCCTGTCTCCAGTTGGGAATTCTGGCAGTGAGTCACCCAGACATCCACGGCCATTCCTGAGTCTCCACAAAGACTTTCCTGCACTGCAGGATGATGGATGGTGAGGGATCCATCTTCCAAAATGAGCATAAAGAACAAATCCATCATATTTCCCACACAGAACAGACCTGTTCCCAAAACCTGGGCAGCCAAACTTGGATTTAACAAACACCAGGGAATTGTTCCAACCTGAGCCGGGTGATTTCATCTGGTTGTGATTCTGGGTGAGGCAGAGAGTTCTGCCTGATCTCCCCGGAGTTTGCTGTGAGCACAGAGGGAAACACCGGAGCAGGAGCTGCAGGAGCTGGGCACAGAACTTGGTGTTCCCTCCTGGAATTTCTTGGTAGGGAGGTGTCACCTCCTCGAGATCATGTTGGGCTGGATTCCAGCCTTGTCTGAGGTGTCCTGATGGGAGGCAGAGCAAGGAATTAAGAATGTGTGAGAGTGTTTAACACAGGAGAGGTGAGAGGGAGAAAAGCACTCTGGAAATGAGGTCACTCAGCATTCACTCAGACCCCAGTCCAAATCCTTGAAAGCTCCCTGATTCCACTGGGAATTATGGAGAGGTTACATCCCTACTGCTGTGCTTTCCAATAATAAGGACTTTTATTAATGGCTAAAAATCTTGGTTTTGATGGGTGCTCCTACAAAAAAAACAGAAGTCCAGGCTGAATTCTAAACTCTGCCTATTTTTAATGGAATTTTCTTGTGTTGTAATCACAGCTAATTAACTCCCAGGCATTTTCAACCTAAGGAAAACTGATAGAATTCAGTGCAGTGTCAAAGAAATATAAAAGGCAAATAATCCAGATTGCAATGTGGGTACCAGAATTTGCATGTTTGGATGCCTCATGGTTGAGCTGAACACCAGTGGTGGCTGTCAGAGGAAAAGTGGGCAGGGCATGTTGGAAAACACATTTTCCATGCAGGGCAGAAACTCCCTGAATTTTGGGTAACACATTTTCAATGCAGGTCAAAATCTCCCTGAATTTTGGGTAACACCTTTCCATACAGGCCTGAATCTCCCGAATTTTGGGTAACACCTTTTCATGCAGGCCAGAATCTCCCTNCTCCCGAATTTTGGGTAACACCTTTTCATGCAGGCCAGAATCTCCCTGAATTTTGGATAACATCTTTTTCATGCAGGCCAGAATCTCCCTGAATTTTGGGTAACACCTTTCAATGCAGGCCAGAATCTCCCTAAATTTTGGATAACACCATTCTCACACAGGCCAGAATCTCCCTAAATTTTGGGTAACACCATTCTCACAAAGGCAAGAAATTCCCTGAATTTTGAGTAACACCTTTTCAATGCAGGTCAAAATCTCCCTGAATTTTGGATAACACCATTCTCACACAGGCAAGAATCTCCCTCAGTTTTGGGTAACATTTTTCCATGCAGGCCAGAATCTCCCTGAATTTGGGGTAACACCATTTTCACACAGGCCAGAATCTCCCTGAATTTTGGGTAGCTCCAGCTACCCCAGCTGGTTTCGAGGGGAGCACTTGAGCTCCAGTAAATCTGCTGAGCTGGGAACCTCTCCAGTGTCACTTGGACTTTGACAGGGAGGATTTGCATTCCTTAAATTCCCACCGCTAAATCTTTTGTCTTTCTGTGTCGCTGGGGATTTATGTAAATTGTGCTCCTTACAGGAGCTCCCTTTGGAGTGTGTGGCTGCTTGGATGCAACATTTATTAAGTTTAGAGTGGAGATCTGAGGGGTGTGGGCTTGAGAAGTCAATATTGGGAAACTAATCCAGGCCTAGAGCCCAAACCCGGCTGAGCACTCCCAGCTCTCACTGGGAACCACTCCAGGCTTTACTTAATTAACTGTTTGCAATTTTGGATGGAATAACAAAATCATCATGGAATGGTTTGGGTGGGAAAGGACCACAAAGTCCTTCCAGTGGCACCTCTGGCATGGGCAGGGACATCTCCCAATGTCCCAGGTGCTCCAATCTGGCCTTGGACAATTCCAGGGATCCAGGGGCAGCCACAGATTCTCTGGGAATTCCATCCCAGCCCATCCCCACCCTCCCAGGGAAGGATGGACAGTGTGGCAGAGCTCTACGTGGTGCCACACACGGGCTAAACCCAAAATGTTCACGTGTCAGTGACTTTGGAGTTCATTCTCATGCTCATTTATGTTTTCCTGCTGCAAAAGCTTTTAGTATTTCAGGTAAGAAATGGGCAGTGCCGGCTTTAAAAATGAAAATGGAACAGAGAAAAATTAAATAAAAAAATGTTCAGAAAATGCTGTGAAGAGACTCAGCAGCTCAGAGGAGCTGTGGCTGCCCCTGGATCCCTGGAAGTGTCCGAGGCCAGGTTGGAGCACCTGGGACAGTGGGAGGTGTCCCTGCCCTGGCACTGGATGGGATTTAAGATCCTTTTTGAACCCAAACCATTCCACTTAAATCCCTCCAGGGATGGGGACTCCACCACTGCACCATTCCAGTGCTTGAAGACACAATCCCAGGGCTGTATTTCTTTGTCTGGATTTTTTTTTTTAATTTATTTGACTAGAATTTGTTCTGCTTTTTTATTTTTTTTTTATCTCTCGGAGGCCAAAGCAGCTGAAAAGGCCCAGCTGAGGTCACAGCTGAGTTGTTTCAGTCCCTGCACAAACAGCCCTCACCTCAAAGAGCTCCAGACTCCAAGGACGAGCAGGGGCAGGACTGGAGCTTCTCATTTTCCAGCTCATAAAATGACTTGTGCAAGGTCACATCTGAGTGTCTCAGGTATTAGTTCCATAGCAGGAGTGGGAAAAAAAAAACAAACCAGAAATTACCTCAGAACCTAGAATAAAAACACTTCTAAAATTAATTCTCTGCGACTTAGATGATTTTGAATGTGTTTTGTTGATCTCTGAATCTGTAAAAATAGAATAGTAACAGCTTTGTGAGGAGCAAACAGCATCATCAGTGTTTTCCATCATTTTACTGGATGAGTGCTGGCACAATTGCCCTCATATTTACAGCAGTTTCCAAGGCTGTGCCCTGGAAAAGCTTTTTAGGGGCTCAGGTGTCACCCGGAGTCACCTCGGTGTAAATAAAAACTGAGCCCTTGTGTCTCCCTGAAAATGCAAAGTTATTTTCTGGGAAGGACAGGACTCTCTGTGGGGCTCTCTGGGAAGGTTTGAGTTGCTCTGGTGGTTGTTTTTCTTGGTTCCAGAGGCATCCCAAGGGCTGTCAGGGGCTGGTGGCATCTCTGCCCTCAGTCTTTACTGATTTCTTCTTTTTTTTGTGGAGGTATAGTTGGTTTTAGATTTTTTGTTATTTCGGTTGTAGAATTTTCGTGGTTGGTTTTGAGTTTTATTAGGTATTTTTTTTGTCAAAGGTTTTAGGATAGATTGTGGGTTTTGACTGTAGTGTAAGAGTACATTTTTTATTTTTGGTTTTGTTTTGATTGGGTTAAGGGTTATTGTATGAGTGATTTTTTTGTTTGATTTGGGTGAAGGTGTGTTTGGGGTTTTAGTGGAATTTGTTTTTTTTGTGGGTGATAAAGTAGAGAGGGCTTAGCCCCTCACATAGGACAAAGCTTCTCACATTTGACACAAATTCTTCCTTTAATTTCCTTTAGTGAAATCCAGGCCCCAAAAGAGGGAGAGGAGGAGAAGTGAGAGGGCCAGGCCTGAGAATTCCTCAGTGCTCCTCATTATCCTAAAAATACTCCACAAATCAACCTGCAACATCCTGATTTAATTTAACCAGCAAATTTAACCTGGTCCATGACTTACCATTTTATTTTTTTATCCAACCTCCTTCCACCCTTACTGCTGTGATTTATAAATGCACAGACCTTGGAAGTGAAAATTAGCGGGTGATTCTCCAAAGTCACTGGAAAAGGGCTGGAAAACCCCGTGTTTATCACTTTTTAGGGACGTTGTGGAAATCCTGGTGCTTCTGACTCCTGTCTGGAGCTTGCCAGGCATCAGGTGCTTAATGGGCTGTGTGTTATTGCTGCCGAGCCAGGACCTCCATCCCTCAGCTCTCCAGAACACAAACAGCCCTCGGCTTTTATGGAATCATAAAGAGCTGCCCTAAAGCTCAGCCCTGACAGGGGCTGGCACGGATATTGCTCTGTCCAGGGGAGATCTGATTCCTGTGAGTCCACGGGTGAGCACAGCTGTCCCATCAAATTCCACCCAGCAGATTCTCCTGCCACTCAGGTGGCATGTCAAATCATATTTTCAGCTGAATTCCAGCTCTTGGAAGGATTTTGGGAATCTCTCCAGCGTTCTGCAGGGGATCCACATCAAAAGGAGCTCTGACCCTGCAAAACTTCCCAATTAGCCTTAATGCCTTTGCTTTCTTTCCACGCTTTTTTTTTTTTGGGATGAAGCGCACCAAGCAATGAAAATTTGGGAGAAATTAGCTCTGTGGTCTTCACTTAAAGTTCAGCCTGGAAAATCAAAAAGCATTTGTTCCAAGATTGGATTATGTGTAGGATATCTCCAGCTATAATGAGCTCAGGTTTGCTGGCAGCGTTAGAATCAACTCTCGCCTCTCTCTCTCCTGCTGCATGTGTTTTTCTCCCTCAGAGCATATTTCTTTCGACTTGATCAGCTCATCTCTTGCAGATGATAAAATTATCTGCAAAGATTTGTATCTGATGTTGTGCCATAAATCATATTTAGTCGTGGGATTAACATTTGCAAGCGTAGAATATTTATGGAAAGGGGGGGAAAAAAAAAGAGAGAAAAAAGCAGGTGGGGGGCTGGCAGTTTCTGAGGATTTACATAAGGAAGAGCTGGGATTCGGGATGGATCTGGCAAGGTTTGGATTTGTGCAAGGTGTGGATGTGCTGAGCTCTGGTGAGCAGCTGGAAGATAAAGAACGCGGGGAATCGTGACCTTGGGTGAGCAGCTCTGTCCTGGAAACAACAAACAGATGTTCCAGCTGTGCTGGCACCAAGGAATGAGCCCCTGTCCCAGCTGTGCTCCTGCTACCAGCTGCCTTTGACATTCCCAGGCTGGTCTGGGGGCTCTGGAAGCACTCAGTGCCTTTCCAGGCACTGGGAAAAGGGAACAGTTTGTGGAACTCGCTGGGTTTACAAACCCCTTGGTTTGTTTTTTCAGAGCTGGGTCATCCCAAGGAGTCAGAACTGAGCAGTTTGAACACCTGTCCCAAATTGGGGAAAGGGAGAGAGGGAGGGACAGCAGCTCCCTCTGCTCTGGCTCCAGCACTGCCAGGCAGGAGATCCATCCGGGAGTGGGGACACAGATCATGAAATCCTGGAATGGTTTGGGTTGGGGAGACCTCAAATCCCATCCAGTGCCACCCCTGCCATGGACAGGGACACCTTCCTCTATCCCAAGTGGCTCCAACCTGTCCTTGGACATTCCCAGGGATCCAGGGGCAGCCCCAGCTGCTCTGGGAATTCCATCCCAGCCCCTCACACCCTCCCAGCCAGGAATTCCTCCCCAATATCCCACCTATCCCTGCCCTCCAGCAGTGTAAAACCATTGTCCGTATAAAAATTCCCTTCCCTCCTTTTTATCAGCCCCTTGAGGCACTGGAAGGGGCTCTGAGATCCCCCTGGGAGCATTTCCTCCTCGGGGCCGAACACCCACAGCTCTCCCAGCCTGGCAGTGCTGCTCCAGAGGGAGCTGGGATCCCTTGGGGTTTCTCCCGTGGGCTGATCCCAGGGCGTGGCGGCCGCGTTGGGATTTCTGCTGGTGCCACACGAGGCTCAGCCCGCTGCTGACGGCCGCTGTTCTCTGCTCCCATTTCTGTCCCAGGTCCCTCACCACATGAAGACTTTACCCTACTACAGCTACGACCAGCCCGTGATCGGCTACTGCCAGGCCCACAAGCCCCTCCACGTGAACAAGGGCTACGAGACCGTGTCCCGGGAGCCGGCCGACGCCTCCAGCCTGGACCTGGGCCGGGACCACAGCTTCATCGCCACCATCGCGCGCTCCGCGGCCCCCGCCATCTACATCGAGAGAATACCCAACTAACGGGGGGCCACCCCCGGGGCACGGCTCTGGGAGGGACCCTTTGGCCTGGGGAGACACCCAAAGCCCAAAATTCCAGCGGAAAAGCGTTTTCCGAGGGGCCAGGGGGGATGGATGGATGGCATTGGCCCCCGCGAACGCCGGCGCGGAGAACTTTCAGGATTTTCCTTTTGCTTTAAACTTTCCGAACGGATTTCCTCGGTGTAAATATTAAAGAGAGAGAGAGAGAGAGAGATTGTGGAGTTCTTATTGAAAAAGAACGACAGCCGCGGCAGCAGCGACAGCAAATAGATTTCACTCTAGCTACATAAAGGGATGGATTAAGAGTTTTGTTTGTATATTTGATTTTTCTACATTGCACGGTTCCAGGGAAGGAGAACCACAGGTAAAAAATAAACAGGGTGGGGAGGGCGAGGCTCTGGGGAGGGTCAGCCATGTTCCCTTATTAAGTGTTTATTACAAAGATCTGTTGACTATTTTTGTTCTTTTTAAACCAACAAAAGATAGCTCTATATTTTCTTTTTTTTTCCTTTCAGGGGTTGGTTTTTTTTTTTGGGTTTTTTGTTGTTTTTTAAGTGGTCGAGCATTAATATTTCAACCTTCAGACATGGGCATTAAAGCTTATGTTGAACCAAAAGGACCTTGGCAATTGATGCAGCAGAAACAAAGAAACTTGGGTGCATGTACATTTAAGACACAGGCTGTACACTACGGAGGGGGCTTTTGATTTTTTTTATCTTCATTGTGCTTCATTGTTGACACTCTAATTCCTTTTCGGGCTCTAAAAAAAAAAAACAAAAAAAAAAGGGGGGGAAATACTGCAACGGAGTCACGACTCAGATTTCCAGGCCAGTGGTGCTTGTTGAGCAAAATTCGTGGACGTTTGGGAACCAAAATGGAAGTGAAGTGCTTGAAATGGATCAGAAGGAAAATATTTTAAAGAGCATTTAGTGCAACTCACTGGCTGACACAATTTCTAAAACACAGCAGAATGTGTAACGTTGTTTTTTTGGTTTGGGTTTCGGTTT
>VZTB01011158.1:6000-49657 GCA_013397245.1 Thryothorus ludovicianus
CGGGGTGGCCCTTATTTTTTTTTTTTTTTTTTTTTCTTTTTTAAGGAGGCACAGGAGCTTTCTCCATCCTGCATCCAGCAGAACTCTCGGGCTCCGGCGCGCTGCGTCGCTTTAACTTCTCTATTTCTGCTCTTAGAGGCAAAACAGCTCAGGAGACAGCCCAAAATCCTTGTGTGGGGCAGCGGTGGCATGTGCAGAGGCGCTGCCCAGGTGTGGGGCTGGCAGGGCTGGGCTGGAGGTGTCCGTCTGGGAGCTCATGGGTCGCGCTCTCACTCCACCCATCCGCCGCTCGCCAATTGGAAGTGAGGCACAAGGATGCTCTGGATGGATTAATGTTGGAGCCAGTGAAAAAGCAGGAGCCGGCGCTGCCTCGGCCACCTGAGCGAGTGGCCTTTGGGGACAAGTGCTGGTGGCTCGGGGGGGAGCAGCCCTGAGGGGAGCAGAGGCATCTCTCTCTCTCTCTCTCTCTCTCTCTTGAAGAAGTAGTGCAGGTAAGTTGTGGTCTTAAAAACCTCCCCCAAACTGAAGCGCTGCTGTTGCTGGGTGATGGGTTTGGTCAGGAAATCTAAAAAAGCAGCTCTGCCAGCTCTTGAATTATTTAATTCACTAAAGTAAGGCAGCGCTTGATGTATTTTTCTCTGGGCTTTGCTCTGCTTAGTGATGATATCTATTGCCTGTGCTCGATGTCTCTGTGTTTAAGGATGGAGAATGCCTTTTGAATTCCAGTTAAATTAACCAGAGCGCTGGCTGTCGGGGTTTGAATTTAGTTTCAAGGTATGCATGGGGAGATGAGCACTGAAGAGCTGCTCTGTTCTGGTTTTTCTCTTAATTAATGGCAAAACATCCTCCCAGCCTGTCAGTGAGCTTTACATCGAGCTGTTTCACTTGGGGGAAGTGCAGTGCTGAGTGGAGACAAAATCCTGTACGTGGTGTGTCTAAAATGCTCCAGACACCATCCCTGGTGCTGTAGCTGTGGGAGCCTTGTAGATGAACCATAAACAACATCCTAATGAAGAACATTGTCTGACACCGTGTCAGTTATTTCATCACTGGACTGGGGCATTTTAATTTTGGATTGATGATGGACAGGGAAATGGGATCTGGTGCTGCTGCCTCTCCCCCCACCTGTGGTGGTGGTGTTGTTGTTGTTGTGCCTGATGTTGTTTTATGGCATGGGAAACTGCATGGGGTGATCTGTGTTGTCCTGCTGAACCGGGTGGGAATTGCAGACACTGTTTCTGGGGGATGGATAACCTGGTGGGAATTGCAGACCCTGTTTTGGGGAGTGGGTAACCTGGTGGGAATTGCACACCCTGGTTTTAGAGGGATGGATAACTCGGTGGGAATTGTAGACCCTGTTTTGGGGAGTGGATAACCTGGGTGGCAATTGCAGACCCTGTTTTGAGGGATGGATAACCTGTTGGGAATTGCACACCCTGTTTTGGGGGGTGGGTAACTTGGTGGGAATTGCAGACCCTGTTTTTAGAGGGATGGATAACCTGGTGGGAATTGTAGACCCTTTTTTTTGGGGATGGATAACCTGGTGGGAATTGCAGACCCTGTTTTTGGGGGATGGATAACTTGGTGGGAATTGCAGACCCTGTTTTGGGGGGATGGATAACCTGGTGGGAATTGCACACCCTGTTTTGGGGGGTGGGTAACTTGGTGGGAATTGCAGACCCTGTTTTGGGGAGTGGATAACCTGGTGGAATTGCAGACCTTGTTTTTGGGGGGATGGATAACCTGGTGGGAATTGCACACCCTGTTTTTAGGGAGTGGGTAACCTGGTGGAATTGCAGACCCTGTTTCTGGGGGATGGATGAGGCTGCAGAGTGCAGCTCTGTGGCTCTTTGGATATCCTTTGGGCTCTTGCTTTTCGTGGCAGAGGGAGGCTTTTCTCTCTGAGTCTTGATGAGGAGCACAACTGCAAACGTGTTTGGTGATCAGGTGGCTGGGTTCAGTGCTCTGCTTCTGTTCCCAGTACAGACCTTGGCACTGACTTCTGGTTTTCTGTGGGTTAGATCTGTTCCTTCCAGTGCCTTTTGGGGGGTGGTGGTGTTGGGAAGGGGTGCAGGAGCAACTTTGCTGTAAAAGCTTGGCTCAGCCACTGCTGCCTTTTCAGCAGCTGTTTTCATTTCTGGTGGCGATAAGATAACGGGGGGGGGGAAAAAAAACTTTCTAGAAATGCACTTTGTTCCAAAACATGACCCTGGTACCCTGGAGGAGGGAGGGATGTTCAGAGTGAGACCGGTGGTGCTGCAGCATCTCTTCTACTTAACCCCCAAGAAAAGCTTATTCCCACCAGTTTACTCCTCCCTGCTGCTTAATTTTTACAGTATTTACCCATTTAAACCCTGCAGGGAGCAGCTCCCACCCTCTGAATAGCCCCAAGTCAGTGAAATGTTGTCAGAACGTCTCTTAACCATTTTTGCATGGTTTACACAGTGCCACTGCAGATAAGTGGCAGGTGGTGGCCTCTGGAAGACCTGCCTGTACAAAGAAGGGTTTTCAGCAGAGAAAAATATCTCAGGCATCTTTTAAAATCCATCTTCAACCCTGACCAAGGTTTGGGGCTGTGGAAGTGTCTTTTTTTCTTTTGGATTAAGAGTGATGAGGCTTTTGATAGGGCCCTGCAAGGGAAAGAGCTGCCTGAGAAGCTGTCAGTAAGAGTTAATGCTTTCTAAATTATTTAAATGTTTCAGGAAAAGTCTACTGAAGAGCCTCAACTGGCCTGATCTTGGGCCTCTGCCAGCTTGTGGGATCTCTGGAGATATTTGCTGTCTCTCCTCTCCATGTAGCACTTAAGCAAGAAATCCTTGCAAGTCTTAAATCACTTTTTTAGAGGGTCCAACAAAGCAAAACCTCCTCCTTCAACCTGTTAAAGAAAAAAAAAATAAAAAAGGGAGAGAATACTCAAAACAGTCCAACAGCCAAATCCCAAAATGTTGTTGGTGCCTCGCTGCTGGAATTGCCCTGCTCACCTGGGAAGTGCTGGCCAAGAAATGCCGTGGATGAGGAGTGGATCTCCCGTTGGGAGAGCAGCTGCAGGGCTCTGCATGTGCAGGGTGCCTTCCTTTTGCAGCTCACCTCTGGGAGGCAGCCTCGGATATTAATTGTTTGGGTGGGCTAAATTGTGATGAGTCAACCTGGAGAACGTGGTGCTCCTGCTAAATATCCAAACAAACCCAAACAGGCTTATTTTATTTATTTATTTATTTATTTATTTTTGGGGGGTGGTGGAGGAAGTCTCTGGGAGCTGTCCCTGCTGCACCCAGTGACTCTTTGTTTGCTGGTTCGGTTGCAATGGGTGAGCTGGAGGAAGCTGAGGAGGGGAATTGTTCAATGCAGTGAGGGAAAGGCTTTGAAAACAGCCACGTCTGATCCCTGAGCCTGTGTGTGGGTGTGTGTTTGCCTGGCAGGGAGCAGGCAGGAGGATGCTTCCTGCTTTATCCCTTCAATATGATGCTTTATTTTCCCAGCCAACCACTGTGGAAATGAGTTCTGGGCTTTCATTTGCCACGGTGGCCCGTGGGCATAACTTAAACCCTCCCCACACCATTTCCATCCTCAGGGGAATATCCAGCTCCTGGCATATAATCCATGATTTGAGCCTCAAAGCCACAGAGTTGTGTTTTCTGCCTGGACCAGGACTGGGATGTCATCCCAATCTGATGGGGGACACTGTTTACACAGATCCATGGAGCAAAATTTTATGTCCAAGTGACTTGGGATGGCCTTGGAAATGTCAGAGGACTGGTTTGTGGTCTGCAGAAATCACAGAAATGGGACCTTTCCACAGGGTGTGATGTTTAATTCGGATAATCCAAACCTCTGAGTCCTAAAAACAGGGATTTGGGGGATGAAACCCTCCTGGGAGGCAGAGAAATGGTGAAAATCCTTTGGGGATACTTCTGGTAGGGAGAGAGGGGAATAAGCAACACATCGATGCAATCCTGTGGCAAGAGGAGCGTGTTAAACATAAAGGGAGTTTTAAAGAATTATTTAGCAGAAACATTCTCTCCTGTAAGCTTTGCTAGAGGACACGTTTATACATCAGGAGGGCAAAGCCTCTGCCCCTGCAGCTCTGACTCTCTGGGCTGGAGCAATAATTTGCCATCAAATTGGGCCACTTGAAAGCACCTTCCTCCTCAGTGCCTGCTCTGAGCAGCACTTCATCCTCCAAAAGCTGGCTGGGGTGAAGAGCTTCGGAGTGGGTTTAAATCTTTCTGGGGCATGGCTGTCTCCTAAACTGTTTCCAGGACCTCCTGAGCTGATTTCTTGTGGGTCTTTGATGTTTTAATCAACCCGTTCAGGTACAATCTGCTGTAAATATCCCTGTTCATGGCCCAGCGATGCCAGCCCCTGTCAGATCTCCAGGGGTTCTGTGCTTTGGGCCCTTCTGGGGCTGTTTTTCTTCCCCCAGCCTCATGAGGAGGAGGAGGAGGCTGAGCTGAGGAAGGTGAGGGGCAGCAGACGCAGGGGAGCTGCACTGTGGGGCATTGGCCACTCTCTGCTCTTCTCCTGGTGCTACTGGGAAGAGATTTTGACATCTGTGATGGGGCTGGGGGGGCAGCAGGATCACAGCTGGTGCCTCTGTCCTTGCAGAGCCCTTGCCTGCAGCCCTGAGCTGCAGCAGGGATGGGCTGGGCAGGGACAGGGCTCTGCTGTGCCTTGGGAAGGGAGGATCATCCCCCTCTGGCTCTGCTGGGGATGGATGTGTGTCTGCTCTGACAAAGGAGAGCCAGGCTCTAAAGCTGTGCCCAAAAAGAGTCCTTTAGCTGATCTTGCCTCAGCCCTTCGAGAAAAAAACTCCCAGTGGGGATATTCCCCAATTAATGACTTACAAAAGGTCTTTTTGTCCCTCTTGGATTTTGTCTTTGATGTTTTCCTTTGCCTTTATTGATGTGTTTTGGGGAAGGGTCTGTGTTTGGGCTTGCCACAGGCAGCATCAGACACCATTTACCAGGCACCTTCCTGCCCAAGTATTTATCGAGCATCTCTGATCTAACACTTCTTGAGTTACAGTGATCAGTTTGGAAACCCTGACTTCCGTAATTATATTTTTTTTCTTTTTTTTTTTTGTCACACCTCTCTAGGCACGGAGAAAAACAAATCTCCAGCTCTTGTGGTGTCTGTGATTGCCCAGGCCAGCAGCACAGGGGCATATTCCAATCCCTGTGCCAGCAGGAGCTTTGCTCTCACCAGGCTTTTCCAGCTGAGTTAGGTGGAGCTGTGGGGAGGAATCAGCTGCTGAAGGTGTAGATAGAGATGAGAAGTGGCAACTTGAGGCAGAATGGCTTTCTGCTTGCTGCTGCCCATGAATTCTTGCTGACTTGGGTGGTTTTAAAGGAATTGTAGGGAATGTCTCCACCAAGAGCCTGTACTGCTTGGTTCTTCTTGAAAACTCCCAGAATCTCTTGTTTTAAGAGTACAAGAGAGGCCCTGTTGGAGAAAAACTGTAATATTGACATATTTGGAGCTGATCATCTCGTCTGTGATCAGATTTGCTGCCTGTCAAGCTCCTGTCCTATTCTGCTGTGATATCAAAGGAGTTTGAGGCTTCCCAGTCCTCCTCCAGTTGAGCTCTTGCTGCTCACTGAGATTTTTAAACTCCATTTCAGTCAATGCTCCACATAATTAAAAAATTCCTCCTCTCCTACAGGTTTCCTCTGAGGTATTATTTCCTGTGTGTGTGATTTTTCTCTTTTAAGTCTGAGCTTCTGCTGCCTTTGGGTGGAGAAGGGCAGCAGCACCATTTGGTTATTGGGTGTTTAAAGCACATAAATTGTGACTCTCCCCTTGCTCCAAATTGCAGGAACCTCAATGCAGCTTCCAGACCCCTTGTCTTGGGATGTCAAATCATGTTGGAGTGGAGAGAGCAAAGAATAAGAAATTAATAAGAGTTTAATATTAAACACCAGGACTGGAAAGCTTTGGATGGGAGAAACTCCATCATCTTCCACCAGGCTGAAGCCTTGGCTGAGACCATAAATTTGTCCAAGCTGGAATTGTCCCTGGATGAGTTTGAGGGGGAGCAATTAGCTGTAATATTCTTTATTTTACGTTCCACGAACTCCTGGAGTCAGCTGGAAGTGGCCTGCAAAGCTAAAGTCCTCCACATCTTCTGGGAATTTAATTTCTTTCCAGTTGTCCGTCCCATTTCTGCCCAGTTCTCTGACTGGGCAGTTCAGAATGATGCAATAATTTCTAATTCATCCTGGGAGGAAATGGGCAAAGTCTAAAGGCTTTTTCAGCACAAACAAGTGATTTTTGTGGTAATTTCTCACGTGCAGTCTGACGGGTTTTGCTTTCTCAGCTTTGAGGCAGGACGTTGCGTGTGCTGATGAGTCTGAGAAATGTCCTCAGAGCTCCAGCAAAAAAATGGTGGAAATTGAGGTTGTTGGAGAAGCTGTGGCTGCCCCATCCCTGGAAGTGTCCAAGGCCAGGTTGGATGGGGTTGGAGGAACCTGGTCTGGTGGAAAGTGTTGGAATATGGGGTTGGAACTTGATGGTCTTTAAGGACCCTTCTGGCCCAAACCATTCTGTGAAATTGGGATACTGGAGCACACCCTGAGTAAAAGATAATGGAGATACACAATGTTTTCTGATCAGAATTTTGGGGCAACTAAACTTTCCAGATGTATGAGCTGCCCATGTTCAGAGACAACCCAAGGGCTGCCAATATTAAAGGGCCTTTAAATAAAAAAGTTCTTCCCCAGTACCTCTTTCAAACTGGTATTTTCTCAAAATAAACTCCAATTAACTATCAGGGTGCTAGAATTGTTAGAGATTTACCAGAGAGAAATCATAAAAGCCAAAGGCTGTGGCAGTACTTGTAGAAAGCTTTTGCAGGGTTATATTGAGTTTCACTTCAATATAAGGCTTGTGCTGCAGAGGGCTGTTTACTTGGAGGATGCCAGCACCAGAACATTGTAATTGAGTTACCCAAGTATCCCGAGAATGTGTTTTTATTCATAATCCTCCAGTATTGCGAGGCTCAAGAGAACTTATTGCTAACTTTAAAACAAGAGAGTCAAAATGGGTTATTAGATTGGAGACGCAGTGCCCACAGGAATTTAATCATGGAGGAGGGCATGGCAGGGGTTTGATTGTTGTTAAATGTAAATGTAAAAATGGTAAGAATGTAAGAAATCAGGAAATATACCCACTCCTTGTCTGGTGCTTCCCATGGTGGATCAGCTGTTCCATCCCAGTCCTAAAACCAAGCACCTTAAACAGCAGCAGCGACCCTGACTTTGCTGCCAATTAAAAAATAAATGTCATATCTGGGTCTGGTGGAAGGTGTCCCTGTCCATGGCAGGGTGTTGGACTGGATGGTCTTTTAGCCCCCAGCTCAAACCATTCTGTGATTCTCTGATATTCCTTCCTGGGTGGCTCTTGGGCTCGCTGCTCTTGCCTCAGCTCAAAGGGTAGTGCTGGCTTAGCCATGAAATCCTCAGCTGTATCCTTGAGTCTAGAAAAAAGCAGCTTTGTTTTCTCTTTTGCAGCACTTCAGCTCTTCACCTCTGAATCCAGCGCTTGGAAAGCTCAGAAATTTTCCTTTTGGGAAAGAAAAGAAGTGGTAACACCGTGTGCCTCTGCAATTTAGTCTCATCTAACAGACGTCCCTGCAGGGAATAAGGTTGGGGTGGCAGTGGGAAGTTATTTTTTGGAGTAAATTAACGAGTAGAAAAGAAGGGCACGGCTTAAATTGTCAACTGCACCGTGTGCTTTTGGGCAGGCAGTGGAAGGTGGCTCCTTGTTCTGCCTTTGGATGGGGAGGGAAATTGGAGATTCTGGTTGTCCTTGGGTGAGAAAGAGTCTGAAGAGAGGCAGGACCTCTCTGAGACCCACCAGAGGCACAGGAATGAGTTGTTGTGCTGCACATCTTTGCTCCTCGAGGTAGTGCTTTGCAGCTTTGTCTCTAGAAGCCTTTGTCTTGCTGAAATTTCTTTGCTTGGATTTTTTTTTTTTTTAATTGTTGGAGCCATTCAAAGAAAACCTGGGTGAAAGAACGGACAGCGTGGGATTGGTGGATCTGAGGGTGTGGAGAGGGGGATCCCCTGAGCCCCCCGCACTTTGCAGGCAGGAGGAAGATTTATCCATCATGGAAACACTTCTGCAACTTCAGGCAAACCCTGGAGCATTATCACATTGCTGCCTAATGAATTTGGAGACTTGTACTCCTGCCCAGGCTTCCCTAAGCCCGGCAATTGCATCGATCGCCGCGCTGTTTCATAACTGGCCCTTGGTTGAACTCGTTTTAATTTCAGGAGTGGAGGTGAGGTGGGGAGAGCAAATGCAAGGTTGGTGTGTGTGTGTGTCAGGCTGGAGCACAGCAGCTCAGCCTTGCTGTCAGCTCTGAGCCCATCGTGGCCGAGGAGCCGAGACCTTGGAGGTGAAATCCCGTAAGCGCCGGGAGAGGGGAGCAGCTGGAGCCTGCTGATGTGTTGTGGGAACACAGGATTTGCCTCTGGCTATCCTGGAGGTTCAGAGACCTGGGCAGGGGTCTCAGAGACCCTGGAACACAGCCCAAAACACCTGTGGTTTTGATTTTAGCCCGTGGGAACGATTGCCAACCTTAAAAGGATTCCAAGTCACAGGAGTCTGAATAGAGCATTAGTGAGTTTGTCACAGGGTGTAAAGGTAGTTTTTGAGTTTGGTACAGGGGGGTGAGACAATTCTAAGACGGAGGAACCTCGTGGTTTTTAGGTTTCTTCCTTCTTCTTCTTCCATCTCCATCTTCTTGGTGACGGGGACGTGAATGATTGGTTTAGGGTAAAATGTGTCTGTCTGATGTGGAAAATAGGTATTGGGAATAATTAGTAAATAATGTGTACGTAGCTTATAGTATAAAAGATAAGCACCACCTCTGAGGGTGGGAGAAGGCCTTCGACTGTCTTGCTAGAAGGAGCTCAGCAGGGCACAGAAAGAATGTTTTAGATAAGGAAAAATAAACAACCTCGAACACGAGACCTGAGGAGTTTCTGCTTCTTTCGCCCGTCTCTCGCTGAAGTAAAAGACTGTACATTGTGAGAATTTCTGCAATATAGCAGAGACAGAGACAAATTTCCCACAATGTGTTTGTCCTGCTGGCTGCTCCTGAGCCTGCACCAGCCAGCTGGCCTTGTCCTCAGGTAGCAGCCCTTGCTCCTGATGGGGGAACACGAGGAGAAAGGGAGGAGAGAGGTTAATTGGGAGATTAACCTGAGATCTGTCCGGTTTGTTCTGCTCCGTTCAAAACTTAGGGTTGTTTTGGAGGTGTCCTCTATTAGAGGGCACATTCATTTCCTCCTAATTTATCCAAAGCCAGGACAGAAGGTTCTAGGCTGAACTTATTGTGACATTTTAGTGCTTAAAGGGGGGCTTTAAGAAAGGTGGGGATAGATTTTTTAAGAAAAACTTGCTGGGATACAAAAAGAGGTGATGGTTTTAAATGAAAAGAAGTTTAGATGAGACATAAGGAGTAATTTTTTTTGCAATAATGGTGATGAAATACTGGACCAGGTTGCCCAGAAATTTGGTGGACGCCCCATCACAGGAAATGTTCAGGATCAGGCTGGATGGTCTGCTGAGCAGCCTGATCTACCTACAGCTATCCCTCCCCAAGGCAGGGAAGGTGGAGTAGACCTTTACAAATCCCTTCCAGCCCAAACTGTTGCGTGAAAAATTCAGGTGAACGTTGAATTCTGTAGAGCACCAGAGGTGCAGATGCTGTAGCCCCCAATTTACCTCGTGCTAATCCCTGACCTTTCAGCTGCTCCCACGGCTCCCTGCCTGTGTCTGGGCTTGTATAAACACCCATCACCTTTTACCTCCTGGGCACGCCACACACAGGTTCCTGATGTGAACGTGCCCCTTCCGTGGGGGATGTAACAGCTCTTCCAAAGGCGCCAACGAGGCTGTTTGGAAGTCTGAAGTGGGTTGGTGTTGTGGGACAGCATTACAGTTGGCAGAAGACAAATTACCAGGGCTGGGTTTTTGCCAGGATATAGTAGGGTGAACGCCTGACTTTTTATCTTTTTTTTTTTTTTTTTTTTTCCCCCCAAACGTGCCATTGCATCTTTAATTACAAGGTTAAGACCTCTGTTTTATGACTCATGTGTAAAAAACAGCACCTCCACCGTAATTACCCGAGCATGTTGCCGGGGGGACTGTGGCTCATTAGTGACTCAGAGGAACCAGTGGCACCTAATGAAATGGCACTGCCTGCTGCAACACCCCAGCCTTGCCCTTTTCATGCCTGGTCCGAGCAGGGACCAAACCAGGTGTGATGCCAACCCAGGAGATGCTGCAGTTGGGAGGAATTTCTGAGGAAGAAACCAACCAATTCCCGATGGTTAGACAGCATCAACCCGCAGGAATAGCTGTGTTCAGTTGGAGGAAAAGCAGAGTGTCTCATTTTGCCCAGTGGAGGGTGAACGTGTTGCTTCAGGCTCCCTCAGAAGCCGTAACAGGAGTGAGGAATGGATAAACCATCCTGGTGGGAATGTGGGCTCCTTGGGTAACCCGCCCCGCCGCCGAGGCGTATTTTGTTTGTTTCCCTGAAATACGTAAATGCAATCATTGCACAATAAGAGCCTCTTTAAAAACTTTCCTTTGATGATTAGCATGCTAATCAGTCTGGATGGATCTTCTCCTTCCCTTCCAGGTGGAGGGAAACAATTGCCTGGTGTAAT
Source organism: Thryothorus ludovicianus (assembly GCA_013397245.1). Taxonomy (NCBI): domain Eukaryota; kingdom Metazoa; phylum Chordata; class Aves; order Passeriformes; family Certhiidae; genus Thryothorus; species Thryothorus ludovicianus. The sequence continues at coordinate 16,680 of VZTB01011158.1, forward strand.
GGGTGCCCCTTGGCCACAGTTCGGTGCCGTTTGTTCCTCCGGCCCATTGTTCTGGGATGAACTTTGGAACACTGTGTTTGTCCCTCGGACCAGACACTTGGATTGCCCTCTGCTTTACACGCTGGCTTGGCTCGTTTATTTTTCTTTTTTTTTCCTTTTTTTTTTTTTCGTGGCCATCAGGGTATCCCTTCAGGAACCTGTTGGCACTGGAAGGTCTGAGTGGTGACAAGTGACAGGGCTGGGAGGTGCTGCCGTCAGTGGCAGTGACTTTGCATCCGTCATGTGCACAAAGGCTCCCGGGGGACCAGCAGGAATTGTGAGGCCTGGAAAACGTGGCACACTGTACGAGGCAACAAAGAGCCTGCAACCTGGGAGCCAAAAAGTTGCGGGGCAGAGAAAGGGTCTTTGGGAATCAGTGTGATACCTCAAAGGAAAAGCAGGAAGCCTAATCTGTAGAACAATGAGGCAGGCGAAATCTCTTTCCTTGTTGGCCCAAATTCATCCCAGGCTTGCGTAGGTAATGTTTGATTAGCCTAATGAAGTGGGGAAAGACAGAGCAAACCTATTCCTCTTTCTGATTGCATTTTGGCTGGGAAGAAGTGTGTGAAGAGGCAGCATCGAGCCCCAGGTTTCCAAGGGGCTGCTTGGGTGACTCCTGCTCAGGGTTTGAAATCCAGAGCTCTGTTATTCACTGTGAAATGGGCCATGCACCTGTGCAGGCTGAGCTGTCACCTTGTGTCAGCGTTCAGAACAGCCAGGCTGGGCTTGGGCACCAGGCTTTGCTCACACCTGGGAGCAGGTGCTCTGTGCTCCCTTATCCCACCAAGAAATGTCCAATTCCCGCTTTGCCAGCCGTGAATTGCAGAGCTGGCTCAGTACCAAACCCCCTGGTCCCTAATAAATGACAGGGACACATCCCTGCTGCTGCTGCTGTGTTTGTGGATTCGCTCTTGCCCAGTGTCATTTCCCATTTGTGGCTTCCTCACCAGACCCTGTTGGTGCAGATGGTGTTGGCTGCAGGACCCCAGCTCAGGAAGTGGGCCAAGGAAGGCTGGAGGGTTCTGGGGCTTATCTTCAAGTGCCAAGCAGTGTTTGGGGGATATCCTAATGATTAGGAGCAGCAGGATGGGCAGTGAATTCCCATTTTCATTGAAATGGAGTTGTTTCTTCTAAGTTAAACTGGTTCTTTTTATCTGAGCACAAGGTACAACCTGGGCTTTGTTGTGGCTTGTATTTTTATAAAAACCTTTCAGATGTTTAGTTTGTATTATTGCTGACATACATGTTCAGGTTTGGTAAATCCCTGAGATGATCAGACTCGTCCTGATCTTTAGCCTTGCTCTTTTGTGGTCCCAGCCCAGGATGTCGGAGACTTTTTTTCAAGTACTGCCTGTGGCTGTAAAGGAAAGTTCTGGTAAATGCTATAACATCAATAAGCCAAAAGTTACAGTTGCCACATTCAGGAAAATCTGATGCCTGCAGTATTTTGGGACTGCCTTTGTGCTGTAAAGTGAAGACATTCAGCATCTTGATGATTCTCATGTTTCATTTTTTTCTGTCTTCTCCAGAGTCTCCACCAGCAGCGATGTCAAGAAATGGATACTTCTTTGAAGAGAGTGGCAAGTATTATTTGACTTTTTTTGCACACACACCTTATTGGAGGGAGAGCTGCAAACCTGACATGGGTGATACAGAACCCATTTCACTGAAGTGTGATGTGAAAACAGTCTGGTGTGGTGGTTGTGTAATCTTGTCCTGGGAGCAGGCTCCGTGTTTTTAAATCCCGTCGATGTTCGAGATAGTCAGGCAGTAAATAATCAACTCCACATTGTCATCAGTGACTGTTCTGGGTGGCTCCTTGTTTTTCAAGTTCTTTCGTGATGTTTTCCTGTCGTACAGCCTGGCAGGTGTATACATTGCTTGTCTTTTTCTGGAGTGGGGATTGTACGTGGGTGTTGGATCCCTTTGGAGACATCCTGCCAAAGAGCATCAGGCAAGTGTTGGATGGCTCTGGCAGACGCATCTTTTACTGCAAATTTTTTTTTTTTTTTCCTTTGAAGCGAGATTAAATGGTGGCATTTGAAAACTTGGATCATCTGCCTCAAAGATGACTGAGATCTTGGAGATACTGTACTGATAAAGGAACGGTTGAAGTGCAGTGAAGTCCCGTCTTCTCTGCTGATTTTGGAGAAATAGAATCATGGAATAATTTTGCTTGGAAAAGGCCTTAAAGATAATCTTGTTCCAAGCCCCTACCCTGTGTTTTCCCTCAAAACAGCATGTGTGTAGGATATTAGGGAGAGATCTTCTGGAGAGTTCCAGCATCTTCACAAAGTAGTCCCTGAGGGCTTGGAGCTTCCTGCCCTTGGAAGTGCTGGAAATACTCAAGACTTCCAAATGGTGAGAGGAAAAGACTAAAATTCTCTGGTTATTTAGGCCCTTAGATGCTTGTAGGTGTCACAAGGCTCATCCTTCTGGTTCCAGGGGCCAAGCCTAAGTTGACATCTGGAAGGGGAAGCTGGATGCCTGCCAGATGTCAGCTGATCCAGCACCACTGGTGACCACATTTCCTGTGGCACTGGCTCTCCCCTTCTCGTGCAAAAAACAGATTTTGGGGAGTCCAAGGAAGAAACTGGAAACCAGTCCTCTTGTCTTTAGTCAGAGGTGTTCACTGGAGGCTGGGTTGAGTTGCAGAAGGGCAGAAAATAATGCCTGACCTGAGGGAAGTTTCCTGAGGGCATGAAGGGTGGGTAGCTCTGCTGCTTCCCTGCTTCCCACCTCGCCTGTGGGCCCTTGGGATGGTTGGTGCTTTCCTGAGGACTGGGAATGTGAGAGGGCAACCCAGGTTGGGACCTGGGGAGGTGCCTGAGCCCCCAGCTCCTGGCTGAGGACAGTGTAAGGGCTTGGGGAGAAACGCTGCTGGTTTTGGAGGCAGGACATGCCCCTATTTCTTCCCAAACCCTTCTGCCACAGGGAACACAAACCCAGCTCTCTGTCCTAGCATTTTATGTGGCTCTGCATGTCCCCTTCCAGGACCCAGCCTTGCCTTCCTCAAACTATCTCCACGAACAACAAAACCCCAAAAGCACATCTCTGAATGTTTTTTTGTAGTTGTGGCGTCTTCTGTGAGGATCTGTGAGAGAGGCTTTCTCTTTTGCCAACTTGGTGCCATGGCAGTGGGCATTTCTGCCCTGCATTTGTGTTATTACTCATCTTCCTCCTTTGTCTTGAGGAGGCAGCACCTTGGAGCTGTCTCTGAGGAGTTCAAGAAGCTGTGTGGTGCTTTCCTGTGTGGTTTGGGGAAGGAGGGGACGTTGCGTGCGAGGTCCTCCTCGTCCCGCGCGCGGCGCTGAGCGCGGCACTGCGATTGGAGACGCGGTGGATTTCTTGGTGGTTTCACTCTCCAAGCTGCTGTCGCTCTTACTGCTGGTTACAAACTGACCTTCTGGAAGAGTTCAGCTGCTGCGGAGCGATGATTCACCTTCTGCTGGGTGACTGCACCGCGGCCTTGGCGCGTACGGACAGCGCGTCTCGGAGGGTGCCGGCCTGAGCGCTCCCACCCCGCTGCGCTGCCCTGCTGATCTCTCTGCAGGAGTTTTGTGCTCTCAGATTCTCAAAGCCTTCACCCCAAAACGTCATCGGGGCCGGAGGAAACCACAGATAAAGATGTTACCTTTTCACAGGGTTTCAAAACAGCTTGTTTTGAAACGGAGCTGTGAAATCGTCGAGCTGCTTCTTGGGTCTGCCAGGCAAGAGAGGCTCTTGCCCCACCTCTGAAACAATAAAAAATCCCCAATCCCCTAATGCTGTGTTGGAAGAGGGCAAAGAAAAAGGAGAAACCTTTTTAATTCTGTTGTTTAAACACTTTCCTCCCTTCTCTCAGCAGAGCAACATCTTCTGATGCTCTTGCTCTGTGTAGAGTGGAGCTTTTTTTCCTTATCTCCTCCTGGGATCTTGCATATACATATGGTTTTCTGTATTCTTAGTAATTAGGATGTTTTTGTTTCTGAGCAGATCTGAGGCTCTCTTTGGAGCCTGGGTCTGTCTTTTGCCAGCTAACTTTTCTTTACCCTTCTTGTGTTCTCAGCAATGTTAAAATTCAAAAGTTGAAACCTCATTTTCAGTTAAAGGATTATTAGCGAGGGTGATCTTGGCTGCAGCACCAAAGCTGAGCTTTGGAAGAACCTCCTGGATGTTTACATCCATAAAAACTTCAAGTTTAGTAATTTGTAGCTCTGTTAATTACTGAGGAGCTGGGGAAAGCCCTGGAAGGATTTTCTAGTGAGTTAAAATGTGACTATTTGGGCAGTTCAGAGGTTGTTATGGTCCCACCCATGTCCCAACCTAACCAGCTAAAAATCTGGAAAGCTTATCAAGGAGACCACGTCTCCAGTTCAAGTTTTCCCTTATTTCTGGAAGAACTTGAAAGCCACTTTTGTGGCTTTTGGTGCATTGCATGAGGTAAATACTTAAAATGTTGCTGGGGAAAAAAAAATCTGGTGAGTAGTTTGTCCTGTACATGCAATATTAAGAGGAAAATAAAGGAAATAAATTTTTGCCTGCCCAGTTGGATATTTCTGATTGAGGGTGGTGGCAGCAGATTTGGTAGTTTCTGATGGCCACGGTCTGTTTTCAACCCATGTGTGTTGTCAGTTTTAATAGTTGTCCTCTGCCACCTTGCTGATGAAAATCCATATTTTTTACTCATTTTTTTTGAGTCTCTAGAAGAAACCTCTTGCACAAACCAACCCAGCAGGGCCTGGTGGTAATTGGTGTCCCCCTCCCTGCGTGTTAAAGTCACTTAAACCTTTTGTAAGAAGGGTGTTTTGACAAATGGGTTTTCTTTCTGACAAATTTAAGTGAGTAATGAGATGATTGTGTAGCCCCAATCCTAACCTGGGGATAATTGGAGTCCTGATGAAATGCAGCTCAGCAGTCAGAGCTCAGAATTAACTCATCAAGCCCCTCCTTGTCTCTTGTGAGCATCCTGCACCCCCCTCATGGAGGTGGAGGAGCTCTAAAAGCACCAGAATTACCTGCGAGTAATTAAATTCTGCCAAAATTACCACGAGCATTTTAACTAAGCCAAGAACTTTCCCTGATAAGACACAAACCCAGAAGTTTTCTGGCTCCTCTTGCAAAATCAAAAGGGAGGAATCCCAGTGCAGTGCTGGGGATATCTGAATTGTTGTGTTGTTTTAAAGCTGGCTCAACAGATCCTGCAGCATGAATTTATCTTTTTTTTTTTCCTGGTCTTCCAGAGCAAATCCCTCACTGCTTGGTCTCCTTTGACTTATTAATTGGTTTTGCTGGCACAATAAATCACAGTTGTGTTGAAGGGCCCCAAGGCCCCAGTCTGGCTTGGGATGTTTGGATATATTTTATCTGCTTGTTTTTGTTTTTCAGTTTGCAGTTCAGCTTGGTATGTGTGCTGGGAGAGGGGGGGGTGTTCTTTCTTTCTTTCTTTTTTAATATTTGGCTTTATCTATCTTGGAATTGTTTGCTTAAGTAGGAGATTAATTTAAATGTTTTTGTGGAGCAAATCCTTTCACAATGGGTTTTTCCCCATGAGATGTCCAGCAGGAGATGAACTCCTGCTACCTATGGGGCATGGCCCACAGGTCCCTTGCATATTTTTATTTCTGGAATTATCAGGAGGTCTGTAGTAAAATAATAAAAGGAGCAGGAACACCCCTGATTTCTGAGGGTTCTGCTGCAAAACTGAAACTCCACGTGCTCCTGTGTTCTGTAAAAACAAAACAAAAAAACCCAACAACACTCCACTGAATTACTTGGATTATTCACAGCATTTCCTAGAAATCTGGCTGCAAAATACAATACTGGAATTAATTCAAAAGTGCCTGGGTGTTGTTTGTTTTATTTTTTTGTTTTGTTTTGGAGGGCTTGCTGGGGTTTTTTTTTGCAGCAGATCAGCTCTCGGAGTTCTGTTATGAATTATCACTGGAGTGGCAGGGGAAGCTTGACGTTTTCATCTGGCTCTTCCTGACAAAAGGCTGGAGTAGAGTTGGGAAGATGCAGCTGAGGTTATGGGCAGCCAGTGGTGCAGGGATCTGGGAGAGCTCTGCTCTCAGTGACTCACCTGCTCTGCACTTTCTACCTCTGCTTTGGGGTTTTTTATTTTCTCCTTTCCAAGAGGTGGTTGTGGATTAATCTGTGCTCTTGAGTTTAGGTAATGGATTGATGTCATTGAAGCTGGTGGTCATTGCTCCAGAAAATCCGTGTCTGATGGGCTCCCAGGGAGTGCTGGAGAGCCAAGAAGTGTCACCCAACACTTCCCTGGCTCCTAAGGTACCTGTGGAAGATCTGGCATTGGGGGACACCTCTAAATCCCATTTACGATCTGAAGATCTGCCTGTGTCAGCCAAAATTATTTGGCTTAAACCTAGAGTGATTTATTTTAGAGGCCCTAAAGACCATCTCTCCCCCTCCTGCCATGGGCAGGGACACTTTCCACTTGACCAGGCTGCTCCAAGCTCTGTCCAGCCTGGCCTTGGACACCTCCAGGGATGAGACAACCACAACTTCTCTGTGAATCTTAATAAAGGGGGTTTTCTATCCAAGATATTCAGGATAAGCTCTGAGTCCTCCTGGCCAGTTAATTTCCAGCAGCAAGCCCTCAGCAGTCCAGCCATGAGGTCTGGGGACACCTCCAGCCCCCCATTTGTCTCCTGGGCTGGCACAATGTCCCTGTGACTGCCAGGGGTAAAAACCTCGTGAGATCCTTGCCAGGGACTCTCTCAGCTGTGAACCAAAGGAAAAGCTTAAAATCCTCACAAGCATCCAGCTTTATTTAATCGTTGTGGCTTCCAGTTTGAGCTGGGTGGGAGGCAGCTCTGGGTGCTGCTGCTTGGCTGCAGCCTCACAGTTGTTCTTGTCTCTGAAATGCAATAATTTGTTAGGAAAGGAGGGGTTTTTCCAGACTCTTGTCATGCAAAACAAACCCCAAACTTTGCGGTTCAACCTCAGCAGGGATGTGTAAAATTGAGGTGTGTATTTGCCTAAAAAATGTGGTTATATCAGTGTAATTTCTCTCATTTTTTTCTGAAAAACTAAAAAGAGAATTATTTTGGTGAGTAGGTGATTATGCTGGAATCATCCTGTGAGATGTGCCCACAAACTTTCTTTGGTCCCTGTGGGAGTAGGGTGCAGTTTAAAAACTCTTTTGTTCTGGAATGCTCTGGAGGTTGGAGAGCTGATAACACTTCTACAAAATTTTTCCAGGTCTCTCCCGAATCCTCCAGTTGCTCTCTCCCTGCCAGAGTTAACTGCCTGGAAGGTTACCTGACCTATGGAGGCCCCAGGAATCCGTGTTTTCTGTGCAGAGTGTAAAGGTCAGGATGGAGGTGGATGCTCCATTATTCATTGAGCTCCCTTTTGCACCCAGAGTTGGGGATTTGGGTGTTTTCCAAGTGAATCGGAGCCTGCAGGGAGCAAAGCAAACCCTCCGAGAGCTGAGAGCTCAAGTTAATTAAAAATTAGTGTCTGTTCTTGGCTAGAGCAAGTTAAAAATCGACAAGGAGAAAAAATTAGGTGGAGAGGACTTTTTTTTTTAACTTAATGCCAGTGTTATCACCAGTTTTTAGGTAGATACAAGGCTTAAATTTCTCTTGAGTTTCCTGTTAGAACCGAGCACTGGGATGCTCAAAAGAACCAGGCTGGATTTTAGGGTAATGCCCTATTGATGCTCCTTTCCCTTTAAAAGCTATTGAATATACATTATTATCATTGATTCCTTTGACCTTCTGTACTTGACCTGTAATTCCTCTGAGAAAATGGATGCAGAAATGGTTCTCGGGCTCCAAAACAATTTGCTGCTTTCTGTGCCTAAAAACTCACTTGAGAAATCCGAAATGGCTTTTAACGTGACGAGCTGATAGTGTTGGATTGCCAATCATAGCTCAAAAAGCCTCTTTTAATGTCGTTTGAGGTTCCTGACTTTCTGAGGAGAGTTTTTGGGAGCGTTGACTGCTGCTTGTGAAGAGGAGGAGATGCAATTCCACGGTTCTGGGAGCCTGGGCTCGGATTTGACAGAGGGAATAGGCGCTGCTATAAATGAGAACAGTTTTCCAGGCTTGGAGAGGAGATTGCCTTGGAAATGGAGGGTAAAAATCAGTTGCTTCCAGAAAACTGCTCTGAGTCAGTGGCTTGTGCCTGCAGATGTTGGTTAAAGCTCCATCCACAATTGGCTTTGTCACCTGGGACACCCCGAGAGGTCGTGCAGGGGCTGTGGCTGGAATGATTCCCATCACCTGGGGTGAGAGAGGATGTTTTTAGTAATGAAGCTGCTTTTCTCCCAGGAAATTGATCCTGATTAAGGTTTTTGGCTTTCCTTGAGAAGCCTGCAGCCCTTGGGCTGGGAGTGCTGCTCCCACTTCAGCTTTTCCAGGGAATATATCTGATGTGGCTGAGGCTGAGCTTCCTGCTCACTGCATCTCTGCTGATTTTACTGCCCCAGCTGCAGCTGCCAGGTGCCACCAAAACGGCAGTGGGACACTCAATGCCACCTCTGATGGCAGCAGCTGCAGTCACTGCTGCTCCCTACAGAGCCCTGAGCACTAAAACTCAGTTCCAAAGCAAAATAGCTGCAGGGCAGGCGCCTTGTCAGAGCTGTGAGAGCAGCAGGAGCCGGGAGATGGAGCAGAGCTGAGAATGTGAGGAGAGTAAAGAGAGAAGGGTGAGGATGGAATCATGGAATTCTGGAATGGTTTGGGTTGGAAGGGACCTTAAAGAGCATCCAGTCCCACCCTCTTGCCATGGGCAGGAACAGTTTCCATCAGCCCAGGGTGCTCCAACCCCATCCAGCCTGGTCCTAGGTGGATATTGGGATATTAGAGCACAGCAGGTCTGGGCCAGGGATGAACTACAGGGGAAGTGGTGATGCTTTGGAGAGGAATTGTCAGAGAAATCATGTAATTATTCCTTTTTTTTGTTGTTCTTCCTAGCACCTGCATAAAATTTGGTTTATTTTCTGGTTATTCTGGTTTATTTTCATGTTGCATAGTATGGGCTGAGGGAAGCCCTTAATATAAAGAGGATTTAAGGTGAAAGCATCTGCTACTTCTGGCTGCAGAGGGTGAGGAGGGAGTTTTGTTCCTGCAGCCCTGAAGGATGCTGCTTGCTCTCCTTGGTCTCGTGCATTTCCCATAATTTTTCCATTTCTTTGCCATGAGATGAATGCTGCAGGGTGGGCTGAGGGAGATTATCCTGACCACGGTGTGTTCTTCATGGTGCAGGAGAGCTGCACTGATCTGAGCCAGCTTTAACTGTGTTCCAGCTCCTCCTCAGCCAAACCTCTTTTCTCCAGTGCTTTTAGACCATATTTTGGGCTAAAGTGGCACTTTCTGTGCTCAGAGCTCTGGCTGGCCCTGTCACGTAGCTCGTGGCACTTCAGCAAATGCTGCCTTCATCTGAAGGTGCCAACTTGCAATGATAAAGATGGAGGGGGGCACCAATTTGGAGATTTAAACTCTTCCCCAGGAAATCTGATGCCAATGAAGAGGTTTTAAACTCTGCCCTCTGCCTCTCAACGCTGCTCCTGACAAAGCCTGAGGAGTGTTACTGCGACTTCCGTATGGAAACTTGGTTGGTATCTGCACAAATTCTGCAACAGCCAAATCAGAGCCTGCTCTGAACTTCCCCAAAACACCCGTCAGGCTTCCAGAGGAGCTGAACAGCTTCTGCTGTCGCTTGTGGCATCTGCTGCCCTTCAAGCAGCGGGGGTGGCACTCGGTGTGTGCCAGGGAATGGGGAGGGAAACAGCTGCCAGGGCTGGAGCTCGCAGGGAAGGTGCATCTGCCTGCACAGAGCCCGTGTCACCTCCAGGTCACCGGCGAGAATTGCACGTGGTTTCAAACTCCCAGCGGGGGAAATAGGCTGAAGGATTCCCAACAGGAGTGGTCTGAAGCCTGGAGGTGGTTCAGTGACAAAGCAGACACCTGTCTGGGAGTGCAGTTCCTGTCCAGCCCAGGTTGGGGATTATTTGCAAGCCGAGTGTTTTGTCCGTCCCTTGCCCAAGGGACACGAGGCTCGGCTGCCTTTTGTTCTGCTCTTTCCTCCCCTAAAGAGGGAGGAACAGAGGATGCTTCCCTTGCCAGAGTCCTCGCTGACCTCTGCCCAACCCTCTGATCCTACTCCACCCTCGCCCTTCTTCCAGCTCCTGGGCTGCTCCTCTCCTGTCCCCAGCCCTCTCTGTTTTCAGTGGCCACCACTGCCATCCAACCAGTTTCAGTGGCTGGGGAGGGGACTAAATAGTTTTTCCTGCTTGGCTGTTCCCTGTTTACCCATCTAATTCTATTAGGACAGGGAGGAAAAGCTCAGCCATGTTCTCAGAGCTGGGAGCTCAAAGCATCCTTATGTCTCCCATCTGACCCAGTGAGTTGGGAAATCTGGAGATGAAGCTCAGAACTTCCCTGAGGCTGCAGTTCTGGATGTGGTTGAGGTGGGAGAAGCCTTCCCCAGGCTGTTCTTTTTCCTTTGCAGGGCTGCCCAAACTCTCCTGGCACTGAGGGGAAGGTCAGCACTGTGGGTGCTCGGCTTTGAGGAGAGATTATGGCATCCATCATGCATTTTGGAGGAACCAAACTCCAGCTTTGGGACTTAGCTTGGGATTGAGATGCTCGTGTGAGACTTTGTGGTACTTCTGATGGCAGCAGGCACCTTGTCTGGCTGTTGTCCATCCCTCCAGGACATCCCAGCCACATCTGCCAGCAGAGATTTCATATCTGGTGGTGCCCACAGCGTTCAGGTGTTTCCTGTACTTTCCTCACCTCACTTTTTTCTGTCTGGACAAGTTTCCATCGTGCAAGGATGCAAACACCCTAAGTTCTGCCAGCAGCAGAGGGTGATATCCTCAGTGTTCTTTGCTGGATGGAGCAGTACCCTGGATGCTTTTTGAAGCCTTCAGAACACTTCAGACAGGGTTTATTCGCATTTATTCCTGTCAAGCTGTAAGGTGAAGGAGGCAGAGATCAGGAGGGGGGGTTAATCTGAGGGGCTTTATCAGGATTCTCACACCTTTGATAAGCAGTTTAGGAGTCATCTTTAGGCTTGAAGCTCCTACAGCCCCTTTGCACCCTCTGAGCCCTCTGGGGAGATGCTGAGCTCCATCAGCTCATGGCAGGAAAGGCTGCAGCCCCTGTCCTGTGCCACCGAGTTCCTGTTTTGTGGCCTCACTCCTCTGGGTTTGTGTTTTGTGGTGGAGAACTGTCGGCTCGATCCCTCAGAGGCAGCATGTGCTGCTTTCAGCTGCTGCCTCCACATTTGCTTATACGAGGCTTTAAAAAAAGCCATCAATATTTTAGTTTCCATTCAAGCCTCTGCCTTGAAGCTCCCCCTTTTCATTTCACTATAGTGCCGAGAGCCAGCTAATGAAATATCTCCCTCCTGCTTCAAATTAGGCATAAAAGACTTGTCAGAAGATGAGGAGAAGCTGCTGAATAATCCTGGTAATGTAAAAATCGACATTCTATAATGTCCCTAATTCTCCTAATTAAACATGATACATGAGTGTGCTACAAGAGTCCTCCAGCTGCTCCGTAATGAGATGTTGCAGGGACCAGTTTGCTGTTGGATGAGGCTGGGTTAAACTCTAATTAAAGCCTTGCAAAAGGCTAAGGAGTTGTCTGGCGTAATTAAGAAACTTGTCTCACATTCTCAGCGCTGCCACCCCCCGTGACCTGCTCCTCTGCCCCGTGGGGACCCATGGGTCTCTCTGTCCATCTCAGATGTCTCCTTGGAAATTTTTTTTTCTTTTTTTTCTTTTTTTAAATTTTTCCACCCATAGTTTCGAATCGCCATGTCGCGAAACGTCGGCGCGGCCTGGGCTCGGTGGAGGCGTTGGGTTCGGGGCGGGCTGAGGCGCGGCCCTTGCTTTTGGTGGCGCTTTTATGCAGCCTTTCCATCCTGTGGTGTTTTTTTTTTATTTTTACCTGAGGGGAGCGAGGTGTTGGGGCCAGGGCTTGCTGCTCAAACCGCCGCAGCCACCCCAAAAAAGGCTGGGGGTCATTCCTTGAGCGCGCCGGGCCCAGCGGGGCCTCAGAGCGGCCACTGAGGAGGCCCCGGCGGCCGCAGAGGCCTCGCCGGCCATGGACACGACCTCGGACTCGGGCTCGGACACTTCCTCCCAGCGGGCCTCGGCCCCGGAGGACCACAGGCCCTCTCACGGCACCCCCATCTCGTTGTCAGGGTACCTCAAGTGCGACACGGACGATGCGAAGGAGGAAGGGACGAGCGAGGAGCTCTTCGACGGCGTCAACTCCACCATCGTGTCCGGGGACAGCATCCGCTTCTTCGTCAACGTCAACCTCGAGGGCCCTCCCAGCGCCAGCGGTGAGTGGCCCCCCCCAAAAAAAAAAAACCACAGGGGTGGGAGGGGAGGTTGGTCCTGGTGGTGGGATTTCATGGGATCACAGTGGGTTGGGTTGGGAGAGAACTTGAATGTCATTTCTTTGAGGGTAGGGATGTCTTCCACTAGGCCAGGTTGCTCCAGGCCCCGTCCAACCCATCCTTGAACCTTTATTTCTAGCACAGCATTTCAATATCCTCAGTACTGTGCTAAATGGTGAGGGAGGAAGAGAGCCAAGCCCTTCACCAAAAACTTCTGTCATTTAATTTGTTTCATTTCATACACAATTTTCAACTTTTTTCTTCTGTGCAAAATCGAACAAAATCCTGTTCGCTTGATTTCCCATAAAATCCAGTGCTGATGTTTAGTGAATCCTTTGAAAAGTAAAGCTGGAATCTGGATCTAAACTGAGATCTCATGTAGTACCAAGCCAGGTCTGTGAAACAGAGGTTTTAGGAGAGGACAGAAATCAAGTCATACAGCTAAAAAGGATTTTTTTTGGTGGCTGTGACAATCCTGCTTAGCTGTAGTCACCGTTCCATTTTTCTAGAAAATGTTTTCAATTTTAGTTAGATAAGTAGTCCTGAAGTTAGACAAAACGTTCTTTATTCCCTGGAAGTGTTCAAGGCCAGGTTGGACAGGGCTTGGAGCAGCCTGGTCTGGTGGAAGGTGTCCCTGCCCATGGAAAGGAACTGGATTATCTTTGAGGCCCTTCCCCATCTATTTTGTGAAAGATGGATTTTGTGGGATGTGCCTGACAAAATGCAGCTCTCGGACTCTGCAGGAGCCTGAGTTTGTCCCAGCAGCTGGAGCCTGCCTGTGTGGGCACTGGCTATTTTAGAGGTTAAATGCACAGGCTCTGGATTATTCTTGGTGTCACAGTGTCAGAGAGTCCTTTAAGTTTGTTAAAAGTTATTTTTAGGTGACATGCAAATCCCAATTGATCTGCAGCGAGCAGTTGCTGGGAATGGTGATGCAGATTAGGCACGGCCTGGATCCCTGTTTCACTATCCTGGAGTCTGCTTTCTGACTCTGAGTGATGACTTGAACTGAGGAATAATATCCAGCAATTTCCAAGCCTGCAATTTTACAAATGCTATATTAATTGAAAGATTTAAGGGAGCCGTGCTCTGCTATGACAAGTCTGGCCTTAATGCCGTGGGGTGCATTGTTTGGGGATGAGGAATGCAAGTGCTGTGGATTCTTCTGCATCTGAAGAAAATTCACTTTCCTTGTGTGTCCTCCTGGGCTTTTTTTGTTTTCCCTTCCATTCAAAACAGGACAAAAAAGGCTTCCTTATTTCCCTGAAGCACTGCTGTTTGTGCTGGTGCTATTAGTTGTATCCTTTTACTTTTCAGCTGAGATGTTTAGGATTTTTAAGGAAAAATGGATTTCTGGTGTGCTGGGGTCCTGTTTCAAATGGAAGGCTGGAGTTTTTTAAAGTAAGCTTCAGGCAGAAAAAAAGCCAAAACTTTCAATAAGGGCATAAATGAAAAAAGAGTTTGTTTGTTGTTTTTTTTTCCCCATTACAACATCAAAGCGATCCAGATAGCCAAAATCCAACTTTTTCACTGTTAAGCAAAGAATTTGTCAGAGTCCAGGTGTTGGAGTTGTCTGGGCTATCAGTTCCTTTACAGAAATGGTTTTACTGGAGTTTCTTCCAGGCTGGGTTTTATACCCATCAAATCAGTCTGTGACTGCACAGGGCACAGCTGATCCTCCTGGAGGGGTGACTTTTTGGGTGCCTGAGGGTGGCTGAGATGAACCCCTTAAATTCTTCCAAGAAAAATACCTGAACTTCTGAAAAAAACCCCAATTCCCAGACAGAGAATTAAATCTGATGGAGCCAAGGTGCGAATTGTTCCCTGCCCAGAAATTCCCTTCCATCGCTGCCACTCTTTGGGAGCTTTGGGAGGTTTGTTTTTATACTCAGGCTTTGATTTCCTGCAACAAAACTGGAGCTGAACCTTTGCATGGATTGTCCAGAGCGAGACAAGCTGGAAAGGAAGGGGAAATAAAAGTGGGGTTTCTCCAGGTGATGCCAGAGACACCAACCACCTAATTTTCTATCCCGGGGGAGCTGGTGCTCCAAGATCCTACAAAATCCTCTGCTGCTCTGAAAACACAGAGGAATTTTGGGAATGGGAATGGAATCTTTGCATCCTCGTCTTATTTTCCTGTGTTCTCCGAGCTGGGTGAAATGTTTGAGTCAAAATGTGCTCTCTTGGCTGAATGTGGTGCCCAAACTCTCTCCTGCTGGAGACTTTTTTGGGTCACCTGCTGTGAGGTTGCTGCCCACTTTAATATAGGGCTAAAAGATCCAAAATTCCCATTTAGGGAGGGGATGAGCTGGAACCCTGGGATCCAGGTGCTGGCAGGCAGTGAAGGTGGAATTACAGATGCAGTGGCAGCTCTGCATCATCCTGTTGAGCTGTTCCTCTCTGTGTGAATGTGTGTGCAGCTCTCCATGAGCATAATTGGATGCTCTCCACTCTAATTCTGTTTTAAAAAGATCACTGTGTGGGGTTAAGCTTGGAGCCAACAAAACACAGCACGACTCATAAAACTCCCACAGTTGACCATTGACATAAAATATTGGGCTTTGTGCACAGGTGTGTGTAGAACAGAATGGCCTGAAGAAATCTGGGGTTTAAGGTATGACCTGTCTTATTTTTAATTAATCCTGGCTGCCTTTGCAGGGAATACTGAGCCCAAAGCAGTGCAGATGCCTGAGCACTGAAATGCTGCTCAGTGGTGACATTTGGGTCATTTCTCCTGGGTGTTTCAGTTCTTCCTTGCGTTAACTGATGAAAGGTTTTTTTTTTTAATTCTCTTCTGCTTTTCATCCTTGTAAATTGGATTTTGATGGTAACATTTGTTTTTGACAAAAGTTCGTAGCTCTAACAGGAAGGTGGGTGTTTATCTGAAGCTGGAGGTTTTTGGACCTGGGATCTGCGCTTTTGGGGGAAGATCAGGGTGGTTTTTAGGCTGAGGCTTTTTCTGAAGTCACAATAAATGTTTGCGAGTAAAATCACAGAATTGTTTGGGTGGGAAGTGACCTTTAAAGGCCATCTAGTCCAACCCCCCTGCAGTCAGCAGGAATGTTTTCCACTGCACCCGTTTGCTCCAAGCCCCATCCAGCCTGGCCTTGAACACTTCCAGGGATCCAGGGGCACCCTGGGCCTCACCACCCTCATCGTAATAAAATTTATTTTTCGGGTCTAATCTGACTGTCCTCTCTGTGAGTGGGAAGCCATTCTCCCTTGTCCTGGCACTCCAGGCTTTTGTCCAGGAAAGCTTTATCTGCAGCACACCTGGAATTAAATCCCTGCAAATAAATGCAGCAGTTTGGTTTAGGCTGGGCCTTAAATTTGATGGACGGGTGATGCAAGTGAGTCTTTGGAATATGTGGGGATGCATCCTTGCCATCAGTCACAGTGTTCTTATCTCCTTGGCAGCTCCCTTAAATCAGCCAGGCACATATTTTCATCATTTGGATCTTGTTTTCTTTTCACTTTTAGGTTTCAAAACAATCATTTGGATCTTGTTCTTGTAGTCTGGGGTTTTAAAACACTTCTTTGGATGTTATTTTTGTAGTTTGAGGCTCTGAAACAATTCGCCTTCTCCTACCCACGTAGCGAGAGGCATTTGCACGGTATTTTCTGAAATTCAGGCACAATTTATCGAGGATTTTTGGAGCTGTAGCTGCCTAACTTTTCCCCCTTGCAGCTGATGCTCAGCCTGGTGTTTTTTTTAGCGGTACCTCCAGCAGTTTCGGGGAGAACGAGGCAAACTCCAGCGAGAAGCCAATTGGAAAGCAGGATGTGGCTCTGCCGGGGTGTGGGGGGGGAAGCAGCGGAACACGAATTACGCTCCAGGAGAAATTAAAGGCTGTTCCACCCTGCGGACAATTGATCATTCCTAGATACAGAGGATCGACAGTTTCCTGTATCCCGCTCCAGAGGCACACACGTGCACGCCCGCCGCCGCTGCTCCCGGCAGAACGCGACATCCAAGTGCTGGCCCAGCCCCTGCCCAGATGACTTTTTTTTTTCTCTTCAAGGGGACGAGGAGAAAAGCTGGATGCTGGCGCCAAGGATATTCCAGGGAGAGTAGCGTCCAGAGACAAGTGGTCTGGGCTTGAATGGGTATCACTCTGCACACAATAGTCACATTTCCTCACATTAATACCAAGGTCCTTTTTATGTCTCGAGGCACAATGCTGACCCACGCGTTCCATCTGATAACTCCTGTTTTAGCAGTTTGATGTCAGAGTGGGATGTTGGGCTCCCGAGGCTTCCTACCCTCTAATGGAAAGTGGATATACCGATTGTGTGCCGGGGAGGGGACGGCCTCCCTCCGAATTTCCTGGCGAGGGTGTTTTCAAAGCGCTGCTTCGGAAGCCGAGGGAGGTGTGGGGGGAGCGCGGGTGGCTCTGCACGGAGGCAGCGCCTCCCTTCCCTGGGCTTCACCTTGGTCCTCTGCAGCAGCTTCCCGTGGGATTTAGAGTGCGTGAAAAAAATGCATATTTTCCCCCTGCCCCAAACTGAATGACAAAACTTACCGCAGGTGGGATTTTTCATGAAATATTCGTCTTTTGGGTGTGACAAGTGGCACCTTGTCAGTCTCTGTGCTGTCCCCTCTCTTCCCAGCTCCCCACCCAGGAGTGTGAGGGATGGTTCTTCACCTGCCCTGTTGTTTTTGCTGCTCCAGAATCCTTATTCCCACCTCAGCCTTTGTCCTGGGGATTTGTGGGATGAACCCAGCTGACCTCAGGCTCTTTGCCTCAGCTCAGCCCGTCACCTGTTGTGGGAGTGTGGGATAATAAAGGCACATTAATTTATCTAACAATGTTTAACCAAAAATACTCAAATCTGCTGCTGATTAGTCCAGGCTCAGGACAGCAAAGCAAAGAATACTTCTGAGATCCTGTTTGTGCAATCCCTCACTGCCTGTGGTGTGTTAGAGGTGTCACCTCATTCACTGACAAACTCCTGTCATGCCATGTAGTGATGGTGTTTTATTTAAATATTTTTAAGGCAGGTTTGAAAAGCAGAACAGTTTTTTCCTCCTTGCAGTGTGGTTTGACACAAGTGGCTAGGTCTTAGATTTGGGCAGACCCCTGATAAAAACCAAAGATAAAATAGATTCTTTTTTTGTAATAAGCCCTCGAAACCTTAAATGCTTCCACTCACACCAGATCCTTGATCTTTTTCAGGGAAAAGCATGGAAGTGCTAATACAGTATTCTGCTCTGATTTATTTTATTGTGCTTACTTATATTTACTGTGAAGATGCACCAGGGAGCGTTTGTAGATCTAAGGAAATGTGCACAGCCAAAACGCTCTTTTTCTCTAATTTCCACTCCTTTTATCCCAAAATAAAATACTGTTCTAAGATGCTGTGGGCACCCAGTGGTGACTTTGCTCCAAAGGCTTTTGGATCTTCTCAGGTGTTAAGATCCAAAGATTCTCAGGTGTTAAGGGCAGTGCTGGGCACCTGGATGAGGAAGAGGATGGAAAAGGATCCTGGGTGAAAGGAGATCTCCTAAGGCAAAAGGTGAAAAGCCTTAAACTTTGGTATTTGCCTTTCAGGGGTTTGTTTTCAGGCTTGCATGGCAGATGCTGTTACCTAAGCAGGGAGTGGAGGGGAAGCAAGGAGGGGATTTTGTTTCTCTGGGTTGCTCTCGGGGTATTATTAAGGCAGCTGGGACGAAAACTGAGCAAACAAACTTCCAAGCACTAAATCTCATTAGTGTTGAAGTTGCATGGGGCCTGTTTGGAGAATGGTGGGAAATACAAAGGAGAGGCAGAGCCCTGAGTGTGCCACGAGTTCTGATGTTGACAATTCCTCGGCGCTGGCAGAGCTGAGCTCCCTGGGAGTCGCTCGTGGCATTCCCAGAAATTCGGGATGCGCGTGGCGCCTTGATGTGCCTGCCAGGGGATGTCGGGGATGCGTGGCTGACTTTTTGGCTTTTCCCCTGGGCAGGAACCTGGAGCAGAGCCCAACAGATAAGCTCGGCCATCCCCTGGCAGCTCTCCCTCAGAGAGAGGACACACAATAAATGCCCCTCGCTCGCTCGCTTGCCTAAAATAGGCTTTTGCTGCCTGCTCCGTCCGGCAAGGAGGGCCACAAAAATAGACAGGAAAAGTGCACGTGGTCCTGACCTCCTCCTAGAGTTTCATTGTGCTTAGTTGTGACTTTCAGGTGTGAGATCTCAAATTACTGAGATTTTTAAATTATTGCCCTTGATGGTGAGACTTGGCTGAGGAGATTGATGGGGAGTTTCTTGTAGGGTGAATCCAGGGTTTTCTGTCTCCGTGTCATCCCCATGAAGGGCTCTGCTGGGAACGTGCAAGGGCCAAGGGTGTTGACTCTTTTTACCCCCTCCTTGGCTGGAGGGAGGCAGGGATGGTGCTGTGGAGAAGGAAAAAAATGAGTGGCAGGCTGGTGGTGGTTGAATTTGAGCTTTGGATGTGTCATGGGCAACCTCCTGCAGGGTTTGATCCCACATTGCCCTGCAGGAAATAAATTGATATTTATGTGAGCAAGGCAGAAGAGCACTTGAGAAGCCTCTGTGTATTTTTCCCTTCCCTTTGTCATGTTCCAGTGGATTTGCTGCTATCCCTGAGTGATGTTGTAGCACTCCAGTGAGCATTTAAGGTACCAGGCCAGAACTGGGATGTATCCATCCATCTCCCTGCCTGGATTAAATCTGAGCCCTGTGTTGTTAGGATGAATGATGAATGAGGCTCTGGGCTTTCCAAAGTGCCACCTCTGTACCCAGAGCAGCTTTTTTGAGAAGTTTGAAAGATCCTGCTCCAGCAGATGTAACGAGATGTTTTTGCTTGTGTTGATAAAGCAGCACTTGGTGCTCCTCCAGCTGGGTACGTGAGAGAGCTGTCAGCAAGGATTGATACACCTTGAAAATGATGAGAGGAACCAAGAGTTGCTGCCTGATAAAAACACAAGGAGAATTTCTGTAACATTTCCATGTCTCCATGAAGACAGGCTGCAGCTCTCTCTTCAGCATGTGCCTGCTATTGTTCAGGATTGTGGGTGTTTTTTGTCTCTCCCAAACTATTTCTTGCAAAAGCAGATAAACCAAAACATGTTTTCTCCTCAATGAATATTTATGGGCTTCCAAATCTCCCTGCATACTTCTGCATGTGTAATTAGGCTGGAAGTTGGGTAAGTGAGCATTGGAGAACTGCAAATGTGAGAGCCTGGGGAAAATGCTTGATGTTTCTGGTTTATTTGGGTGCTTGCTTTTTAATAATAAATTGCACTTTTTAGATGAAACAGCTTGTGTTTTCCAAAAGGCGTGTCAAAAGCAGGAGTAATTGGGGCTGTTGCAGCAGCAGACTTGTCTGGTTAAGTGATGTTTTTAATCACATGTGCAGCATCCAAGTGAAATCTGGGAGAAGTTGGGTGATGTAACTGAAGCCTCTGAACCACCTCATTTTGTTCAGGGGGAGGTGAAGTCAATCCTTTCCTTCTTTTCCACAGCTCTGCTCCCACTTTGAGTTGGAGCCTTTGAACCCCATCGAGGGCAAAACTCAAATTTCTGTTTGATCAGCGATGATTTTTGTTTAAAGCAGCTTTCTGCATGCAAAAGATAATTATGTTTTTCCTGAAGTTCTGGAGTTTTAACGTGCGTTGCACCCTCAGCTTGTTTTTTGGAGAGTAGCAGGGCTTGGCTTGAGGGTGCACGGCCAGGTCATGGGATTGCAGCAGCTCTTACAGGTTAGGATTTGGAAGTAGAGATCTGGAAAGGAAGCAAAACCCTCATCAGAATAACTGTAACTCTGTGTTACATCTCTGTAGTTTTCCACAGCTTGGCCTCTGGAAAAGTTTTGGTCTTGAGTGGGTTTTTTCCATGCTGCTCTCATTCAGATTAAAGCTGTTCACGTGTTTCATTTTGATAGCAGCTCAGGCTTGGGGGGTTTTTTGGAGAACTTGAGGAGAAGAATTCCAGGCTGGAATTGTTCAAGGCCAGGTTAGTTGGGGCTTGGAGCATCCTGGTCAAATGGAAGGTGACCTTGATGGTTTTTAAGGTCCCTTCCAACCCAAACCATTCCGTGATTCTCTGCACAAAAAGTACCTGTGGCACAAATAATGCCACGGAGAGGCTGCCTTGGCTGCAAGGAGTGGGCTTCTGGCAAATTCAGCTTGGTTTTGTTTTGTTCTGTAGCTGATACCCAAAAAATCCTTCATAGATACTCCAAGAAAATGTTATTGCTGGCACTTGGAAGTTTGAAGTGGGAATTTCCCGGGTTCCCCCATCCTGTGTATTCAATGACATTTACTAGTCTCTAAACAGCAGTTTTCTTTCCCAAGAGCTGTGTTGCTTTCTCCTCAGATTTATGGAGGCAGCGTGGTGAGTTGACAGGACATTAATGTGCTCATCTTGGAGTCACTGCCTGCAATCCCTTGGAACTGCCTGGCTGTTATTGTTGACTCCTTAACGAGGACAAGGAGGGTTTCCAAACGAGGGTGGCTCATGAAATCATAGCCTCAATCTATCAAAGAACGATGCATTGGATTAAATGATTACTTCAAGGATTAGGAGTTGGATTTTTGGGGAGGTGGAGAGGGAGGGAGAGAAGGGAAGAGTAAAAATACATCAGAGTTACAAAAACCTGGCCAAAAAAAGCTACAAGACACAATCCCCTAGTGATCAGATTATGCCAGTCCTGTGCTTGGTTCACGCTTCCAAAATGGGAGATGTTGTAAAAACTGAATCTCTGCTTTTCTCTAGAGATCATCCCCTGCCAAGACAGTGATGCTTCACCTCCTCTTGAGCCTCCTGCTCGGCTCCTGCTGCCTGTCAGGTACCTCTGATAGTAACACTCTTCTGATGTGGTTTTATTTTTTCCCTCTTTCCAGCTGAAAGTGAAGGTGCTGGCTGCGTGTTACTGCACACATCAAGGAAGGTAAGTAGAGGTGCTCTGTGACCAATTTGGTTTTTTTCATCATCCAGAAGTACAGAAAAGGATCATGAAACACACTGAGGGGCTGCTTGTCACTGGCATAGGCAAAAGGCATTTAAATGCTTCTCTTGAATTCCTCTCTCTTTCTTTAAACCTAAATAGCCACGTGCTGCTCATTCCCCAAACAATTTCTCTGTAGTTCTGATTGTTCCACTGCTTTTTGTCCCAGACAATTCCTTGACGTGTTAATTCATCACTTTCTCTTCTGCAGCTGCCTCCACAGGGATCCAAATGTGTGCTGCAGAGATCCCGACTGCTGAGCTCCTCTGGAGCTGCAGGCAGAGACACCCAGCAGGCACGGCTGGGGTTTGGTTCCCTCTTTATTCCAGCTAATCAGTCCTTCACGAGGCTCAGCAGCAGTGAAATCCCTGGAAACAAGCAGGCTGGAAGGAGCATTAGGAGCCCACACTTAGTTTACACTTGTTCCTGAGACTCTAGCTCACTAATGATGAGGTGAAAGTGCCAAAAAAATCTTGTCTAGGCTTTGTTATTCCAAACCTTCAGCTATGGAAGGGCACAGGAAGTACTCAGGGAGGAATTGAGTTGATATTTGAATAACTTTCCTGTTAGGGTGGGGAGGCCCTGGCACGGGGAGCCCAGAGAAGCTGTGGCTGCCCCTGGATCCCTGGAATTGTCCAAGGCCAGGCTGGATGGGGCTTGGAGCACCCTGGGGTAGTGAAGATGTCCCTGCCTGTGGCAGGGGTGACACTGGGTGATCTTTGAGATCCCTTCCAACCCATTCTTTAATTCTCTGGTTCTGTGTTTAGTACCACAGGAAGTTCTGTCTTTAGGGTTGTGAAGTTTTGTCTTTAGGGTTGTGAAGTTTTGTCTTTAGGGTTGTGAGGCTCGTGGTGCATTCAGCTGTCTTGACTTCTTCCCTGAGGGCTGGAAGGAGTGGCTGTTGTCATGGGAACTTGTAGCATCGCTGATCCTGGTAAATCACAGAGTCATTTATGTTGGAAAAAACCCTCTAAGGTCACCAAATCCAGCCATTCCCCCACCACTGACACGTCCCCAAGTGCCACATCCACAGGGCTTTTAAATCCCTCCAGGAATGGGGACTCCACCACAGCCCTGGGCAGCTGTGCCAATGCCTGAGAGCTTGGATTTCAAGCTTTGTTGCAGGTTGTAACTTGAGGTTTTAGTTTGTGTAGCCTTGTAAGCTTTGGGGGCTTTTTAGGGAATCCCAGAGAGCTCTTTAATTCTGCTTTGCATTAGGCCTCTAAGACAGCTCAAATCCTGAAAAGATATTTCAGAAGGTTGAATTAGTAGTGGGAGGCAAATGTGTGATAGCTTTAGAAACCTTTTCCCCAAGTTGACAAAAAAACCTGAAAGCAAATAAATACCAAAGAAAACACTGCCCGAAACGAAGTGACCACCACCCAAAAAAAATGAAACATTGGTATAGAATCGTGGAAAGTTAAAATAAGCAATTCCATGCTCAGGAATGAAAATGTCCTTATCCCTAATTTGTCTTGTCTAATCCCAGTGCCAAGGTTTTCAGTCATACACACTTGACTGAAAGTAACCTGAGAACTTAATCACTTAAAAGTGCAAATTCTAAGCCCAAATGCAGGATCTGCCTCTGATAAGAAATAGTTGGAAACTGCTAACTCATAAATGTCTCTTCTATTTTGTTTTTCCTTTTCAGAGCTGTAGGATTCTTGCTTTTTCTGGCCTACAGTTCATGCTTGAGCATTTTAGTGTGTTGTGGAGCCACAAATACCAGAGAGCTTTAGCAGGGCTTGAGAAAAAGACACTTTTGCCAGTTTTTCCCTCCTGGGAGGATGAGTGGAAATTTTGTGCTCCAAATGCAAAGGAAATTGGGACCTGACTCATGGAGGAGATGGCTCCAAGTGTCTGGGAAGGGGAAATCACCAGCAGAGAAGTGAGAAGCTTTGTCTGGAGAGGTTTCCCTGTAGGTTGTCCCTGTCTCTGGTGGTAGCCTGTGGCTCTGGAAGGGCAGTTTGTGTCTCTGTCTAGCAGGGCAACTTGGTGGGCAGGAGTAAAGGCTTCTTCACACAGATTGAGCTGTTCAGTCACCAGCACAGAGTGGTTCTGAGGGAGTTGGCCCAAAGAACCGTGGCAGCAGCCCAGAGCTCTGCTCAGGGGAACAGGATTTTTTGGACACCACCAAAAATTTGATAGTGGCTCTAAGTGGAGGTGTCTCCTGAGCAGCCAGCCAGGAGAGAGCTTGCATTTTGAGCCTTGATGAGTTAGAATGCGTGATTTTGGCCTGCCTGATGTCAGGGGAGGCTGTTTCAGTGTTTTCCCCCTTTTTTTTGGCACAGCAGCCTCTGTTCCTGTCACGGTGCAACGTGGAGCTTTGCAATCAAGGTTGCCCTGAGTTGTTCAGATGGCTCTTGGGTAGCTGGCTTGGGTTTCTTCCTGAGCAGTTTCCAGCATCGAGTTTCCAGCATCAGGTTTCCTGGTGTGACTTGACTATCCAGCTAAAAATATTAGTGAGGGAGCATTCATTAATCTCCCCTGAACCCAGCAGGGGTCCTGGCTGGAACAGTTGTGCCTGAGCTCTCTGAGGCTTTGCTGTGCCAGTGCTTCCAGTAATTTGATTTTGGTGTGTCTCGGGGAGTGATGGATTTCTCTCCTTTCATGGTGGCTGCTTGCCTTGTGATGTTTAATGTGCACAAAGCCTCTTTAAGCTCAGAGAGAGGATTTAGATTGGGTTAGAGATGCTCCCTTGTGAGGGTGGTGAGGCCCTGGCACAGGGTGCCCAGAGAAGCTGTGGCTGCCCCTGGATCCCTGGAAGCGTCCAAGGCCAGGTTGGATTTTGGGGATTGGAGCAGCCTGGGACAGTATAGGATGTCCCTGCCCGTGGCAGGGGGTGGAACAGGATGTGCTTTGAGTTCCCTTTCAGCCCAAACCATTCCATAATTCTGTAATGCCTTCCCTAATCTTTGGGAGTGATACTAATGATAAATGGATGATAAATATGAGTCTTCCCCCTATTTCCTATAAAGGACCAACAGCAGGGAAATGAAACAGCAGTGAGGCATGGAAAGTTATTTTCCCAAGGCACTGCTTGAAGCCTGTGGCTCAGCTGGAGCTGATTCCTCCTGCCTTGCAATGAGCTGCTGCTGGTGCTGTCAAGCACAGCTCACTGCAGGATCAGTGTTCATTGGGATGAGCTGGGGCCTTCCAGTATCTGAAGGGAACTACAGGAAAATGGGGACAAATTATTTACAATAGTCTGGAGCGACAGGACAAGGGGAAATGGTCTCAGACTAAAAGAGAGCAGGTTTAGACTGATATTAGGAAGAAATTCTTTATCATGAGAATGGTGAGGCCCTGGCACAGCTTGCCCAGAGAAGCTGTGGCTGCCCCACTCTGGAAATGTCCAAGGCCAGGTTGGATGTGCTCTGAGCAACCTTGGGGTAGTGTCCCTGCCCATGGCAGGGGTTTGGAACTGGATGATCCTTAAGGTCCCTTCAATCCAAACCATTCTGTGATCTGGACAGATAACCCTCTTTGATTAATTTTTTGTTTTCCCTCAACTTTCCCCTTCTGCTGTTCTCTGATTGCTTCTCTCGTGCAGAACTTGGTGACACAAAGCCACCTTTGCTATTTTAAAAACTCCTGTTACAGGTGTGTGTTAATCTGCTCTCAGTCTGACACAGACTCTCTGCTTGCACTTCTGAGGTGGAGTTGTAGCTGTGTCACTGTCTCCTCTCCTACGAGCAGATGGTTCCTGAGCCTTGGGGGTGGGAGCTGAAACGCTTCAGAGAATCCTCCCTCTCAAGGATGCTGTGGAAAGAGTGATTGATGCAAAGTAAAACAGTGCTAATTGCAATGGATGTGTACTGACAACTTGATAGTTGCTGTGATAATTACAGTAATTAGGGAGATGTTGGCATTTTTTTTGCCTGTGTCTATAAATGGAAAAGGTAAGAGAGAGTGTGCATGGAAGGAGAGGACCCATGAGTCAGGTTCTGGGATGGCCCTGTACCCTGGGGGGACCGTGGCATGGTCCTGGCTGTGGAGGCAGCTGGGGATCAGATTTGTAAAAGCAATTCAGAGCTTGGTTCTTCCTGAGCTTGAGGGGAACTCAGGGTTTCAGTGTCTCTTGGCAATCTGGTTCTCAGCATCACGAATTCAGCCTGGCAGCTTTCCCATCGGAAGGAAGATCCGTGGAACAGCACAGTTCCCATTTCCTCACTCAGTCTTAGGCTGTTGCCTCAGTTCTCCTGCCCTCTGCCAGCCCTTGTCCAGAGTGTGTGGATTTTTAAGGACTGTGCAATAGGAACGATGCATTTGTAGTTTAATCACTCAATTAATCACCTTTGCAGCTGACAGGTACAGAAAGGAGTTGAGGTTCTGCAGCCCCCTGGGTCTGTCTCTTCCATCTCAAGGCCAGTAAGTCTGGGACAGCAGAAGGAACCAGCAAAGAGCTGAGATGGTTTCAGCCTCTGCTGTCTTTTTTTCATTATTGCTTTAAAGGTAAATCCACAGAGGAGGAAAAAGTCCATGGAAGTGGAAAGAACAGAAATTTAGCAAATGTCAGAAAAGTTGATGGGCTGGATGGCATTCCCCACCTCCCACTTGAGGCTCCCTAGCTGGGAGCACTGGGAACAGATGGTTCCCAGTTTGATGACAACTGGGTTGACTTGGCACTGAGATTCATATTGGTATTTTTTCATGCTGTTGAGCTCAGTGTCCATTTCTCCCAAATAACCTTCCCATGTTTTTTCAAACTTCCTGAATCACTTGAACCTAAAGAAGATTTTAAATGCTACCGTAAGTATTTTTGTTTTTAGACCAACTTATCCTACTTTATTCTAGGCTAAAAAAAAAAACCCAAACAACACCAAACCCAAAATAACCCTTTTATTTTAAATTCTGCTTTCTATGTCAGGGTATAAATGCTACCTGGGCATTCACTTGTGGGCAAACTGTTAGAATGAGCTTTGAAAATGCAAACCTTCAATGCATCAATGCATAAAATGCCTTTTCTCCTGTGATCTCAGTGGCCAGTAGAACCTTTGGTTGGGTGGTAACCTCAACAAAACTGCTTGAGGAGGACCCAGGTTGTACTCTGCTGGTGTTGTGTACAGCTGTCTCACGCTCTCACCTTCTCTCAACACAGTACCTGAAATTAAAGAATTTTGAGGAGGAGGTCAGAGCCCAGCGAGACCTGGATGGTTTCCTGGCCAGAGCCAGCATCATCCTGGATGAAACAGCCACGTCCTTGGACGATGTTCTCCGGGAGATGCTCAAACACTTCGCCGAGGATCCCGAGAACATGGAGCCCAGCTGCAACTTTGAAAAAATCATGAACACTTTATTCACAGATTCAGGG
Source organism: Thryothorus ludovicianus (assembly GCA_013397245.1). Lineage (NCBI taxonomy): Eukaryota > Metazoa > Chordata > Aves > Passeriformes > Certhiidae > Thryothorus > Thryothorus ludovicianus. Next base: position 43,350 of record VZTB01011158.1, read on the forward strand.
ACCCCGCGGGAAGGGAACGGTAATCAGCTCTTGGTTTGCTTTGGCTGGTGGGCTGCTCTTCATTTGCCATCCTTGCCATGGTGGGGTGCTGGACATTGTGTGGTCCCCAGGCTTGCACGTAGCATGTGACACCGTGGGTTGTTTTTTTGTTTTTTTTTTTAATGTTGCTCATACTGAAGGGCCTCATTTCTCCAGAGTTTTTGTGTTTTGGTGGAGTCTTGCCCCTGTTTTATTGAGATCACCCTTTGTGGTGCTCTCTGGGGTGAGGAGTCAGCAGCACTGGGGTTTTTTTTTTGCTTTGTTTTGTTTTTTCTTGTCTGCGTGGCCCCTTTTGGGTTGCCTGTCCTCACAGACAGCGCTGTTCAGCCAAGAGGCTCTTGCTGGTGTCTCACCAGCAACGGCTCCTTTGCCTTGTGATTCTCCACCTGAATTCACACAGGCTGGGGAATTTTGCCTGCTTTGGATGAATAACTGGGGAGGGTTGATCCTTTGTGTCACTCCCAGCCCACTGGAGGAGATGGGAGATGCTTGATTTTCCTCCAGAAGCCCAACCAGGGCAGCCCTAAGCCAAGGTTGTTGGCTCTGGTGTCACCTTAAGCTATCAGCAAATGTTGTAGTGTAGTCTAAAACCGCTGCCTTTTAGCCCAAGAAGAAGCTTAACTGAGCATTGTTTCTCTGTAGGCACCCCTGATGTTTCAGAGTCAACAGGAATGAATGTACAAACATGTCCATCGCACCTCAAATGTAACTGTCACAGCCTGAGTGAATTTGTTTAACAGATATGTCAAGTCCTGAGCATGTAGTAAGCATGTTCATGCTTTGGTTACTTCTTGCTACCTGTCTTAGAGCTTCGCATTTGTAATCCCTTTAATTTAGGCTTTCTGCCAATAAAGAGCAAAAAGTAAGTGCCATAAAATAGTGTGAGAGCAGTAGCTGGGAAGAGGGGGAGAGAGGGCAGGGGATTGGGAAGGTGACAGCCCTCCCAGTCCTGTGTGTGTGTGTGGTGGATAATGCTAATCTAATAACCCAGCACTGCAGTAGGATGATGTTGGGAGGAGAAAGCAGCTGCTTTTCTAAGCTGTGAATAGTTTAAGGACGCAGTTCAAAAGCAGCAGGACAAATGTTTCCATCTCTCTTCTCTGTCAGCCCCCACCCCTGCATCAATCCACTGGGCAGATAGGAATGCTTGGGATTAGTAGTCAGCTTCCATTTAGAAGGAAATGTTATTTACAGCTGCAGAATAAATGAGGACAGCCTGTGATGTTTCCCCTCTCTTCTCTTCCCAGTTCACCTCTTATCAGACACAATTCAAGGGGTCACAGCCACAGTCACGGGGGTGCAGTATCAGCAGTCCTGGCTCTGTATCATGTAAGTACCTGGCTTGGATGAGCAAAATCCCTGACATCCAAAACTTTTCCAGCTGCTGGGAGGAGCAGAGGTTCAGAATGTGCCCTTTTGGGTTAAGATGGTGCTGCTCGTTCCATCCACCCTGTGGGATCTGTCTCTCTCTGGGCTGCTCCTCTTTGCAAACACATGCAGTAGGTGACCACAGCCCCTCAGGGCATTCAGCTCTTGGATGTTATAGAAATCTGCTGTTAACAAGCTAAGAATGCTGAAAAAAGGAGCCAGAAAAAGCTAATTACTTAGAAATGCTAATAAAGGAACTTCTCAAAGGGACAAGCAAACTGGTTCATGGGCTGCTTTGCCTGCCAAAGTCTGGGAGCCTGGACCAAAAGATTTCTTAGGTCCTTTGATGGAACCATCCAAACTTTGTAGCTGAAAATTGAAGTCAGACATTCCACGCTATTTAGACGCTGATTACTTTGTCTGACAATTAATTTGGATGCTGATTAATTGTCAACACTGTTAAACGTTGGAGGAGCAGGCCTTTAAGACAGTAAGAACCCTGTCACCTGGGATTTATGAGATGTAGTGGCTTCACCCCAGCTTGCACTTGACCAGAGCTGAGGCTTGAAGTTATTGTCTGCAAGTCAGGCGTGTGGGGTGAGCCAGGCTGTCCCTTCACAGGGGACAGGCCAGAACCTGAGTCCCTGTGTGCCTTTTTGACTCTGTTGCTTTATTCCTGTGCAGTCTTAAAGTCGAGTTGTCAAGAAATATGTTCATTCCCAGAGAAATGTCTGGGATATGTGGGATAGGTGCCTAAAGGCACACACATATTTTAGCCTTCACAGCCAGTTTGCTGGGACAACTGTCACAAAGGTTTTCCTTCTGCTTGCACTTCATTCTCCTGCCCTCTGCTTATGGCTGGGGAAAACGGAGAGAAACAGAGGATTAAAAAAAAAAAAATCAACAAGGAGGCAACACCATCAACAAACAAGGACAAATGTCCCCCTTGTTTTTAATCTCTTATGAAAGAGAAGGATGTGATCTCAATGTGAAAAAGAAGTGATTGCATATCAGGGCTGTGTCCTGAGAAAGAGGAGAGCTGGATGATATTTCGTGCTTTGTTTGCTGCTTTTTTTCCACCTGGCACAAACAAGGCAGGGCTGTGATGAAGAAAATGAGTTTATAAAGTGAAATGGTGTCAACCAAGAGGGCTTTGGGGCAGTTTTCTGCTCTTTGGATGCACAGGAAGGGTAACAGCAGTAAGGATGTGTAGGTGCTGCTGATGCAGAGGATGGGAGTTTCTCCTGTGGGATGAGACAGATCTGTGGAGGGTTTTGGGGAGTTTTGCCTTAACCCCAAAGCATTTTAAAGGTCATGATACAAATGCTGTGATTACATACATGAGACTGAAAAGGGTGGGTTCAGCCTATTAGGAAAGTGAGCCAGAGCTTTAAATGCATCCATGTGAGTAATCTTGGCTTCCATGACAAGAGATGATTTGAAAAATAAGCTCACAGCCTGAAGGTGTCTTGTGCAAAACTTTCCTTGTTTCTTCCTTTTGTTGCTCTGAAGAGGGAGAAGAAAGTGGTGGGAAAGCAATGATGAGTTATTAACTATAATTATCTAATTATTGCACTGTATTTCTGCTGGAGTTATTGTGCAACAGATTGTGAACCATATTTTTAGATCTTACATTTTTCTTGAAGTCAGATTGCAAAACAGCTTCCAAACCTCTGAAGTAAAAGGAATTTGTTGATGAAAAAATTTTCCATATGAGTGGGAAGAACCTTTAAGATATCTGCTATTCTTTAGCCTTGCATTTGGTCTATACTCTTTGCTAAATTTTAAATTAGATCTGCTGGGTTGGTGCACCTTAACCAACCTTTAATTCCTGGTGGATGAGATACAATTGAGTATCATGAGAAGATTATATTAATGAGGAAGAACAGCTCAGAGATAAGGTTTTGGTGGTGTTTCTTCTGCATAGATGATGAGGGGAAATATTAAGAGCTGAAATTAGTTTGGGGTGAGAAAGGAAGGACTTTTGTAGGCTATTCACTGAATTGTGCAGAGCCTGGCTGCAGAAGAACATTCCTAATGGAGACAAAAATGTGTTTCCCTCTCCTTTGTGCTGGAAAGAAGGCTCTTATTTCTTATCTGATGTGTCCTCAGTGAAAAGAGCAGTGGGGAAAACCTGGGGTCGAAATAGTTTATCTGCTTCTGTTGGATTTGGGGCTTCCCTGATGGTTTCAGGTCTGGGGAAGCTCCAGCAAGGTCAGACATTCCATATGGAGCTGGGCTTCAGCCACAGGGCAGAACAAACCCTTGAGGAATTGAAGATCTCAAGGTTTCCATGTTCCACTGAAGTCCAGGAAAACAACTGAGTTCTGATTCACTGCAGGCTTTAGGGCTGGTTTTGTCAGGACTGACCAAAACCTGATCTCGCTGTGGTCATACCAGGATACATCAGCTTATAGAAAATTTGGGATTCTTCTGTTAAACTGAGAGCTGAGAGCATCAAAGCCTTCCATACCCCAGTGACCAGCAGGGTCCAGCTCTGAAAGAATGAAGGTTTCTATTTGTGTACATGGTCATTTCCTACCTAGAAACCAAACCTTGAGAGTCAGAGATGAGCTTCATCAGCCCAGGACAAGATCTCATACCTTTGAAACCATGGACAAAACTCTTTTGTTCCCTCCTTTTCCAGCATTTGCCGGAAGAGGAAGACACAAACTGGCACAGAGATCTCCTGCTGCTTCCCTGGGAAGCTGCTGCTGGTTGTTCCCTTGGAGAAACAGGCATGAGGGACAGTCCTGTCCCAGAATGGGGAGTCTGGACTGTTTTCCTCAGTTATTTAGGTGGGGAAGCTCAGCTGCTGCAGGAGCCACAGGCAGAGGTGCTGCCAGGAGGGTGCTTGGAGCTCCCCCTGAACCCCCCAGACCTGCCATGATCCCAGCACAGAGGGGTGAACTGGATGCTTTCCGTGTCTGGACTGGGAAAAATGGGCAAGAAGCTCCAGTGGGAGCTGCTGGTTTTGGTGTTGCAGTTTTGTGACCCAAAAAGGCCAAGGCTCCCCTCCTTACCCTCCTTATCACAAGCCAAGTCCTATCACACCCCATTCCTTCCTTCACTGCCTGACAAATGAAGATGACAATGCATGATTTTTGATTTTTTTCCTCTTGGAGTGAAAGATATGTGATTTTAAAAGGGCTTAGCTGGGTGCTGGTGGATTTTTGTCCCTCATGTCCTGCTAGGAGAAACATCAGCTCGACGTGTTGTGGAACAAATGTCCCTGAGCTGATGGAACTCCCCAGGCATCTCAGCTTGCAGGCTGTATTCTCCTTGCCAGCAGATCAATATAACTGCTGATTTCCAGAGCTGAATCCTTAGAAAAACATGAAATCAAGCTGCTCCATAGTCTGGAGGGAGTAGTTGTAGAGCCATTTCTTCTGGCTGGATTGCTAAGGCACGTGGACTGGGCATTAAACTGATTTCCTAAAGCTCTTTTAACAGGCAGAGTAGAGGGGAAAAAAGCCTCTCTGCAAGCAAGGAGTGGTTTGTGTGCTCTGTGTTGTTATAGAATTTCTGCCTTTGATGTAGCCTGTCGTGGCAGTGACTCCTGTGGAGGGTTTCAACTCAGAAAAAACCCAAGTAGCCCCTCAAAAATTGGTATTGTGAGATGATATTGGATAAGCAGCAAGGCTGCTGTTGAGATAATCAAAATTTGAGGGGGAAGATCCCAAATTTAATCTATTACTGTGTGAAAGATGTGACTGGTGTCTCTCAATAGAAGTAATGCAAGTCCATTTCGTGTCTTTAAGGATTTTTCCAGAGATCTGTGGTTTTCTAGAAAAGTCACAATGTCTCTGATTTCGCTGTTGAATAGATTTTAAATAGAGATGCTTCAGTTGCTGTCTCTTCCTCAGATGATTCTTTTAAAGGGCAAAACGGGAAATTAAAACAGTTGGACTGCTTAAAACAAATATTTTCATTTAGAGGAATGATTACAAGATTTGGAGCCTTGTAAGCAAGAGCCTCTTGTCCAGAGTTTACAACCATCATCTCTCAAGTGTTCTTTGGGCTCAGAGAACCATATAATTTTTTTAAGGGCCTCTCCACCCTTTTTGGGTTTTCTCAGATTATGCTGGAGAGCTGTAGCTCTTGCAGGTGCTGTTTTATGAAAACAAAACCTCAGATTCAAACTCTGCATTAGGAGTTTGAGTCCTGGAGAAGAAAAATGGCTTTTTTTGCTACCTGCAGGGTCTGTACAGGGATGAGATGTTTCCTTATAGAACTGTGGAGATTGGAGGAGTCCAACCATTAACACAGAACCGTGTTCACCTCTAAACCATGCCCCAAGTGCCCCAGCCAACATCTGGCAAGCGTTCTTTAAATTCAGAGAACCAATTAATTTTCTTTTAAGGGCCTCTCCCCTCGTGCTGGGCCATCCCAGGTGGTGCTGGAGAGCTCCTGCAGGTGCTGTGGGATGGGAAGGAGTTCTCAGTACGCACTGACCTGGAGGAAATCCTTCCCTTGGAGAGGATGAGCCTTCCTGGAGCCCAGCAAGGTGCATTTCCCAGGCCAGAAGGATTTGCAGGCTGCAGTGGGGCTGTTGTGGCTGAGAGCAGCCCGTGCCAAGCTGTGGCTTGTAGTATACTGTAAGATATTGTTGCTGTGGACTGTTGTGTGCCCGGTGTATGGGACGGCGGACGGAGACGAGAGATCTCTATAAGCTGAATCCTAGAACTTAAGTTTTATTACAAAAGGTATGGGGTGCAAGCTGGGACCCTGCTTAGAGCTGCCCGCCACAGCTCAGAGCAGGCCCAGGAGGGGGAGAGAACAAAGGATTGAGGAGCCAGAGATAAGAGCAGAGCAGGGAGATGAAGAGGGGGAGGTATTGGGGTTCAGTCCAATATTACCAGGAGGTTGTGCCTGTGCTGGCTGGCCCTCGCTGCTTGCCT